>JAZKLR010000250.1:1200000-1620567 GCA_037103525.1 Ganaspis brasiliensis
GATCGAAATTTCCACCCCGGACATAACCACACCAGTGACTCAATGCAAATTCCAAAGGGAAGATTCTCTAACCCCTCGTCGTGGTGCAACGGCGATGAGACACAATAAAATTTCCAAACTAACTTACCAACGATGTCGAATCGAACACCAAATTTCCCGGTAACACTGCCGACTGGAGAGGATTCTTGAGGAAACAAAAGGAACTCTTCAACTAAACTTCGTGAATTAACTCTCAATTAATCTCTTTATTAAAACCTAATGTCTTACATTTATCACCGCCCACTTACGTTAATTGTAAACTAGGCTCATTTCACTTTCGCGATTGCGAGTCCCAAAATCCAATAATCGAGTGACCGTGACCCAGTCCCCGGAATCCAACAGCCGGTCGATCCCCCTTCCTCCGTCCTTCTTCCTATCGCTGTCCTTGTCCCTCAGTCCGTGATTGGTCCTTTAGGCCAGAATCCGAAGACCTACGGAAAACGCTCGGAAAACGAAGCTGACCTCATGCAACTCATTTTTCATTGGACACTCAAGCCAACGACCAAAATCACACACAGAAACGAATATGAAAAACGATAGAATTCAAAGACTAAAGAGAAAAGAAATACTCTCTGCAACCTTGAATATTCTTACTCTAAATTATCTTAAAAATTAAATAAGTAACGATTCACAACGTTACAATTCCCCCCCCTAGGCCGATATTCTTATTTTAGAACAAATAAATATCGCCGAAAACTGTTAGTTAAATATCAAAATCATTTATTTTCTCTAGAAAATTCCATAGGGATTTACATCCCTTACAACTCTACTTCCAAGAAACAACAAAAAAAATACCCTTTCTTATCACAGGACTAATTCTCTTGGAAGAGAGGGTATCCAGATAAGGAGTAATTAATTACATGATGAATTAACCACATAAACACAAAAAGAAAAAAAATGTATATGAAGAAACCCACACGCAGAAAAGTCAGAAATCAAAATAACCGAACTACGGTTTCTTCTCCTTCAAGAATTGTGTCATAGCCTCCCGAGCAATTTCCGGAGGATATCCTTTTAACAATTCCGTCAGCTCTTTGAGCTGAACCAAAAATTCCTGCCTCTCACTTTGGAGCAATGATCCTCCCTCACGCAGAAAATTGGGGGCCACCAGCAACTCATCTCCACTATGAGACTCGGGTTGAGTCATGCGGGGAATATTATTTTCCTGCACAAAAGTTAAGAAATCCATGTGAGGGCTGGCCGCTCCAATAGGGGAGGAACAACTGCTATGCCCACTTCCTCCGTAGTCAGTACTGAGCACACTTCCTCGATCACCACGACTGACTCCATTTCTTGCGACGACTGACAATTGGCGTTTTCGTCCACGGGTGGGGATAACTTGACCGCTTTCAAATCTTCGTCCAACTGATCCCGATCGAAGGAACATCTTGCTCGCGTAGCTGCTGATTTCTCGTCGGAATGCACTTTTTTATTCTCTCCTCTAGTTCCCCTTTCTCTTCGATACTTTCCTGACGAGCACTCCGGAACTCTTTCATCCGCTTATTTCCAAAACTTTCCTCCATGTCCTTTCGATGGCGTTCGGAACAGCGAGGACAATTCTGAAGAATGACGCCACGCCGGCCGCAATTCCAACAGTACTTTCCACGGACCGGGTGTGGGCAATCATTCCGGAAATGGTCGAAACTCCAACAGTTTAGGCAAGAGCCGAAAGGAGGATCTAACTCTGGATCCGTTGGGATGGGTTTAAGGTTCCCAAACATCACCCCCCGTTCTAATAACTTGCAAGAAACGCAGCTTTTTTACCACCTTCTTATCACACGCAGACAACAACACATCCGGATCAGGAGATCCTGCAAAAATCCCTGGCTTCCGGGGTGGAGCCGGGGAACAATCCCGGGGACTCACTAATTCCAAGGCAGGGCGTCTTCGACGACGAATCTCTTCGATCTGAGACTCTCGCAACTGCCTTAGCTTTCTTTTGGCTCTCCTTTCTGAACGCTCCACCACCTTTAGCAACGCCTCCAGCGCCAACCGACGCCGCCACTCCTCAGATGACTCTCCTTCCCTCTGGGGCGAGGGAGACCGCTGTTGTTTCCCTCTGGATTGGGTCCTTACTTTAGGAATGGCTCCCTGCGGCCCCTTTCTCTCCCTCACCACTTCGGAAGTCTCATCGGCGGAGACCACTGGAGAGGGGGTGACCCGATCCTCCTCAATATCGTCGGAGAAATCTTCCATCTCCTCAATTACTATTAAAATATCCTCCCCAGAGGTTTCTTCGGTAGCTGCGTCTTTTATTATCGGAGTAACAACTTCCGGTTGGACTTCTTCCACCTCCTTCGCTTGTCTCCGCAACGCCATCTCGTGCTGGGCCATCAATCTCAGATCATTTTCCCTGGTTGGTTGGACTGGTGGTTCGAAAGTAGGGAGGACCCTTTGAAAATGTGCTCCTCTTCCCGGCTTCAACCGTCGAACCATTTCTCACGCAGAAAATACTCTAAAACAGATATCAACAACATTAGATAATACAATTCTTATATTCTACTAGCTCGTGGAGGAAGATAGCGTTTTAAGTCCGACACGTGAACTTTAGCGACTCGTCGCGTATTTTCAGCTGGAAGTATATATACCGATGATGAGAGTTTTTCAATGATCTCAAAAGGACCTTCAAATTTCGGCGCTAACTTCGCTGAAAATTTCTGACTCGCGTTTGATAGTTTATGGGATTTCCATAGAACTAAATTGCCAACGCTAAAATTCGCCTCACGCTTGTTTTTATTATAACACCTCGTTTGTTTCTCACGCTCGTTATCGATAAATCGCCCAACTAAATCTCGTAACGCATCCAGTCTTTTAAGTCGATCCGCCCACACGTCCGGATCGATTTTAGTTACCGATGATTTGTTCTCGATCTCACGGCGCAAACTCTTTACAGGTTTAGGTTGTCTACCATAATTTAAAAATGCCGGAGACATTTTCGTGGTAGCCTGAGTTGCTGTATTGACAGCGTGCCTAAACAGTCGGCCATCTTCCACTTTCCAGCCTGGAAATCGTTGCGGAAATTTCTCGACTAACTCACGCCTTTTTATATACCATCCGTCAGTGATGTCCTCAAACGCTGCTACGTCATCAGTCGTTTCCTCGAACATCCTGGACAATGCATCAGGGACATGATGTTGTGCTCCAGCTCTGTGGATGATATCGAAATCCCACTGCTGCATTTCCAGGGCCCAACGCGCTAATCGACCAGAGAGTTCTTTCAAGTTTCTTAGCCATTTTAACGCACTGTGATCAGTGATCACTTTAAACTTGTATCCCTTTACATAAGGTCTTAGCTTTTTGATCGACCATAACAACGCTAAACACTCTTTCTCGGTCACGCTATAATTTTTCTCTGGCGCAGATAGTGCTTTGCTGATAAAGACAATAGGATGTTCTCCATCCTCTGTCTCTTGCGTTAGCACCGCGCACATAGCAAACCCACTGGCATCACACTGAATGGTAAACGGCTTCGTAAAATCTGGTCGAGCCAACAATGGAGCTGAAGTAAGTTTCAATTTCAACGCTTGAAACGCTTCCTCTTGCTCTTTTCCCCATTCCCACGCTTTATCTTTTTTCAATAATTTTAACAAAGGTAATTTTAACTCACTATCATTTTCAATAAAACGTGAGTACCACCCGACCATTCCCAGAAATCGTCTTAATTGTTTTAGATTTTGAGGTGCAGGATAATCTAGAACTGGCGCAAACAGGGCATCTACCAAACGCTGAAACGTCATTGGAGCGTTTGTTAAACCAAATGGCATTCGCTTAAATTGCCACAGTCCTGACCCAGGAATGGCAAACGCTGTGTACTTTTTTCTCTGTTCGGCCATTGGTACTTGATGATACGCCTGCTTCAAGTCTATTTTTGAAATAAACCGCGCTTTCCTGAGCTTGTCCAAAATTGAATCCATGCTCGGGATTGGATAAGCGTCCCGGACGGTCACTTTGTTAAGATCTCGGTAATCCACGCAAAATCTTAATGATCCGTCCGCCTTTTTCACAATTACTGGAGCACTGCTCCAATCACTCGCTGAACGCAGATATTGTGTTCGGTCATAGATGTCAGTCCATACTCTTCGGTTTGTGGTAGAATTAACTGATCAGTCGTACGCTGAATTTCGGAACGCTGATCTCCGGTCAACTCCGAAATTCCTGCACACTCGGCTAGGATCTCCCCATCGTTGCTCTGATCAATGTCTGCAAACTTGTGCCATTCTTGTTCGTTTATTCTCCACAAACCTCTTTTAGGCCACAGCTCGATATCCAGTTCACGGAAGAAATCATTGCCCAGGATAATGTCCTGTTTCGTAGTGTCAACCGCTTTTAGTTCCAAGGAGCTCGAAATGCCATCAACATTGACCCACAAACGTAATTTCCCAAGAGCACCACTTACACCACCAAGTACACTCTCAATGGCGGAGTTCGCTGGTTTCATTCGATCTTTATATAGTTCGAATAGTTTTCGTCCGATAATGGAAACTGTGGCCCCCGTATCCACCATCGCTAAATAAGAGCAACCGCCGATTGATATTCTCATATAGCGTCTATTTTCGTTGGTTGTCCCATCTAGCATCTCACTCTCTACATTTTGATTAACTGCATTAGATGCAGTTTCTCTCCTCCCCTGGACTTCACATGTTGATGCACCATCAGCACTGACTGTCCCACACGCTCCAGGACTCACCGTCCCATTCACACGCTCAAAAATTTCATTATTTACCCCTGGTGCAGGTAGCATTTCATCGACTGACGTATCCAACGGCAGGCTCACGCTATCCTGAGCAACCTCTACAGGTGTCCCATCTGTCCCACCTGTCACTCTCCATGAAATCCTTTGAGTGGACTGTACGTTCACGTCATCATTGACCAACTCGTTCATTATCTCTTCATTAATCCCCTGGTCAAGATTTTGTGAACTTGTCCCACTCTCTGGTTCAATGGCCACACTCGCAGAAAATTGTCCCCGTTTATTAGTAGAAGGTTCATCTTCATTATTTTCGCTATATTTCATAACTACTAATGAAGTGAATGCTTCTCTCTCCCCGGTTGGGACATCTACAGTCCCGCCTGGGATTGGGGGGAGGGTTGTTCTGTCCCCCCCCCCTATCTCGTTTCCCAACATTTCGCGGATCAGCACACAATTGGGACAGTATTTAAAAACCGCGCCTTGTGTCCCACACACTTGGCAATAGCGGTTGTTTGGCTGTCTAGTTCTGGGACACTCCGCTGCATAATGTCCCTGCTGATTGCAGCGTCTGCAAGTTCGAAAACTGCACTCAGCTGCACGGTGTCCCACTACGTTGCAATGGTAACATGCGCCTAAAAATGGACGCTGACCTTGCACATTCACGCTGGGAACACTTACTCGCGGCATCTGCTGCCGTGGCGGAAACACACGCTGGTTTTGTCCCATATTGGGAACCGCTAGAGGGACACTCCTCACCGCTTGAGCGTAGGTAACTAGCACGATGGGTGCTGGCTGGGATGGTCCCGGCTGAGACGGCCCAGGTATTTCCGTTCTTGTCCCAGTTTGTCCCACACGCATCCCGAGTTAGATCCTCCATTCGGCTCTTGCCTAAACTGTTGGAGTTTCGACCATTTCCGAAATGATTGCCCACACCCGGTCCGTGGAAAGTACTGTTGGAATTGCGGCCGGCGTGGCGTCATTCTTCAGAATTGTCCTCGCTGTTCCGAACGCCATCGAAAGGAAATGGAGGAAAGTTTTGGAAATAAGCGGATGAAAGAGTTCCGGAGTGCTCATCAGGAAAGTTATCGAAGAGAAAGGGGAACTAGAGGAGAGAATAAAAAAGTGCATTCCGACGAGAAATCAGCAGCTACGCGAGCAAGATGTTCCTTCGATCGGGATCAGTTGGACGAAGATTTGGAAGCGGTCAAGTTACCCCCACCCGTGGACGAAAACGCCAATTGTCAGTCGTCGCAAGAAATGGAGTCAGTCGTGGTGATCGAGGAAGTGTGCTCAGTACTGACTACGGAGGAAGTGGGCATAGCAGTTGTTCCTCCCCTATTGGAGCGGCCAGCCCTCACATGGATTTCTTAACTTTTGTGCAGGAAAATAATATTCCCCGCATGACTCAACCCGAGTCTCATAGTGGAGATGAGTTGCTGGTGGCCCCCAATTTTCTGCGTGAGGGAGGATCATTGCTCCAAAGTGAGAGGCAGGAATTTTTGGTTCAGCTCAAAGAGCTGACGGAATTGTTAAAAGGATATCCTCCGGAAATTGCTCGGGAGGCTATGACACAATTCTTGAAGGAGAAGAAACCGTAGTTCGGTTATTTTGATTTCTGACTTTTCTGCGTGTGGGTTTCTTCATATACATTTTTTTTCTTTTTGTGTTTATGTGGTTAATTCATCATGTAATTAATTACTCCTTATCTGGATACCCTCTCTTCCAAGAGAATTAGTCCTGTGATAAGAAAGGGTATTTTTTTTGTTGTTTCTTGGAAGTAGAGTTGTAAGGGATGTAAATCCCTATGGAATTTTCTAGAGAAAATAAATGATTTTGATATTTAACTAACAGTTTTCGGCGATATTTATTTGTTCTAAAATAAGAATATCGGCCTAGGGGGGGGAATTGTAACGTTGTGAATCGTTACTTATTTAATTTTTAAGATAATTTAGAGTAAGAATATTCAAGGTTGCAGAGAGTATTTCTTTTCTCTTTAGTCTTTGAATTCTATCGTTTTTCATATTCGTTTCTGTGTGTGATTTTGGTCGTTGGCTTGAGTGTCCAATGAAAAATGAGTTGCATGAGGTCAGCTTCGTTTTCCGAGCGTTTTCCGTAGGTCTTCGGATTCTGGCCTAAAGGACCAATCACGGACTGAGGGACAAGGACAGCGATAGGAAGAAGGACGGAGGAAGGGGGATCGACCGGCTGTTGGATTCCGGGGACTGGGTCACGGTCACTCGATTATTGGATTTTGGGACTCGCAATCGCGAAAGTGAAATGAGCCTAGTTTACAATTAACGTAAGTGGGCGGTGATAAATGTAAGACATTAGGTTTTAATAAAGAGATTAATTGAGAGTTAATTCACGAAGTTTAGTTGAAGAGTTCCTTTTGTTTCCTCAAGAATCCTCTCCAGTCGGCAGTGTTACCGGGAAATTTGGTGTTCGATTCGACATCGTTGGTAAGTTAGTTTGGAAATTTTATTGTGCCTCATCGCCGTTGCACCACGACGAGGGGTTAGAGAATCTTCCCTTTGGAATTTGCATTGAGTCACTGGTGTGGTTATGTCCGGGGTGAAAATTTCGATCTAGATATTAAGTACAGGTCAGGTGCCTATTTTAATTAATAGACGACCCGTTACACAAGCTTCAACGCCTACTTTATTTATCGAAAAAGGGTCAGAAGTTTAAGAGACCTCAATAAATGTCCAAAGTTGAAGAAGCTGTGGATTATTATTATTTGTTTGTAAACTGACCCTCTCTAGATGTGCCTCAGAAACCACCCCTAAACATGAATTCAGCATGTATAAGTAAATAGGTTTAGAATATTATTTTCTTAAGTCGCTTTTTTTATAAATTTTTTACTGATCAAAATACAAGGCTCGCTGCATTATTATATTAATTTTTAATTGTTTAAACAATTTTTTTAATATTTTTTGTTTTAATTCAATATTTTAAAAATTTTGTTATGAAACAGTTCAATAATGTAATTGTAACGAAAATTCTAAGAACACTGTTACAAAAATGTGATATACTTTTTCTGTCAATGTGTTTTTAGATTTGTTCTGTAACACATGTTCTATGTGAGTTCTAGAACATACATGTCACATTCGTTCTAGAACAGATACTCCAAATTAGTTACAGAATTTATAATGTAACACTGTTACTGCAACATTCTAGAACAATGTTCCAAATATGTGATATAATTGTTCTATCACTGTGTTCTACATTTTTTTTGTAACAATTGGTCTATGATTGTTTTAGAACGTACAGACGTTCATATAACATAAGTTTTAAAACAGAAGATCAAAATTAGTAATAGTATTTTAAACAGTAACATTATTAATGTTATTCCCCCTCTGTGAATTTTTATGATATTTTTGCGGCTGCTTGAACCAACTTCAGATTGTTTTTAAATATCAAAACTGATATTGAACACTGTTGGAAATTTTGTGTATTTGTGTAACAATCGGTCTTTGTTAAATTTTTGTATAAAAATTTAACATTCTTCGCGTGTGCATTTAATAACTGTCATCGGATTCTTGAACATAACCTCTAATTTCTTAGTAACGACAGAATAACACTGTAATTTACATTTAATTGTTTGTTGTAAAACGTAAATTTCATTTTGAAAATTGATTTTAGTAATCAAAAGATAAAGTTCAATACTAATTAAATAATATTGAGTCCTTAACTCAACACGATTATATTTTATTTCTGTCAAGCAGACGATGGTTTTCGTCACGAAGTAGTATAAGGAAACGTATCGGCCATGTATTTTTGAAATACAACATGGCCCCCAATCGGACGAAGCATATTTCCTTTCTTTTGAGGCTAGCGATCGCAGCACCGTAACGGAAAATGAGTTAACTAAAAATATCGTCTGCTATGTTTTTGTTTTGTCTGAAGTGTTTATTTGTTGTTTTTATATTTCTTTATTTTTAAGTAAGCGATTTATTAAAAAGTATTCATATTTAAAGCACAATTAAGAAAAAAAGTGAAAAGAGGAGAATCAGTAAACGCAACAGTATGTATATATTAAAAGCACAAAGTAGTGAATGTTTTTCAAGAAACGTATATTTGTCATGTTTATTTGTAGATTGCAGTTTCGATTTTTCACATTTTCTACTAAGGGAAAGTAATTTGTACGTAAAAAATAACGTATCAAATTAAAAAGAATGGAATGTTTTAAGCAAAAAAAAAGTTTGCAATGTTTAAGGAAACTTTTTAGTAAACACACCACTACCTTCTGAAAGTTGGTGTTATTATGAAGGAGATAAAATTTTTTTTGGATTTGTAAAAGTAGAAAATGATGACATAGTGAAGAAGAAAATTATAATTCTCACATAATTATTACTCATTTTATTATTTTTAATTTAATTAAGAAATTAAAGTGTTCTAAAAAGCTATGTCACTTTTACATTAACCCCCTGCCTACTGAAATGACCGTTAACGACAAAAATCGACAATTCGGACGCCTAGTGGGGACTATAGGAAACTCTTTGAATAGTGTGAGAGTTGGGAGAAGCAACCGTAGGCAGAGGGTTAAAATATTAAAAGTATCTAAAACAATTTTTCAAAAATTAATTTAAAAAAAATAAGAAATTACTTTTCCTTCTTATTCCCAAGTTTTGTCAACTGCCTTCAAAAGATTAATCAGTTCGTTCACGGTTTCAAAATGTAAGTATGTTGACAGAGGAATAAATTCAGAGTCAATAAAAATATTCACATTCAGATCACTAAGAATTATAATTTTCTTCTTCACTATGGCATCATTTTCTACTTTTACAAATCCAAAAAATTGTTATCTCCTTCAAAATAACACCAGCTTTCAGAAGATAGTGGTGTGTTTACTAATAAGTTTCCTTAAACATTGCAAACTTTATTTTTTGTTTAAAACATTCCATTATTTTTAATTTTATACGTTATTTTTTACATACAAATTACTTTCCCGTAGAAAATGTGAAAAATCGAAACTGCAATCTACAGATAAACATGACAAATATACGTTTTTTGAAAAACATTCACTACTTAGTGTTTTTAACATATACATACTGTTGCGTTTACTGATTCTCCTCTTTTCACTTTTTTTTCTTAATTGTGCTTTAAATATGAATACTTTTTAATAAATCGCTTACTTAAAAATAAAGAAATATTAAAACAACAAATAAACACTTCAGACAAAACAAAAACATAGCAGACGATATTTTTAGCTAACTCATTTTCCGTTACGGTGCTGCGATCGCTAGCCTCAAAATAAAAGAGATATGACTCGTCCTTAGGGCTGCGCACGATACCATACGATACGATATTTGACAGATTCTCGTCTCGGTCTCGAAAAAATGGAAAATTGATGGTCTCGCCTCGGTATCGTCTCGGTCTCGTCACGCTTGGTATCGTTTTGGTATCGCCTTCATAATTGTGGTCTTGTCTAGTCTCGATCTTAAAAACATCAAAAAAATAAAACATAGTAATTGCAGAATATAATTGTTAACTTATTTATTATAAAAAGATAAGTTTTGCAAATCAGCTGATAATTGTTAAAAACGTCTTGGGTCTTGTTGATTTAATAGTGTCGCCGTGGCTTATAAATTCTCAGCTAAATAAGATTAAAAATAAGATGTTGTTTAAAATGTGGAGCTGACAAGCTGCAAAATTAACAATAAATGAAATGTTGGACAATACTTTTAAACCAATACTTCAAATTCTTCTTCGACAACCTCGACTTCTATACTTGCATCTAAGAAATGATTTTTGGTATTAAATTATCAGTTGAAGAATCTTGTTAAAAAAAGATCAGTAATCTACATTTTTATTTTCCGGTATGATTATTTTTTTTATAACTTTATTGAATATTTTTGAAAAAAGTTTAGTCGAATTAAACATTATTTAGGTTTTAAAAATAGATATTTATATCTGTTATCCGTAGTACAGAATTTCATAATTACAGTTATTACCCTATTTCGTGGTATCGTCTCGGAAATTTTTTTGTGGTATCGTCTCGATATTGTCTCGGAAAACGAGACGATACCGAGATTGGTCTGGATCTCGTGCGCAGCCCTATTCGTCCTAGAGATCCTATAAAGAAAGTTGAGGCACAAGTGTGATGGTTCGTGATTGGTTGCGATTAAACCGGAACCAGAAGTAATTTTGTAATGTTGCAACATAACTTCAAATCTTAGACGATCACATCATTTCAAATTTTTCAATGTAAATATTTCGCGCCTTTCAACTGGAACTTCTGGTTCCGGTTTAATCGAGATGCGCAAAAAACAACTGTGTCTTAACTCTCTTTATAGGATCTTTACTTCGTCCGATTAGGGGGCTATGTGCAACACGCTGCGATACGTCTCCTTATACTACTTCGTGGTTTTCGTCTAGAAAATTTGCTCAAAGACACAAAAGAAAAAATGTTTAGAGTTATTTTAACATTAAATTTGTACTTCTGATAATAAAAATAATTTTAATACAAAAAATAGTAATAAAATTTAACTGCACGAAAAAAATTTTTTGTAAAATCAATTACCTTTTTATAAATATCACATCATTTCTCAGCTATTTATTATTGAAATTGATTAAAATTTGGTACACGTATGCAGTATATACTGCTAAAGCCTGCAAGCACAGTAAAACCTTTAAAAAATGATATTGTTTAATAATATTTAATACAAAAGTAATAAGTTCAATAATATTAGTTTTCTAACTTTGAAGTCAAGAATTTCTATAAGTGATTTAAAATAGCGGTAACTTGTAGTGAGGAAGTTTTTCATTTAGTATTAAGGAAGTTTTTCTCGCAAAGTTTGAAACTCATAATCGTAAGGAATCATAAGAAGAATTGTGGAATGTTATTTATTTTTATCGTTGCGTCCCCCATATTGTCATGTGTCTACGCTAGAGGGATAGAGAACAGGGAGAACAGCTGACGACCGTAGTACATGATAATATGGCGGACGCAACGATAAAAATGAATAATGCTTCACTATTCTTCTTATAGTTCTTTATTTATACGCTTATGAGTTTCAAACTGTGTGAGAAAAACTTCCTTAATACTAAATGAAAAACTTTCTCACTACAAGTTACCGTTATTTTAAATCATTAATAGAAATTTTTGACTTCAAAGTTAGAAAACTAATATTATTGAACTTATTACTTTTGTATTAAATATTATTAAACAATATCATTTTTTAAAGATTTTACTGTGCTTGCAGGCTTTACCAGTATATACTGCATACGTGTACCAAATTTTAATCAATTTCAATAATAAATAGCTGAGAAATGATGTGATATTTATAAAAAGGTAATTGATTTTACAAAAATTTTTTTTCGTGTTTTTAATTTTTATTATTAAAAGTATGCATTCTACAAAAAAATTGAAGAGAAAAAAAAATGCGTTTTTTTCTTCTCTATAACCTCATATTTTTAAAAAAATTTTTTAAACAGTTTGAAAATCTACTCCAAAAATTTGCCTTGGACAATAGTTTTACGCGTGTTCGAGCGCCTAGCGAGTTATTGCATCTGGCTACTCAATTTGTTATAGAACAATGTTTTATAACATTGTCTTATAACAATCTAAAACTTGTTACTTTCCGTTCTAGAACCGTTACAGACGGTTAATTGTATGAAGTTTGATAAAACATAAAATTAGGAAAAAACTGCATCATGGTAGGTGCATTATATGGAAAGTAGATAAATAACAATAATAATTGGTTTAAGGAAATGAAAATTTATCGTAACTTTTGTAAAAACATATTATTTGTTGACACATCAATATTTTAATGATTTTAATATTTATTTACCGTTAACAACATGGAAAGAAATAATTCATGAATTTTTAAGGAACTTTGTACTCGAATCCTATTTTAAACATACCATTTACCTGTAGATTGGTGATTTAAATGAAACATTTAAAAATCTGAAACAGAAAAATCCGAATCTTGAAGACTCGAACTCGCGACCCATAACTTTAAAGCCGCCCGCTATATCCACCAGGCCACTGACGCAGTTACAAATCTTTACTTATGCGTTATATATGAGCAACGACTTGCAGCGCGCTAGAAGCCAATGGGCGTGAGGCCACGCCTCATAATGTATAAAAGTCAGGAACCAGTTCAGTAGTATTTATTAAAATATAAAGTGCTGAACCATATTTCAGTTTCTACGTTACAGTTCCGGGGTTTCTTTTGAAGTTTCGTGAATTGTTAATGAAAGATTATCAAGAATCGTGGAATTTTCTCTATTGCCCCAAACTTATAAATAAGTTCCGTACTTATTCATGAATAATTTTTTTCCGTGAAGTTATAAAACATTTAAACTGATCTTTGTTTCTTCAGTAGACCATTTACATACATTTACAAATGTAATAAATCAGCAAGATATATAAAAAAAATTTTTTACAATTTTTCAAAATTAAATAAAAATTTGTTCAGTGACGTAAAATTGCAGTAGATTGATGCAAAACTCGAGAAGACATCAAATTTAAAATATTTTCGTGTCTCCCTGGGGTAGTCACCGGTAGCGCGAAAGTAAAATCCGTGCCTAAATTTCAAAGATAAAGAGCAAACATATGCGCGTAGATGATACCAACTTTTGTAAAATACATAATTTTTTTAGAAATTTTTTCGCCATATTGGATCCGCCATTTTGAATTTTATAAACCCGACTTCAGATTCGTAATCAGCGACCTCAAAAACTCTTAGGTACTACCTTTCATAAAAAAGAAACTGAAAGATTAGTTTTGTCCACCTACTTTTCCGTTTCAACCCACTGTGTGCTGCCTGCACCTCCTATTTTCCCATTAGAAATACATGGAAAAAGTGTACTTTTTTCAAAAATTGCGAAAAACTGTTTTTAATTTTATCGAAAAAGGCTCAGAAATTTATGAAACGTCGATAAATGTTCAAAGTTAAAGAAACAGTCGATTATTATTTTTTTTGCAAATTGACCCTCTCTAAGGGTAGCTTAAAGAACCACCCTAAACGTAAATTCAGCATTTATAAGTAAATAGGTATAAAATATTATTTTCTTACGTCGCTATTTTTATACATTTTTTTAATTAACTAAATACAAGGCTGGCTACATTTTTAAATTAATTTTTAATTGTTTAAACAATTTTTTTCATATTTTCTGTTTTAATTAAATATCTTAAAAGCTTACAACTTTTTAAATAGCTGAGGGAATAACACTTTAAATGATTTAATTCAATTGATTGTTTAAAATCAGCTTTTCATTAAATTCAGCTAGAATCATGTGGTTTTTTGCAATTTTCATTGAAGAGCTATAAATAAGTTATTTATTCATAATTCGCAATATACATTTAAATGTTTAAACAATTTACTTTTCTTATGTGTTATTAATGCTGTCATTAAAATTCACTTGGGTTATTGTTTTTGGCTAATTTATATAATAATAATAATCTGTCCCCCATTACCCCGAGAATTCGACAAGTCTGTGATAATTAGAGACACAATTTTAAATAAATTTTTTTCAATAACAGCTCAACATACTTGCATATTTTTTACCACTACACTATTTTTGCAGTGTAAAATTACAAAACAAATGTTTATTATCCTTTTCTCGAGTTTAAATATAATATTCAGGCATAATATAATATTTCATAGTGCAAAGTAGATAGTTCTTACTGCAAATACGTAAAGGATACCTACAAAATGCGCTACAGGTAAATACGTTTAAGAGAAAAAGTTAGTGATTGAGTGAGAGAGAGCAAGAGAGAGAAAGAAAAAGAGATAGAGAGAGAGAGGGGGGGACTTCAATTTCGTATTAGATAACCCTTGGGTGTCAAAATTGAAGCAAATTAGATCAATTTTTACGAATTTTTTTAGAATTGTCCGTCCTATTGGACCCGCCATTTTTAATTTTAAAAGTCTGATTTTAGATTAATTTTCAGCGATTCAGGGTCACCTATAAAACCTTATTTTATTAAACCCATACAATTGTTCCAGTGAAGTGATATAACAACTTATTGCAAAAAATAAAACCGAAAGTATTGCCTTTTAAAATGAGAAACTTACGTTATTAGTGAAAATTATGAATTTTGTCCCAAATTACCTCAACTGACCCTAAATCAATTAAAGGGGTTTTTCCTCAGCTATTTAAAAAGTTGTAAACTTTTAAGATATTTAATTAAAACACAAAATATGCCAATTTTCAATTTTTCCTCTAGTCCAATTTTCCAATAACTAATTCTCCAATTTACTTTCCAATAAAAATTTTTCACGTCTAGATTCGAAAATTAATTTTCACTTCTCGACTCGAGAAATGACCAGAAAATAATGACGAGAAAATAATGGAGAAATTCAACGAGAAAGTAAATCTATAATAGTTGTATCTCTCTCTATCTTAAAGCTTAAGCTTAAGTCTCTCTCAAGTACCTACTTAGTCTTGAGATAGCTATAGCATAACCGACTGTTACGCGTAACATTTTCAAGCTCCCTGATTTCTTATACGGGATTATACAAAGAAATCGCCGTATCTGCCACCGCCCCTGAGTCAGGATTTTTTAGTACAGTCTTTTCTAAAAGTATCAAAATGTATGTTTTTGGAAGGGACTATACTCAAACTTAAGATACTTTTAGAAGGGACTGTACTAAATTAACATACTTTTGGAAAGGACTGTACTAAAAATTTATCAAATTTTGGAAGAGACTGTACCCAGAGCTTCCTGAAAGGCACCCAAAAGCTTTTCCAAAATCTCTTCTGAGTTACCCTTATGCCTCCTTAGAGTTGGGAATTTTTTCCCCTTGACCCCTGGGCATTCTAAAATGCCTCTCAATAGTCTCCAGAAAGCGTCCACGGTGCCTCCTCAGAGCCTTTTCATAGACGTTCTAGAGTGCAAAGCGGACGTATTCGTTTAAGACATAAGACATGTAAAAAACATCTTAAACTTAAACGACGCTCCGTCGTTTATAAAAATATAAGAAACTAAAAATATATTTTAAAACTGAGAAGAAAAGTGTCTTTCTACAAAACAACTGCTTATGCAGTAAAAGAAATACTACAAACCTAAGCAGAACAAATCCAGAGCCTTTTTAGAGCTTATTTTAAGCCTTCACAGAAGCTACAATATCGTACCTCAAAACCTGACATATAAAAATATTAATAAATTTTGTAAAATTATTGACGAATTGCACAAAAACTTTTAGCAATGTTCCCTGCTGAGAGTAAAAAGATAAAAATCCTATTATTTTGAATCATTTTTTATCCCTGAGATAGAAAAAGTTAAGAAATTTTATCTCATTCTATCACACGTTTATTAAACGTTAACTGATCCTATCTCTTATGTCTTTAAACCTATCCCTTTCATTCTTGTGTCTATGTCTTATTATCTCATTTCAATCTTTTTTAACACTGTCTATTTATTCTTATCTGCTTTAATCTTCTGTCAATATTTCTTTATTCAGTTCTATCTCTCTGTTTTTATTACGAATTGCATATCTCTTCCAATAACTTCAATTTAATCTCACCCTATCCTTGCTCTATCGCACTCTATCACATTCTATCCTCTAATGAATAAAATGTACATTCTGTCTATTTCAATTACCTCTTTTAAATCATAATCTATTTCCTTAATACACACTTATTACTTTTTCTATGCTTTGTCAATAACATCAATAATCAATCTCTTTCTTTTATTTCCTCTATTTCTGTCTTAACTTTGAAACTGTAGCTATTTTTCATAGTAACGAAAATTCTATTTATTTCAGTCAACTAGTCTCAATCTTGGTCTATCCTTTACTATCATAACTCTATCTTTTTCTTTCTTTTAATAAATAAATTGAGTTACAAGTCACTTTTAATCACTTTTTTAAAATCTCGTCCTATCCTTTTTCTATCGCACTCCATCACATTCTATCACATAAGGAATAAAATGTAAAGCCTATCTCTTTTAATCGCCTTTTTTATCCTAACCAATTTCCTTGATACCCTCCTGCTAAGAGTAAAAAGATGGACATCCTATCAGTTTGAATCATTTTTTATCCATGGATTGAAAGAGTTAAGAAATATTATCTCATTCTATCACGCGTGTGTGTATCAAAGTGTTGTCTGATCCTACCTCTTGTGACTTCAAACTTATTTCATATATATTTGAAAAGGATATCCTTTTCATTCTTTGTCCATTTCTTATTACCTCATCTAAATCTTTTTCTTTGCCTTGTCTATCAATCCCTATCCACTTTTATCTTCTCTCTATATATCTTCATTCCGTTCAATCACTTTGTTTATACCTATTATGAATTGCATATCTCCTCCAATCACTTTCTAATCTCTTTCAGTTTTTCCTTCTCTATTCCAATCCATTTTGTAACATTGTAACTGCAGGTATTTTTCATAATTATTCATTCTAATCATCTTTTTTTAATCTTACCCTATACTTTCTACATTGCTCTCCATCGCATCTTATCTCCTAATGAATAAAATGAACATCCTAACCTTTTCAATCTCCTCTATTTTATCCTAACCAATTTTATTAATCCCTACATATTACTTTTTCTGTCCTTGGTCAATGACATTAATATCTAATCTCTTTCAGTTTTTCCTTCTCTACTCCAGTCTATTCCCTAACATTGTAACTGTAGCTATTTCTCATATAATTTCTTTGTGCAAACCCACCAGGGTAACTGTCCTGCAATTTGATGATATAATAAGGGATGAAAAGAGATAAAATATTTTAAATTTGAGTAAAAGAGATAAGGATAGAAAAGATAAGGTAGACATACTTAAACTCAGGTTATAGAGTTAAGGATAGGATGAGCTGAAAATAAACGATAGTTATGAAGAATAGAAACAGATGGATATACTTTAAATCAGGTTATAGATTTAGGCATACAATGAGATAAAAATAAAGAATAGTTATGAGGAATTGAAAAATATCCATCCCTGCTACAAGTAAACGGATTCAAATTTTATCCGTTGTAACAAGGATTTTATATAAATCGCTCGTAACGAAAAACAATTTACCTGGACATCGTCGAAGCCAAGCCGATGCTGGAAGGGATGTTCGTGGCGCGAGTTACAAAAGAACCCCTCTCTCGACACACGCTCAATCACGACGAAGATCACTTTATTTGTATTGTTAATTTTGAGGTTACGTCGTAACCTAACTTTGTAAATTACGAAAGGCACATAGATTAGGGAAATCAGGGTACAGCCCCAGGGGGGAAAATAACATACCGAGGAGTGAAACCGACGGAGCAGAAGAGGCTACGTCGTTCGAATATCCTGAAGCAGGTGGCACGTGACACTAGAACGAGGCCTGGTAGCTTTGACGGCTGTCGTTCGTAGGCGATAAAGAGCACACACTGCGAAAAGACACTACCCTGGGAAAGCACAGGCACCTAAGGCTTTCCAGGTCGTGGGAGATAATCCAAGAGGTACCATAATGTTGTCAACACAAACGGCTCGAGGATTGTTGACAACATCAAGCAGACGAAGGAGCGGTGGGAGGCCAGACAGCTGAGTGAACGCAGCCACGGCGAATTACGACCGCGTGGCGGCAGCAACTTCCGGCGAGCGAGTGTGCACTCACCACAGGGCCCCGTCAACCAATCGGCGCCGCGGAAGCTCGACCAAGCAACCAATGGGGTCGCGTAAAGCGGGCCCACGGGAAACTAAGGGACGAGGGAAACGGTTTTGGCAACTTTCAGCAGTGTGTGTCAGGCTGTGGTCACTTCGATGGTGGGGGTACCGTGTTAAAGTTTGGTCCTGAATGCAGGTACTCTAGATGGCGCTGACATATTTCCTCTTAATCATTCTTCATAAACGCGTATCCAAAAATCCTCAGGTGCGCCAATAGCCTCGTGGATATTCCACGAGACTGTGGAGCAAAGAAGCGCGAGTTCAATTCCTCCCGCTACCAAATTTTTTTTTAATTTTGATTTTATGTGGGTACGCTAGATGGCAACACGTGTATAATACGACACGTCAATACACAGAAGTGTCCACACCCTGGTGTGTGTTGAGAGTGGATTGAGGAGCGACGTTTGTCAACCCGAGATTAGGATTCTCGGCAGAAACCAAGTTCCGGACACCTGGAGAACCTTGAGAAGTAGAGAACTGGAGGCAAACTCTAGCACTGCTCAAAGGTTAGTTTCCTCCACGACTTTGGTACGGGTTCGAGGACGCCGACGATGGCCGGCTACTCTCTTTTCCCCTCCCAGTGGGTACTGTGCCGAGTTTAGGCTTGCCAGTAGTGGTAGACCGTGGTCGAACCACGTTTTTTTTGTTATTTTCATTTAACTTAATACCAGAATAAATAATTATTAGATTAATGTGTCGGCTTTTACTTGTCTTAATTTTTCATTTAATAGTGTCAGTAAAATCCTCTCTCTCTCTCCCAGAACGTTCTCCCTCTGAGAACAGAGTTTTAAAAATTAGAATCCCACGGGTCAGGCGGTATTCCGCCATAGTTCGTTTCTTTTTAATTTTCAGGTCGCGAAGCCCGGGTGGAACCTTCAACCTGGCGCCCGGGATAACCAGGAGATTGTCTCGAATATAAAATAAACGGTCTTCGTGGGTCGCCTGTCAGCTGAAAGCGCGTAGCTGGCAGGTCGTCATTGTGGAAATCAAAAGGGGCGGATAGACGGCCAGAACTGCTGTTTTGTGTTGCTTGCTTACAGCAAGTGTCATTACACGTATTTAATTTTATTTATTAACGAGTTAGTTGAGAATTCTCGTTACACCGTTTGAATCCATCTTTTATCCATTGATATCAGTTTGAATACTTTTTCTATACTTCTTCATCTATCTGAATCAGCTGTTTATCTATCTATTGTTTTAAATACTTTTAATATCCGTTCAGCATGCACGTATTAATCAGCGCAAATCATTATCTAACCAATTTTAATCATTTGATTAAAAAAGTGTCTGGCTATCTGTCTAAATCCTCAATTTTTTTCGCATCTTAATCCTTGTCTATTCCTAAGCAACTTTACATTTTTTTTAACACCTGCTACTGTTACATGCCAGTAACATAAAAATTTTAAAATTAAATAATTAGTTCTACTAAACAAAATAGATAATAAATATTAAACAAGATTATATTATTACTTTCATATTTTTGATACGTTATAAGCGAAAGCAGGTGCAAGGTCGCGATGACGACCTTGTCACTTGCTCATCCGATCGACATTATGACAAGAGTAACTCAACACCCTAAAGGCGGAAGCAAGCGTAAGATACACATGGACATCTTTAATTGTATTTGAAATTAATAGTTATTATTATTTGACAAATCAATACAAAATTGAAGAATTAATAGAGACGAAAAGTTTATAAGTCAGAATATCATATATGGGTACAGTAATTATTTATGCATATATGATTAATTAGTTTTTGAATTTTAAATGTTTATTATAAAATGACCAATATCCTTCCGACAGGACAAGGTGTACTGTCGCTAGTATAGAAAACAATTATCATATCCCAATACAAGAAATTTCAAAGTTAATATATGATGCGAGCAAGTGTAGTAATAATTAAAATGTCAAAACTATTAATATTGCCATAGAATTAAAAGAGTTAATTACCTTATAATAAGAAAAGAAGATAATTATCATAAATAGCTAAATATTCAAAATTAGTAGGTATATGAGATATCAATGACAAATAATTGAAATATAAATAAGTAATACATTTCAATTACTCAAAGAAATAAAAAACTATGGTAATGGTAATAGTCGTGGCTATGGTAATGATACATAGTTCTTTTGCCAGCAATGTCCCAGTGTGAGTGTCTATGTTTAGGGCTGAAATCCTGCCCAAATAAGCTCAAATTCAATATAATGAAATCATTCTTCGACTGATCGATCATAATAGTATTAATAGCCGTAAGTATTGTCAATAATCAATAATAAATCGTTCCATTGATCTAATTAATCAATCCATGGATAATTGTGACAAATTCACATACATAGATACATAGAAACTTATCAGTCTAGGCACGATCTCCAATTACGATACGTGCCATTCCACACTTTAGCATGGCTCGTGTCATTCCACAAATTTGCATGGACGTGCCAATTCATATTTTTGCACAGACGACCCCCCATAATGGGTGAAAAAGTCTTTAAATACCAGCGACGCCAAATGGAGGGGGTCGAACACTCCGATATCGCCGTCGGGTTAACGTCGCTGAGGGGCCCTTCAGTTAACAACGATTAACATTTTTGCTTATTGATTGAATCGAGTGATCGATATCAATCATTAGAGCATGGCATTTAATCGATTGTTGGCTGTCGTAAAGGTTAGTGCTCTGTGTGGTATTGCTGAATCGTGCCGGTCTAGAATTCGGAATAAAGACCGTGCAAGTTAAGTGTTTGTAATCTAGTTTTCGTCTACACTACAAATCGACCGAGAAGTGCGTACTCTTTAGATCGAGCGACACTTGGGTGAATTTATAGTATTTGGGCTTGTAATTCTTTCATAATAAACAGTATAAGTTGATCGCCTGAACTATTAATAGTCTAACAGTATAGCATGTCGACAATTGTGAGAGTTAAGTCAAAAATCATAATTCCGCTGTTGTGTTAAGTTTATTTCTGTAAACGCGTGTGAAACGACAAAATCACATCCAGGAAATAAAAACTTAATAAGTGCGTGTAATGTACTACGTCATCATGTACAAGGGCATTTGTACCCTTGTAAACTAACATCAAATCTGCCCTCCAAAACGAGGTATACGTAAGTTACTATCTACCCCATTACCCCATGCAGAATAGCTTTGATTTATTTTAAACTTACTGTTGATCACAGATTATTAATTCCTAATCTAAGTTCAATTGTTCAGACTATATTTCATCAGTTGAGGGGCGCGATTTGGCCCAGTACTGGCTTAATGTATTGTTAAAAATTTATCAATAGCGTTGCTGTAATACAACTGATAACAACTAAAATTTGTGAATGTTCACTGTTAAAATGTCATATTCTTAATTCATGCAATAATGGATTCATGATAACCCATTTTAGCGATTGTATATCTTCAATATTGTAACGCTACTATTTGGAATATTATAATTAATTATAAAAAGGATTATTTTGGTTTAATTATTATTAAACACAGATTCCTTAGATCTGATAGTGTGCACCGATCCCTAAAGAAAATAAATATAAAAACTAACCCTTAGTTAGTTAATCTAGCTTGTTACAATTCTACCATATTTGAATTTTATTCAAATATCCTTGCCGTCGCTCCGACGTAACAACTACGTATAAAAGATGTATTAGCATAAATCTTTTTTAATCGGTTTTAATCCTTTAATAAAAATTTGTCCTGATATTCGTCTGAATCAGAAATTTTCTATTCATCTACCAATACTTGTTTATCCGTGAACTTCTACACGGATAAAAGATGTAACGTATAAAAGATTTTACTAAAGTAAGTATCAAAATCCATAGACATTAAATAATTTAACCAACTCTATTAATGACCACACGACCAAAGGGAAATTCCGCTGTAGCACGAGGCCATCAAGAAATTGGAAGACGAATCAACACCCCGAACAATTTCCAACACTTACCAGAATCGTTGGCCTTGGTTTATCTTTTCGACCTGGAACCACTGATCCTGGGACAGGAAAAACGGGTGCTGATAACACAAATAAAAGTCACTCACTTAAGAAAATGTATGTTTATTCACACGTGGGAGGGCTGGCAGGTACACACAAAGTTCTGGGGGGGTTCAGGGAACAATTCCGCTGATTCTAAATCCACCAATTACTCACAGTACACTCCTTCCAAATTATAATTTCACTTAACAAAAATACTTAGCAATTACGCGACAGGGAATCCACCTGTTTCTCGCAAAGATCCCGACGAACCACGAACGTAGCGAGGCGACAATTTGGCAAATCAAATCTCAAGAGGGTGGGGGTCTCCGTCCCTTCCGTATCTTCTTTCTCCGTCTCCTCGTTGATTCGTCCTCTGCGCTCTTCGTCACTCCTGTAGAATCACCTGTAACAAGGGAAAAGAGGTCGCCACGGTAAAGCGAGGGAATACGTGGAAAAATAGCGCGAAACGCATTTTCGCCAATCTCTGTCGCTCAAACACCCCACGTGAGACAAAGGGCTATCTGAGGGGACTGCGACGAAGCGGAAACAGAGCGCCATCAGGGCCGTAAATTAAAAAACACCCTGGCAGCTTCAGTTCCAATAACGATCAAATAAACTCTTAATCTTCCAACATTTTAATTAATACTGCCAATAAGTGACGAAACACTTCGTCACAAAGATTTATCCGTAAAAATGATTTTTTATGCGCTTCAATCGTTTAATGCAAAAAGTGTTCGACGGTCTTTTCCTGAATTCTCAAACTCTATCCGTGAGCCCGAACATGACGACAATATGTGTCAGAAAAATCATTTGTAATGAGCAGATGAATGAAACAAAGACAGAGATAGACATTGACGTGGCGCCACCTCGTGATTGTGTAACAACCTGAAAGTACCCTTATGAAAAAGTGTGACATGAAAATAATGACACAGATGCGTGTCATTAATTCATAATGTCATTGCGTGTCATCATTTCGCGACCACACGAAAAAAATGACACGAAAAAAATCACATAGCAAAGAATGCACCATTAAAAAACTTATTATTATTATTAGTTTTATAATAATTTCGTATAAACATACATTGTGCACCATGTTGGGGAGGTAAAAATTTACTGCGCAGACGTAAAGACAAACGCTTTTATACTGAAAAGATTAAAGCGGATAGACAATAATTTAAACGGATAAACAGGAATAGAAAATGAAAATAGACCGTAACCTTACATTCATTAGACTGTCTTAGTAAAAACTATCATAGTCTTAGAAGGTCCAGTGGCTAGCAGCAAGGATTTCGACATCGAGAGGCCCGGGTTCAAGTCTTCATACGACCTGATTTTTCTGCTTCAGGTTTGATTTCAATTTATGTATTTCTGTATTATGTCTACTATGTATAACTTGTAATAATTTACTATATTGATTCATAACAAATAAATTAAAAATTTACAGTTGTACGAATAGAAAAAGAGATAAAAGAATATAAACGATTAGGCGCAGAGATTCAAATGGATTGTAAAGTTCTATCTTTTTGTATCCGTTATTTTCTATCCGTTTAAATACGTCTTCTTAAACAGATAGACTCTGCGGTCGCGCCAAGTCCAGCTTGATGGGTTCGCGCCCCGACAAGTCTGGGATTTTTCTGGCTTGTGAGATAACTGCAGTGGAAGGTTTGACGTCGAGGAATAATGATATGCACTGTCAGTAACTGACCTGTGCAGATCATTAGAACTCGACTGTCGATAACCGGTTGTACTCAGAAAAGGTCTTTCTACAGTTTTCCCTCTCTACTGGTGAGCAAATCCAATATAGGGTGGTCCAGGCAAATGCGAGTACTCCTACTTCCAAGTCGTCCTGCAGGCGCGCAATATATGGTACTTATGTTTAAAGTACTATTTCTCGGAAATTTCCTCGGTGAACACTTGTAAGTGCGAAAAGCCAATAGACAAGTGTATAATAAAAAAAAAATCTACTTTCAGCATGTATCATTTACTTTTAGTTATATAGTTAGAGATAGAATGAAATAAATAAAAAGAATATCAAAGACTAGATATTCTTTTTTGGTAATAAACTTAGGCATAGAAAAAGATAGCTTTTCCAAAATATTTGAGATAGACTGAATGATTGAAAGATATAGAAAAATATTGAAGCCGCCGGATAGATCAGAGATAGGAAGAGAAAGAGTTTTAGAAATGCAAATCTCGTATTTCCCGGACATAGAAAATTCAATTTCTTTCTATCACTAATTTTCTATCTCTTTCTATTTTTTTTTTCTAAATGTTATTTCTTGCCCCAGTTTTGTGCGTAATGGTGAAGCCTTTTTAAAAAATTTAAATATTTCATAAAAATTAAATCAGAATTTAGTTATACTTTATTATAAGCAACATTTGACTTCCCTCAAGAGATTCACTACGATAGAAATAAATTTTTGATTTGATTTTTTGCTTTTTTACGTTTAAAGCGCCAAATTTGTGTAAGGAATCACAGAATCGTCATGGTAAAGCCTTTACATATTTCGCAGTAAATAAAGAAAAAAAAGTCCATTAAATGATGTATTATTTCATTGAATATAGATGACAGGAATGCAAAACCAATTGAAAATTGCTAATAATTTGTTTTAAAAAACAGTATTCATTAAGCGTCATCGTGAAGTCTCAGCGTCATGGTGAAGCCTTTTGCTTCATGGTGAAGTCCATTTGATGTCTTTCATTGACTTTGTGGTTTAAACAAGTGTACAATTTAAACAATTTTAGTTATCGTGTCCAAATAAAATTAAACAAATAAAAGTTACTTAAACTGACATAATTTTAATAAGTTTAACATTAATTACTTTAAAATTTTTATAAATTACCGTATAAATTACCATAACTTTCCATAAATTACGAAATAAATTTCCTGCTTTAGTTCTTTAAGTCTTGAATTTTGTTTTGTATTATATAAATTACCTCAAAATTTTTATAATATACAGCATAAATTTCTATAAATTTCCAAAAATGACTACAAAAATTTCCTGCATCAGTTTTTGAAATCCTGAATTTCGTTTGCATTATTATTATTATAAATCACATCAATACTTTCATAAATTACCTCATAAATTACCACCATAGATTTATTTATTTGTTTATAGCGATTTTATCAACAAATTATGCCTTAAAATGAAATATGATAATGACAAAATCTTTTTAATTTTTCATCTAGAATCGATTGTCATCCATAGTTTCAATTAAATGTGACTTTTTTATAATTTGCTTAAACAAATATTGTTTAACAAATGGAAAATTTAAAAGTTAAAATGCGAATGATTTTTATTTCTCTTTCCTATAAATTCAACTATCAATTTTGTTATACTGCAACCGGTTATTGTACATGGATGCAATAACAGCTAATTTGTTTAAAAAATACAAAAATTATAAACAATTTGTCCGGCCCATAGTAGATATTTCATTCTTGACTGTTATACTTGGAAGTTATATTACGATTTTTATTTTAATTGTAAAAAAAATGTCTAATATTACACTAACCAAATTGTCGGTTTCGTGGAGAATCAACCATATATAATAACTAGTGGCTTGCCACCAACAGTATTTTTTGACAGAAAGTATTTTCTGACAATTTATTTTCGTGTAGAAAGTATTTGAAATGAACTATTCTAAATTATATTTTAAAAGATTTTCTGAACAGAAGTGTACAAAACCACATTTTTTATTTTGGACCTTATGAGGTCCAACATTTCTTTGCGATAAAATCTGAATTACCGACCTAGGATATACCCCTATACCATGTTAAATTCAATTTATTAGATTTTCTGATCTTTTCTACCCCAAAAAAATTCTCATTCAAAAATTGATATTTTGCATCGTTTTACTTAAAATTTATAGCAAAATATGTTGTAAGGAACATGAAAAAATTAATGCAAAAAGATAAGAAGACATTTAACAAAAAGTCAGTAATCTATAAAAATGTAGGATTTTCAATTTTTTGTAAAAATTGTCATACATTCCGTTCTAATCAAATTTTTTAAATTTTCTAAGCTTATAAACTTAATTTGAGTCAATGTCTAATACCACCAAACTTTATTTAAATCGGTTTAGTTGCAAAAATGTCAGCGTAAGCTTGATAGTAATTGGGTATAATTATAATTTATCCAATTTTTTTGATCCAGAAAACAATTTTATACTTATATGTATGGGACGTTTCACATCAACCGGCCCAGAGTTCTATCCAAAATTCTAATTAACGAAAATAAATGTATTATAGCTCAAAATACTCGTAAGCTAATACCCTTTAGATTATAAAGTGTCAGAATTAAAAATTCAGAATGGTGTTCTTACAATGTCGCGCAGAAGACGCTGAATGCACAAATGAATTAATATATTTATTAATTTCTTTGAAAAAATAATGCAAATATTTTTGGTCACCACATATTTTAATGTTTTTGGGGTCGCTGAGTACGAATCTGATGTCCGATTTTAAAGATTTAAAATGGGGGATCCAATATGACGGACGAGTTTCTAAAAAGCCATTGCATTTGCTTGAAACCTGTTACTTGGGGGTTTTCGAGGTCGCTGACTACAAATCTTAAGTCAGTTTTTCAAAATTCAAAATGGCGGATCCATTATGGCGTACGAATCTTTCTAAAATTAATTGAATTTGCTTAAAACTTCGTACTTCAGGGTTTTTAACCTAAATTAATAGACCTCTTCCTCCTCGATCTCGTGGAAGGTAAATTCTTTGTACAGAAGACCTTTGATGATGACTTCGATGTACTGTCATCATCCTGCGAGTTTCTCTATCGAGATCCTTCAACTCATTCACATTCCACTTAACTGCAACAAATGTATAGAGTAGTAAAGGAATGGCTAATGCATTTGTGGCCTGTATCTTATTCTTCCCAGATAATTCGGATGACCAAATTTTTCTGAGAAGACCACGGTATTTTATATGGAGATGATCTTTAATCCCACACACATCTTGACTTTCTGATTGTCGAATTCCAAGATATGTGTAAGTCTCCCCAACACCAAGATGATGTATGGTGTTGCCACCAATGAGTTGAATATTCTCAGATTCGCTCGGCATTTCAGCTGTTTCTCGTCTTCCTTTAATCAAATGGATAACAGCACATTTGTCCAATCCAAAATCCATTCCTATAGCTCTGGAATACTCGGCCACTGTAAACACCAGAAATTTTAGTGATTCCTTACTTGATCCATAGAGCTTAAAATCGTCCATGTAAAATAGATGTTTGATCTTATAGACTCTATTTCTGGGTTTGACACACATGTATCCAGAGTGTTTTTCCTGGAGTACTACAGACTGAGGCAAGAGGGAGATACAAAAAAGTAAAGGACTGAAAGAGTCTCCTTGGAAGACACCTCTTTTGAATAAGATGATGTTAGTCACCACCTGTTGTTTGTTGGATGTTATAACAAACCTTGTCCTCCACATAAGCATTAGCTCCTTTAAGCATCTCACGATGTTCGGATGTACCTCTAAATATTCAAGGAGCTTGATGATCAGCTCATGACTTGTTGAGTCAAATGCCTTTCGGTAATCAATCCAAGCCATTGACAGGTTACGTCGATAAAATATCGAGTCTTGGGTAATACACCTATCAATTAATAGGTTTTCCCTACAACCTGCCAGGCCTCTCTTGCACCCTCGCTGTTCGCTTATCGCACTCCAAACTGGTTCGATGGATGTCAAAATCCTCTCTTTGAGGATGACAGTAAATAGCTTGTAGCAGGTGTTAAGACAAGCTATAATTTTTTCTATAATTTTTTGGATTAAACAAATCTCCAGATTTTGGTAAGAATACCGTTCGTCCTTTCACCAACCACTGTGGTATTGGATGTTGACCATTGAGAAAGTTAAAGAATATTCGAGCCAAATGTTGGTGAGTTGAAGTGAATTTCTTCCACCAAAGATTATTAATCTTATCCGGCCCAGGTGCTGAAAAGTTCTTCGTTTTAGCAACTATGTTTCTCACCTCCTCCTTAGTAATTGGTAGACTTACCTCTGCAGGATGGTCAAGCCCCTGTCTAAAACAGAAGCTACGAAAGAGTGTTAAGGATGACTCTTCATCGTTCACTGAATGGGCTTTCCCATAGATGTTACTCCAGAAGTTTTCAATCTCTTCACGACATGGGGGTTTTTCGACAGTTAGCGATGGTGAACTGAACAGGCGAGAAGAATTAGTAGCAAAGGTATTATTTTGCTTTATTCATTTAACCCGCCGTTCTAAACGCTCTCTTATCACAACAAGAGAACGTATCTCCTCAATCCAATGTTGCTTGATAGTCTGTAACTTCGATTTCTTCAGAGTGTGATGCAATCTTTTCAGAGTCTTCGCTATTTCCAAAACCCTGGTTGTAAATTGTCTGTTTAATTCTAGATATACAATCACACTCTGCAATTGAGAAGCATGCCTTCTTGCCACCCCAATCTTAAATTTTACTTGTCTGATTCGTTTAAAGGTCCTATCGACGCGATCTGAACAGGATATTCTTCTTTATATTTGTATGGAACATTTTGAAAAAAAATGTTTTAAAACATTTTATCCCAGGCCACTATTGAAGTTGAATGCCATTCCAACTATAAGCAACCAGAAGAAAAAAAGAGAAAAGGAAAAAAGTGAGTATTGACAAAGTATTAATAGTAATATTCTTACTCTAGACATTAGTTGTTTCTAAATATTTGAAGAGTAACATAGAATAACGGTATAAAAAAATCATTATCATTACAGGTACGGAACAAAACTTCGAAAAACATGCCACCTTAGAAATGTTGACAACCACATTAAAGGATAATGAAATAAGCGGTGAACAAAATTCATTCGAAACAACAGGATCCGATTCCGAGAAACGTACAATTCCCGAAGTGTCAACTAAAACAATAGAAATTGGGGAAAACAATGTCACACAAGTCGAACTTGTTTGCAATAAAGTTCGAAATATAACAATATCTGGTAAGGCTTTTAAAACGTTTACTTTGTATAATTTGAGAGATTGTTCTTTAACTATGTAATTTGAAAGATAATAATATTATTATAAATATGTAAAGTAAATAATGATAGAATATTGATTTATTGAAATAATTCAGTATTGAATTTAATACACAATTGTAAGTAATTTTTTACCACGTCATAATATTGTAATGAACGTAATTGTACATAAAATTTAATCTTAATAGTATGAATAATGTTGTAAAAAAAGGAAATAAAATTCACATTAATTAAAATATGTTTTTAGGGTTCCGTACACAAAGTGACCAAACGGAACCTGTATGTTTTCACTCGTTTGTCCGTCGCTCAAAACCATTACCCCCCCCCCCCCCCCTAGCGGCCAAACTATTTGAGATAGAGAGTTGAAATTTGGTACACTAATGTATTTTCACGTGTAGATTACAGGAAAAATATAGCGAACATGATTGAACGTGATGTTCATAGCGTTGTCAAGGAAATAACAAGATTTTTTTCAAAAAATGCATTAAAATGCCTATTTACCCCCCCCCCCCCCTTATCTCCTAAACTATTTGACCTAGAGTATTGAAATTTGGTACACATATGTATTTTCGCGAGTAGAGTTCAGGAAAAATATGGAGAACATGATTGGAGGTGATGGTCATAGCGTTGTCAAGGAAAAACTTTTTTTAAAAAAAAAAAGTGTCCCCCCCCCCCTTATCTTCCAAACCATTTGACCTAGAGGTTTGAAATTTGTTATACCTAGGTATTTTTACGTGTAGATTACAGGAAAAATATAGCGAACGTTGCTGGACTTAATTTTCAAAAGTTATTAATGAAAAGTTGAAAAATGACAAAAAACCCCTATGCTAGAGCTCAGCGTATTTATCCTGAAAGGTTGGGAATTGGTTAAAAATGTGTAATTTTATGCAGAATTTTTTATAAAACCATAAAAATTGTGGTTTAAATTTATTATCATAACATTTTTTCCAAAAATTTGAAATTTTACCAAAAAAAAATTTTTTTCTTCTAAACAGCTACAATATTTTATAGTTTCAGATTATTTTTTTGTACAAAATGTTTATGTTTATGTTTAAATTACTTTAAAAGTTATAAAATAAAAAAAAAATTAAAAAAAAAAATTTTTGGCTTTAAAATTCAAAATTATATAAAAAAGCTTAGTCTATTTTATTGGAAATTTTTAATCTTATAAAAATCATTAAGTTTATACTTAAATTTATTATTTGGATTATTTGAATAATAATTTAAATAATGATAAATTAAAATAATTTTTTTTATTTTTAAAGAAATTTAAGTATAAACTTAATGATTTTTATAAGATTAAAAATTTCCAATAAAATAGACTAAGCTTTTTTATATAATTTTGAATTTTAAAGCCAAAAATTTTTTTTTTTAATTTTTTTTTATTTTATAACTTTTAAAGTAATTTAAACATAAACATAAACATTTTGTACAAAAAAATAATCTGAAACTATAAAATATTGTAGCTGTTTAGAAGAAAAAAATTTTTTTTTGGTAAAATTTTAGTTTTTTGGAAAAAATGTTATGATAATAAATTTAAACCACAATTTTTATGGTTTTATAAAAAATTCTGCATAAAATTACACATTTTTAACCAATTCCCAACCTTTCAGGATAAATACGTTGAGCTCTAGCATAGGGGTTTTTTGTCATTTTTCAACTTTTCATTAATAACTTTTGAAAATTAGGTCCAGCAACGTTCGCTATATTTTTCCTGTAATCTACACGTAAAAATACCTAGGTATACCAAATTTCAAACCTCTAGGTCAAATGGTTTGGAAGATAAGGGGGGGGGCACGTTTTTTTTTAAAAAAAAAGTTTTTCCTTGACAACGCTAAGACCATCACCTCCAATCATGTTCTCTATATTTTTTCTGAACTCTACTCGCGAAAATACATATGTGTACCAAATTTCAATACTCTAGGTCAAATAGTTTAGGAGATAAGGGGGGGGGGGGGTAAATAGGCATTTTAATGCATTTTTTGAAAAAAATCTTGTTATTTCCTTGACTACGCTATGAACATCACGTTCAATCATGTTCGCTATATTTTTCCTGTAATCTACACGTGAAAATACATAAGTGTACCAAATTTCAACTCTCTATCTCAAATAGTTTGGCCGCTAGGGGGGGGGGGAGGGGGGGTTGATGGTTTTGGGCGGCGGACAAACGAGTGAAAACATAAGGGTTCCGTTTGGACACTTTGTGTACGGAACCCTAAAAAGACAATGATTATGCCTGTTGAGTTTCAATTTCTCCACAATTTTTCTGGCTTAGGGAAGTTTATTAGATTTTCTTGAAAACTATTGATTATATTAAGATATGGTTTTAAATAATTTGAAATTTTACCAAAAAAAAATTTTTTTCTTCTAAACAGCTACAATATTTTATAGTTTCAGATTATTTTTTTGTACAAAATGTTTATGTTTATGTTTAAATTACTTTAAAAGTTAAAAAATAAAAAAAAATTAAAAAAAAAATTTTTTTGGCTTTAAAATTTAAAATTATATAAAAAAGCTTACATTAGTCTATTTAATTTGGAAATTTTTAATCTTATAAAAATCATTAAGTTTATACTTAAATTTCTTTAAAAATAAAAAAAATTATTTTAATTTATCATTATTTAAATTATTATTCAAATAATCTCCGACTCATGTAATTGAAAAAAATTAGAGCGGTACGGAACCCTTCGACTTGGTACGAGTGCAACTCGTACTTGCCCGATATTTTTTTATTATAGCGAGCAATGCCTTAGAGTTACATTGTCCCACAACCTATCCTGGAATCTGCTTTGTATTACCAATTTCATCAATTGATAAAAGTGCGAAAACTTGTTTCTCACTAAACCAACCAAGGACTGGTAAAAATTTATTTCCTCTGTTTTGCTCAAGCAGTCCTAAATCACCTTCCGGAAAAAATGAAAAGGCACAGTCGTATGACTCTGCGCAGGATATAAATTTGTATTCTCCAGTCATGCCATCTGCAGAGAACACCAAAGAAATAATATTTAATACGCCTTCAGGACGTTGTACAGTATTGAACTCAGTTTGCACACTAGACCTTCTAGACGGTAGACACCTTTTAGACAAAATGCAGTTGGAAATCTTTTTAATGCGCCATCCGGACCATGTGAGGTTACACACGTCAATGAATCTGACAACCAAGATAAAACGACTACCAGTTTTTCTAATTTAGTAAGTATTCAGAAATTACCATTGAAGGTTTCCGATGACAAATTAACGCCTCTTTCGCCAAAGACATTAAGACTAAATAGTTATAAACGAACTATAGCTCTTTTAAGAAGTAGAATAAATAGATTAAAGTGTACAAAGAATAGTAGAGCAAATGATAAAAAAACAACAAAAGCTCATCTTGCGAATCTAATTAAGGAAACTTCATCCTACCTTCCAAAAGAAGCACAAATTTTGTTTGAAACCCAACTGAGGTTATCCCAATGTAAAACGTCAGGTAGGAGATATAGTGACGAAATGAAAGACCTTTGTTTATCAATGTTTTATTTATCACCAAAAGGATATACATTTTTACGAAAAATTTGTATGTTTCCTTCAGAACGAACGCTTCGAGAGTATCAGAGTAGAGTTCCAGTTTCTCCCGGTTTAAATAAAACCATTTTGTTCGAACTAAAAAAGCAATTTCACAATGAGCCCATTGAAAATAGAGTCGTAAATTTGTTGTTTGATGAAATTAACTTGGTTCCTGAAATTCATTATGATCCAAATGGTGATAAATTTGTAGGAGTTGTTGATGATGGTAACATTCGAGAACCAAAAGAAGCAAAATCAGCTTTAGTTGCTATGATTTCTTGGGTTAATAAGAAAGGAAAACAACCAATTGGTTACTGGTTTTTAGGAAATAAAGATAATTCAGAAAAACCCCACAATATCATGCTATCAACATTAGATGAAGTCTCTATAGAGACTGGTCTCATTGTAAAATCGATTATTTGCGATCAAGGTCCAAGAAACCAGGGTATTTTAAAGAAATTAGGTATTACTCGCAAAAAACCGTATTTTTTTTACAATAATCATAAAGTATTTTTTATTTATGATCCTCCATATCTTGTAAAATCTCTTCGCAACAATTCAACTACCTTCAGGAAAATTTAGATTTGCGATAACTGAAAATTCAGAACACATTCCTTTCTTAACAGAGATAGCAACAAAATTGGAAAATGCTCGGTTCAAAGGACGTCAGCCAGCTTGTTTAAAAGGCTTAGTGCTTACGATTAATACCGTTCTTCAGTTGTCGGAGGATCTACGCCAATCTTATAACATCCCCGCCCTTTTAACTCGTAGATTAAACCACGATCCCTTAGAAATTTTTTTTGCTACTATACGGCAAGCAAATGGTTGTTCGACGTATCCTTCACCGATGCAATTTCAACATTCTGTGCGCAAAAAATGATCACTCATTTAGCAAAATTGTCTAAATTGACAAATTGCGAAGAAGACGACAATAAGATGGTTCTCCAATTAAAAAATATTACTAACATCCCACTACAAGCCCCAACAAAAATTCCTGAAATAGAAATTTGCATTCCAAACAAAGAAACAGTGTTAACGGAATCACAGAAGTTTACGCAGTCTAGTGCTGCTTACTATTGTACTGGTTATGTTGCAAAGCTTTTCTTCTCTCAACATACATGCGACACATGTATAAACATTGTACATCAGTCAGATAGTAATGTTTACGAAGACTATCAAACATTTACTGCTTTAAAATCATACAGCAACACGCAGGGACTCGTTATGGTAAAAGACAATATTTTTCAAACTTTTCTTCAGTGGGAAGAAAAATTTAAGAGTATTATTGGCAAAAATTATCATTTGCTAAACATAAGTCGCATTTTCTCTTGTATTCTTTTGAACAGCTGTTCCTCGATAGAACTTTGTACTCCTAAAAATTCTGACATTTTTTTAAGAATATTTCTTCGCGTACGATGTCACTGGGAAGCGAGATCTGGAGGGAGAATACTAAATAATAAGAAAAAAAGAAAGTTCATCTCTGAAGATGATTTTATTGATAAAAATGTTTAAAAAATGAGTATATTTACAGGAAAGATGTGTTAAGTCTCAGGCTGTGCTTTTCTTTATGCCATAAAAACTTGTGCTTTTTATTATAATTTTTATTATTCTAATATAATTATTATAATTATATATTATAAAAGACATGTATTAGACCTCAGGCTGTGCTTTTATTCATGTGATAAAAAGTATGTTGTGGTTTTATACTTATTTTTATATAAATTCAAACAAATTTAACCACTTTTATGTACAACGAAGACTGCTCAATTATCAAAAATTAGGATATTATAATTATGTTACAAATTTGATAAATATTTAGAATTAAGGCTGCAATATTTTTTAATACTTTATATTTATAGTATTATAATCATGAGAAAAAAAAGAATAGTTTTTTATTATGATTAAAACATGTGAATTCCGTAGTATGTTACCATATTTACTTAAATTGATGATTACGTTTAAAACGTTACAAATGTTTATTTATAAGTATTATTTTGCTAAATTCATTATATTATAACACTGCGCAAAAATTAGTTTTAAGGTGGTTTATTTTGTAAAATGTACTTTTTGATAGACATTAATAAAAATTCCAATAACATTTATTATGCGTACAATTATTTTATTTATATAAAAGTAATTATTTGATCATATTATTAATTTCAATTAAAATAAAATTAACTCCAAAGTATGTATACATTTGAATTTTCCCGGTTGTGCGTTGGTGGGGGAAATTCATTTTATAACGAAACTACTGAGGGCGCGGAAACCCGTGTACGGTAAAATACATTGCTCTCTTATGGGACCTTCCACTCTCTACTAGACTCTTTGATCCAAATGAGACAAATGAGTAGTGTTCTAAAATTCTCGGTAAAATATAATCTATACGGATTTCTTCCATGATCTTCTTACCTTCCAATGTCTTCAGATTTACCCTGATTCCTTCTCCTGCGTCCATCGAAATCCTTGATTTTCATTACCTGGGTAATGAAGGATTCAATGTGCTGCCACGAGTCCACACTTCTCAACATAAGGTCAATCATGTTTTCGGGGGTGACTTCAGTGCCCACCACCCGAAGCATATCTTGCCTTTTCTCCTCCCAATGTTTACGAACCAAAAGGGTGTGCTCCGCGGTGTCCACAAGGGCGTCGCAATAGGAGCACGATCCCTCTCTTCTTAATTTAAAGCGTTTCAAATACTCGTTGAAACAACCGTGACCTGTTAGCGTCTGTGTAAGGTAATAGCTAACTTCTCCGTGCCCTCTTTCTAGCCATTTAGCGAGGTGGGGAATAAGGCGGTAAGTCCACCTTCCAGTAAAGTCCCCATTCCATCTCACCTGCCACTCTTCGACTAATCTACTCCTCGCGACTCTGCAATCTGGGCCTTTAGTCGCCATCTGTCCTCCTCGGGGAGCGAGCTTGCACGATTTTTAGTGACGGAATAGACGTATTGTCTCTCTTTAGCCAAAAGATCTATCGGCGGAACGCTCGCTAGGACTTGCACAGCGCTAGTAGGTATAGTCCGGTAGGCTGAGACTATTCTCAGCAGTACTATTCTTTGAGCTGAAAGTAGTCTCATAGAGATGGCGTGTTTTTCTAGTGTTGATACCCACACTGAAGCTGCATAAAGCAGTCTCGAGTTTACCACGCTCGCTACTAATCTTCTTTTTGCTTCCCTGGGACCATAAATATTTGGCATAAGCCGAGAAATATTTCCTGCACATTGGATGGCTTTAATCGCCGCAGATGTTAAATGTTGGTTGAAGCTAAGCTTCTTATCCAACTCGACGCCCAGGTACTTTATGGTCTGTCTCCATTTTACTTCAGTCCCATCAATCTCAATAGGTGGGGCCACAAAGGATCTCTGGTCTGTGACGAGCAGTGCTTCGGTTTTTCCAAGGCCATTTCCAGGCCATTGGCGTTCATCCAGCGTTTGACACGTCGCAGAGTTTCATTGACCCTTATGCCAAGGATTTCTGTAGTTTGCGCACCGCATACGATAATTTTGTCGTCCGCGAAGCCGAATGATTTGGTGTCCGTAGGTAGTTTCATACGCAGGCAATCATTATACATGACGTTCCACATGAATGGCCCTACCTTTGACCCTTGGGGGGCTCCACAAGTCATCTCCTCGCGAATCTGAAATGTTTTGCCCTCATACTCGATCCACCGATCGCTAAGATAGTTATCCATCATTCGCAACAGGTAGGTCGGTATTCCTTTCCTTCTCATCGACTCGATGCAGATGTTCCGTCCCGCGGAATTAAACGCATTACGTACGTCTATTGCTATTAATGCGCAAAATCCTTCCTTTTTCCCCTTGCCTTCTCTGGCCTTCTTTGCCTCTTCTACCACCGTCGAAATAGCGTCGACGGTGGATCGGCCTTTGCGAAAACCGTACTGGTTCTTTGATAGTTCATTTTCGCCAGTCAGAAGACCCTGAAGTCTCTGCAAAACCATACCCTCTAGAAGTTTACCCATTGTGTCCAGAAGACATATGGGTCTATAGGATGACGTCTTTTCTAGAGGCTTGTCTCCTTTTCTGAGAAGAACTAACTTTTGCTTTTTCCAGTCCATAAAGAACCTTCCATCCCTGAGGCAATCGTTCAAAGGGTTAAGGAGAAGTTCGGGGTACACATCGATCGCCAATTTCAGGATCTCGTTGGGTATTCCATCGCTTCCTGGCGCCTTGCCAGATTTTAACCCTTTTCCCGCAGTTCTTAGCTCGTCAAGCTTGAAAAGATCTTCGCTCCGTACTAGGCAAGAGGAATAGTCCTCTCGAGACCAGAGTTCCACATATGGGAATAAGGCTCTTATGATCTGTCGGACCCAATCAGGTTTTTCTAGACCGGGGATCTGCTGTTTAATAACCAATTTATTGGTCACAATCTTAAACGCGAGTCCCCATGGGTCGTTTTCGACGTCGCTAATTATGGGATTATATACACTTAATAGGCCCAAAAAAATCGATTTTTTAAGAATTGTTTTTAGAAGGCCGTTTAATTGAATCATGTGAAAGTTTGTACACTTATTTTAACATCTTTTAAGTATCTTTTAACATTTTTTATTTTTAAATATTATGATTTTCAACACCGTTATACGTTATCTCCAGGAGCTCCTAAAAAAAGGCGTCTTGTGGTGAGCAAGATTCTTCTGGACTGAATCATGTAAAATGAAAAAACCAAAAAGATTTCATTAATATAATGTATTATCCTGTAATTAATCGAAGGAATAAGGAAAATAAAATTTTTTGACAAAATGGCGGCTTGTCAAAAAAAAATCGATTTTTGACAAAAATTTTGGCCTTAAATTTGATATAAAAAAAAATTTATTATTATTAATATTCCCTGCTTAAAAGCCTTTTTTGCTTTATGCCATTCCTGCTCAAGCGAGATGTTCCCTTTTGAACGGGTATATCTTCGACTCGCTTTATTGCACTCATTTTTCAGAGTGTCCAATTCCTCGTTCCACCAGTATGTTGAGTTCTTCCTAGAGCAATCGCGTTTACGTCGGGACATAGAGTCGTTGCACGCTGCAGTCACCTCACTCCTCGCGGGACGCACCCTCTCCTCAACCGTTTTCGGTTCCCTTATCCAGCCAAGTTCGGAAATCAGCTTGGCTTCTTCCAGGTAGTTTCTTGCCTTATCTCGATTGAGCTTACTGGTGTTCCATGAGGGGATCTTACTAAGATAACCGGGTCTTTTGACCCTCACAAGCTCTTCCATCGAGATAACGAACTCAATATACTGGTGATCGCTCAAGGTTGTTTCATCGAGCACTTCCCAGTCCCTGATCTTCCGTGCCAAATCTGGAGAGGCTATTGTGAGATCCAAAATTGATCCCGATTCACCTCGCCGAAATGTAAACTCCTGGCCCCGGTTCACTACGACCAGGTCATTTCTGGACACCATTTCGCTTATCAGAGTGCCCCTCTTGTCTAAGCGAAATTAACCCCATTCGGGACACTTACCATTAAAGTCTCCCGTTATGAGGGTCTTCCCGTCGAAAGCTTTTATGCTTTCTTTAAGAGATTGCACTTCGGCCTTGAAATCTTTAAAGCGATCGTTCGAAAAGAAGTAACAGCTATACATACGTATACCCGCCACCTCTATCCAAACGAACTCATTATCGGTCTCCAGAAAATCGCTGACGCTCAGATCCGGGTTGCACACTCGAATCTCAGATCTACATGTTTTGTCCTGGTACCAGACAGAGTGGTCCGGTTTTTTACACTGTTCACTGAAAAACAGTATATTAACACCCCTCTGAATGTCCGTTAAAAACATGAGATCTTTTGCGAGCTTTCCCTTGCTAAGGTTAATCTGAAGACACCTTAGCTCCTTCCTTTTAACTTCTTTAGTTCTGCACTTTTTATCTATCAATGCCTAAGCCAAAACTGGCAGTCGAAATTAATTATTGTTATAATTTTTTAAATTAAATGTTTGAAAGTGTTTTAGAGTAATTAGTTTAGTAATTTATGGTTCTTAATTAACATTTTTATTTAAAAGATATCATTTTTATAAAACAAAAAAACAGTTTCTTTAAGAAAATCATTAATTTCAAAATTTGTTAAATTTAATGGTTTATAATAATAAATAAAAATTTTATTAATCATATTTACATTCCTTACACTTTTACTTAGTGATTATGATTAATACAAGATAGATTACACTAATTTATAGAAAAATAATGACTGATATTTCAAGAATACTCAATTTTGCAACATTGTTTGTTTAAATATTTAGTAATTGAACGTTAAATTAAAAAATCGGTTTCCTTACGTTTGTTAAAAATTTTAAACTGAGTATTTTAAAAAAAAATATTATTAAAATCGATAAAGAATTAGTACCTGTAGGTAGCCGTGAACAGTAAATTTCAATTTCCGACCACTGTGCGCACGAGCGAGCACAGCGAGGGTCACGAGATTAAAAATTTCAATTCCGCCCGTGTTACTCACGATGTTTTTATCCGATTGCACAATGAACAAGGCGTTAAACCTGTATATAGGGGTTAAACGGAATAAACCTTAAAATGAACAGAAGCGGGCGGAAAAATTCTACTTGCTCTATGACGTCAGCGGTCGGTAAATATTTTTTCCATCCGTTATTGTCAATCGGTTGACAATAACGGATGGAATTTGGATTGGAAAAGTATTGGATCAATACTTTCCACCCGCTGTACAAGTACGGAATGTTGCATTTATTGTGCATTTAGGACAAAAAATATATTTTGTAAATTTTAGTAAGTAATAACAATTAAACGTACACACAAACAAAATATAACAATAATTTTTACCTGGCAGTTTTGGTTATAGAAGAAGTAAATATTTGTTTTTCATGAAATTGTTGATTGTCATCTTTCCATTTCAAAATCATTTCTTTCATTTGTTTAAAAGCTCCTTCTTTTTCTTGTTTTTCAGCTAAAAGTTTGTCACAAACTTCCCAATGTCGTGATGTTAATTCAGTGACATGTTCTTTATACTTATTTATTTCGTCAGTATGTTTTCGGCATTGTTGTTCCATTTCTGCTTGTAGGATTTTAACTCTTTCTTGTACTCCTTCTTCTTGCTTTTTGATAAATTTTTGTATTTGTTCGTTGTAAGCTAGTTTCTAACAATAAACTTATAATTAATAAGATGAATTTATCACTTAGTGAAGTTATTAATTAGAATATAAAAATTATCAATCACTTTGAGTCAATAATAAAAACACTGTTGTTTTATTTAACACTTTGGCAGCTATGCTGTCCTCATAAGAAATTAAGAATTTAATTAACAAACAAAAAAACATTATTACAAAAAAAATATTAAGAAATAAAATTTACATTAAAATGAACTTGTTATAACATCAATTTCCCATAAAAACATCAGATTAAGATATAAACAAACTGAAAATTGTGTTCATATTATAAACATTCAGTTTCCATGTAAGCAAAACATTGTAGGATCATTAGTCAGGATTCGAATACAAAATCAGATAAAAACAACTATTTTATAAAGTTTATAAGTCACTCCACATTTATTTAATAAAACTTTAGGCATATTTACAAGAGCGTACAAATTTACATTTGCGAGTCAAACGGTCAAGACGGAACTGTCCCTTACAATCATTTTTCGCGTTATCTGCCCTTTTCCCCACTCTCAGAGCATTTCGTCACTTAAGCATATCTACTTTTTCTTAAAACATTTTCTTCCTCATGGATAAAGCAATAAATTAAAATACAGTTTGGTTTCGTAACTGCCATGCCGGATTTGGAATCCTTTGACTATAACAAAACTTTAATGGATTTTCATTTTTAAACAGTGAATTTTAAAGCATTGTTCATGCATTTTTTTCATACTTATAACAATATTTACAAAAAAAATTACCCCTTTTTTCAAAATTGTTTTTGATTTTTGATCCATTTGGATGAATTTTTTATTTTTTTGCATTATTTTTTTTTCGTTGAAAATTTAAGATTTCTTCCTATGAAATACATGAATTTCAAAATGAAACGACAATAAGTTTGCGAGAAAATTAACAAACTAAGCTGCGCGCCTGCGTCATTGACGCCATTGTCCACACCGCACCGTGGCACAGTATTGCAAATCCAGAATATAAGTTTCATAAGAGCAACAACCTGCAATTGTTGATCAATTTCAATTTATTTTTCATTCATTTTAAAGAATACATTCTAAAGAGATCACTTGAGCAACGTTTTTACATTTTAAATTATTAAATAATACTTTACTTAACGAAGTTAAAACAATATTTGATTTACTATAAAATTTCAATTTTCTTTATTGCAAGATGTATGTAATACTTAAAATGCACTTTTATTTTAAGTTAAGAACTCATAAAAGACGTTTTTTTTTGACAAAAATTTTTTTCATGCTAAAAATACAACTTAAAGAATACAAAAATCATATTCCTTATCTCAAAACAAATCGATTGACCTATATAACTTTTATATTTGATCAAGAATTCGTAAAATAATTCATATTTTTACATTTTTTTGCATTAAAAAATTGTTTTAACAACTTCTCCAATTAGCTTATATATTATTAATTTTTATTATTAATTAATTATTTTGCTTACATGGAAGCAAAATGTCCATGAAATGGACATAATTCTCACCTAGTTTGGGTTAATTCTCATTCAAAAATATTTTAAATTGAGCGAGTGAATGTGAATTTCCTGACGCGCATCGAAAAAAAGTTGTTTTGCTGTGCGCAGCGTAACTTGCAACAGAATCATCAGAAACAAAAAAAATCAAAATGCATTTGTGGAAGGAGATGTTTTTCCAGGTAACATCAAGGGGATTTTTTGTTTTTTTTTTGTGTTGAATTTTTAGTAGCACTTTGAAGTAAAAAACCCGATTTTCTCCCAAAAAATCGATTTATTTGTTATTGTAAAATGAACAATTATTTTAAAAAATCGGGCAAGTACGAGTTACACTCGTACCAAGTCAAAGGGTTCCGTACCGCCCTAATTTTTTTCTATTACATGAGGCAGAAAATAAAAATTTTCCACCAGGAAAGTTCTCTATAATTTTCCTGTAATCTACACGTAAATCTACATAAGTGTACCAAATTGCAGCATCCTAAGTCAAATAGTTTGGAAAATTAAGGGGGAGCATGGTCATTTTTTCACAATTTTTTTCCAAAAATCGTACGTTTTGTCTGGTAAACACTATGAAGACCGCCTTTACGAAAGTTCTCTATAATTTTCCTGTAATCTACACGTAAATCTACATATGTGGACCAAATTGCAGCATCCTAAGTCAAATAGTTTGGAAGATTAGGGTGGAGGGTCATGGTCATTTTTTCACCATTTTTTTCCAAAAATCGTACTTTTTGGCTAGAAAACACTATGAAGACCGCCTTTACGAAAGTTCTCTATAATTTTCCTGTTCTCTACACGTAAATCTACATACCCTCAGGACAAAAGAATATCCCTGGGATATCCCTGGGATATCCCGATGAAATTTGAGATATCCTAGGGACATCCCTGGGACACAAAGGATATCCTAGGGACATCCCCAGTCTATCCAAACTTCCGCCTCATGAGATATACTCTAATGATTTAGGAAAAAAATTTGGAGGTATGAGGATTCGAACCCGCGCCCTTGGCCGTAACCAACTGAGCCACGGAAGCTTGTTATATGCAGTAGAGAAAAACATTTGTACTTGATGCAAAGAATATTGGTTGCACTTAAAAAAATTTTTTTTAAAAAAAACCTAAACATATCTAGTAATTATCTTAAACAAATACAAATATTTGTTACTACTAATTATTTTATGATACATTTTGGTTACAAGTAATGAATATTATGGTTATAATAAACAATAAGTAGTAGCCTGAGGTCCTCTCGATGGCATATTGTAAATACTATGAAGACCGCCTTTACGAACGTTCTCTATAATTTTCCTGTAATCTACACGTAAATCTACATAAGTGTACCTAGTTGCTGCATCCTAAGTCACATAGTTTGGAAGATTAGGGGAGGGGGGGGGACATGGTCATTTTTTCAAATTTTTTTCAAAAAATTGTACTTTTTGGCTGGTAAACACTATGAAGACCGCCTTTACGAAAGTTCTCTATAATTTTCCTGTTCTCTACACGTAAATCTACATAAGTGTACCAAATTGCAGTATCCTAAGTCACATAGTTTGGAAGATTAGGGGGGGGGGGGGGGGACATGGTCATTTTTTAAAAATTTTTTTTCAAAAAATCCAACTTTTTGGATAGTAAACACTATGAAGACCGCCTTTATGAAAGTTCTCTATAATTTTCCTGTAATCTACACGTAAATCGACATACGTGTACCAAATTGCAGCATCCTAAGTCAAATAGTTTGGAAGATTGGAGGGGGGGGGGGCATGGTCATTTTTTTTGCATTTTAGGGCAAAAAAAGTGGTTTTTGCTGGATTTCGGCATGTTCATGAGCTCGACTCGCGTTTTCCATATCATTTTCGTAAATCCAAGGTGAAATTACATATGTGTACCAAATTGGAAGTTTCTAGCTTATATAGTTTAGAAGTTAGAGGGGGTGCGAAAACGGACATACATAGTGATTTTAATAGGATTCCGTTTTACGGTACGGAACCCTAAAAACAAAAAAGCCCTAGTTGTTACCTGGGGAATTATACGAAGAAGTACTGTGGAAAATTTCAAAACAATTGGTTCAGTAGATTTTGAGTTATGTTGCGCACCAACTTAAAAATTGGCACTTTTCAGTAGAGTGCTTTAAAGTTTTACACACTAAGAAATTCAAATTAAAATTCAATAATTCTGTAATGCTTACACAGAGTCGTCAATGCCAGGTCCATAGAGTAAAGTTCTTTCCTACAGATACATTACATTTTAAAACAACGAAAGCGAACGAAAGGAAATTTAGAAACGGTTCCAAGGAACGGTCACTCAAATACTCGTAACTTCTACAATTTTGCTTCGATCGACTTAAAATTTGGACACAATATTCTTGAAATATTGTGCATTCATTTAAAAAATAAAAAAAACTGCCAAAAAAAATAAAATACCATACATTTTTTAAAACAAAAATTGGAATGTATAAACATATAATAGGAAAATAATTTGTAAAATCAAGTTAATATCCAACGTACTTAAAAATTACTGTAAACATTTAATTATTGTTTCTTTATTCATTTTTTACATGATCATTCAAATACATGGCTACATATTCCAATTTTAGTATAAAAAGAAGCTACTTACAAAAATATAAATGGAGGTTGATTATTTATTAATAATAATTGTCCATAGCAATTAAATATCACTGAAACTAAATTATTTTATTCTTAATAAGAATTATAAATACACTTTTGCTTTTTGTATGTCTTCTAATAGGAATACGAAAAAAAACAGTGGTTTTGAAATCAAGACCTCATACAATATTGTTAATATTGTTAAAAACAATTATTTATTAATTACTTAATAATTTTACAAATTATCTTTCTATTATATGTTCATACAACCTGAAATGAAAAAATTGAAATTTTATATTAAATCAAATTTTGTTTTAAGTTTGTTAAATAAAAAATTAATTAATAATTTAAAAATTTTAAAAAGTGTCTCAAGGGATCTATTTAAAATTTATTCTTCTTTAAAATAAAAAAAGAAATTGAAATTGGTCAACAATTGGGGGCTGTCGCTCTTTTGAAACTCATTTTTTGGATTTGCATCACTGTGCTGCGGTGCCGGTGCGGTTTGGCCAATGCGTCAGTGACATGGGCTAAGTATGTTATTAATTCTCTCGCAAACTTATTGCTTTTCCATTTTTAAATTCATGTATTCCATAGGAAAAAATCTCAGCTTTTCATTGAAAAAAAAAAATTTATTTAAAAGGGGACAAAAATTAACAACAAATGTTAATTTTGAAAAAAGGGAAAAATTTTGTTTTTAATGTTGTTATAAGTATGGCAAACTGCATGAATAGTACATTGTGTTCCAAGGAGGTAAAATCCCTAAAATATAAACTTTTTTTTTAAATTTAGAGAAAGAAGGGGGGATTGGATTTTTGATTTTTTATATTACCTTGGGATTTTCAAATCCGTGCAACCTTGACAAAACATTATGGATTTTAATTTTTATGTAGTGAATTTTTAAGCATTTTTATGTTACAGGATACCTGACTATAAGTCAGGTAGTAGCTTGGCGTCATAGGCAGGTAATATACAAAGTATACTTTGACTAAGACGGTAAAGCTACCGTCTGACGTAAAGGTGTGGTTTCCGTCTTGAAAACGCGCCGAGAAACCGAGGAAAACATGCTCATGTAACATAAAAATGCTTTCAAATTCACTACATAAAAATTAAAATCCATAATGTTTTGTCAAAGTTACACGTATTTGAAAATCCCAAGGTAACAAAAATCAAAAATTCAATCACCCCTACTTTCTCCAAATTTAAAAAAAAAGTTAATATTTTAGGGATATTATTTCTTTGTATAGGACAACAATTTACTAAAGTATGAAGCCTATCCCAAAAATTTTAATTCTGAGCTGGGACGTTTGAGAAATAATTACCTATATGGGTCAAAATTCCTGAAATGTCCGAATCAAAAAATAAAGGTTACCCAAATTGATCTAAATTTTACTAAAATGTTTTTATTGTTATTGTAAGTCTAAATACATATAAAATGGTCAAACCATTGACTTTTGTCTGAGGGCTGTCGCTGACATATTTTTTTTAAAAAAGAAGTTTCAGAAAATGGGTGATTATTTCTCAAACGTCTCAGCTCAAAATTAAAAGTTTATGGATAAGCTTCATACTTTGGTAAAATGTTGTCCTATACGAAGGAAACAAATCCATAAAATATTATCTTGTTTTTTAAAAATTTGTAAAAATTAGGGGGGGTTGAATTTTTGACTTTTTATGTTACCTTGTTATTTTTAATTCCGTGTAACTTTGACAAAATTTTATGGATTTTAATTTTTATATAGTGCATTTTAAAGCATTTTTTATGCACTTTTTCATACTTATAACAAAATTTAAAAAAAAAAATCCCCCCTTTTTTTCAAAATTAACATTTGTTTTTCATTTTTGACCCATTTGGATGAATTTTTTTTGTTTGTTTTCATTGAAAAGCTGAAATTTTTTCCTATGACGCCATTCACCACACCGCACCGCGGAGTGGTCGCATCTAGTTCAGTTACAGCTCTGCATTGTACAGGGTTGAGACTGTCATCAAAATAATGCCTGCATTACAGTTACTGAAAAGAATTTTTAATAACAAGTTTTTAGAAATAAATAAAGAAATTAAAGTTAATAATAAATTTAAGATGTTTTTGATGTCAGAAAATATTTATCTACATAGAGGAGAGGGCCCCAAGTTGGACACCCTTTCGTCTTATTGCTGTAGAATCCAAACCAAATAAAATATAATAAAATGTTTTATAACGGGTGAAAGTACAATTTATAAGGTAACTTATGGCCACAGATATAAAATTTTATTTTAAACATAAACATTTTTTAATAAACTAATTTTTAATCATTTTACGGAATTTATCAAGAAATAACATTTCTAAAAACCAGGCTTGGGTCCGTAAATAGTCTACTTCACTATAGAATTTACTTTTATAATGAATCAGACTATTTACGGACACAAGCCTGCTAAAAACTTCAATTTAATAGCTTAACAGTAAAAAGTAAAAAAATATCGAAAAATATCGATATATCAAATTCTCCAACGATAACATTATATTTTATGGTAGAAAATAAAAAATTTTAATTAATTGTCTCAAAATATTATTAAAAAAAGTGTAAAATTCAAAATATGCAAATAAATACATTGAGATTTAAGACCTGCCCATCTTAGGGTACATGACACCATTTTTTAATCCCCAGTAAAAATATATATACGAACACTGAATTAGTAAAATCATTTTAGGATATTATTATACAGTAAATAAAGAATATTATAACGTTAAGTACTCATTCTAAATCATAAATTTAAGCAACATTACCAACTTAAGAAAAAATCTGTTACAGAACTTTTTCAGATACAAAATTACTTGGCATGTGTAAAAGAAAAACCAACTGGTTTTTTTCTTCAAATGTGCATAAAAATCTTCGTCTATACAAAGAACAAAAATGACAAAAAGCATAAGGCGCTGTCACCTTAAACAAAAATTTTATACGAAATGTCCATCTTGGGGCCCTATCCATCTTGGGTCCCACTCCCCTAATGTTGAATAACCTATTTGAAATATCAGTAACTTGGGATAAATTTAGCAAAATTGTTTTGAATTTAAGAATATTTAACTACTTTTTGGATTTTGTTTTAGATTTTTTGGTCGCTTTTCTCTGTTGAGAAAATCGTGGAGTACATTTTACAGATTCCTTAGAAAAATAGTCGCATTCCAGAGCAGACGAAAAGTAGTCATTCAAGTATGCAATTATTATATACTTATTTTATAGATCCAACTACTGCAATTGACGACTAACAAATATATAACTTTGCAAATAATAAACAGCTCGCCATAATGGTATTTAAAAATCTATTGTCTAACAATGTCTACACCCTTGGTTCTTTTCCCACAAGAAGTCTTTTTAAGTATTTTTTTAATCTGAAGTTAATTATATCATATTCAAATCAAAGTTAACTAATTAATATGGGACATTCTCTGTCAACGGGAGACCCCCCCCCCCTCTGTCCAAAATTGGTTAAGGTGAATTGGGATATATATATGGGTGCAAAAGAAAGCTAATTATCTCCAGTTTTAAATGCAATCTGGCCTTTTTTGAAAAATCAAGATGGAGGACAAATATGGCGACTGAAAGGATACTATCTCATAATAAGAGAATATTTTTATTATGTTTACGCTTAGCCAAGACATAACAGCAAGTCGGCAAACGCCGATTTTTGTGTAATTTCAATCAACAAACATAAATCAACTACCGTTCCCTTCGAAACAAATTTTTGTATCGTCCTTAACCTCAAAAAACTCACAAAATAGCTGTTTTTCTTGTTTTCCACAAACAAAGACATCATAAGAAATTGGAAGAAGCTTTTGTTTGCGTAATGTTGATTCAAAAATATAAATCAAATCATTTTCCCTTCAAAAAAAATGTCTATGTCGTCCTTAACCTCAAAAAACCCAAAGAACAGCTGTTTTTCTTGTCTTCCAGAAACCCAAGATATCATAAGAAATCTGAAGAACCTTTCGTTTGTGTAATTTCGATTCAAGGACACAAATCAAATGTTTTCCTCATAGGAGAAATTTTTTGTTTCGTACCTAACCTTAAAAAACCACAAACAATAGAGTTTTTCTGGTTTTAAGTATGTCTGAGTCATAACAAAAATCTGGAAACGCTTATATTTGTGTAATTGCAATCTAAAAAAAATCACTGGGAATCTAGGGGTTTTCGGGGTCGCTGGTCACAAATCTGAGGTCCGATTTGCAAAATTCAAAAAGGCGGTTCCAATATGGCGGAAAACTTTTAAAAAATCATCTTAATCACTTGAAATTTGTTATTCGGGTGTTTTCGAGGTCGCTGAATACGAATATAACAATGACTTTTCTAAATTCAAAATGCCGGATCCAATATTACGCTAACTACCCTTAAAAGTCACCCCTGAAAAGAAATAATCGAAAATAAATTCGAAAATTATAATTTTTTACAAAAAATGTTTGCTAAAGTTCTAAAACGATAAATAAGTCATGGGAGGATCTACCATAGGGACTAATAGTTTTTGGAGGTTAGAAACGACATGGAACACTTTTCATGATAAAAATTCTTAGGTTTATTTTCTGAGATTGCAATTACACAAATATAAGCGTTTCCAGACTTTTGTTATGACTCAGACATACTGAAAACCAGAAAAACGCTATTATTTGTGGTTTTTTAAGGTTATGTACGAAACAAAAAATTTCTCCTACGAGGAAAACATTTGATTTATGTCCTTGAATCGAAATTACACAAACGAAAGCTTCTTCCGATTTCTTATGATGACTCAAGTTTCTGGAAAACAAGAAAAACCGCTGTTTATTGGGTTTTTTGAGGTTAACGAAGACTTAGAAATTTTTTTTGAAGGGAAAAGTATTTGATTTATGTTCTTGAATCGAAGCTACACAAACAAAAGCTTTTCCTGATTTCTTATGATATCTTGGGATTCTGGAAAACAAGAAAAACAGCTGTTTTTTTTTGGTTTTTTGAGGTTAAGGACGACATAGAAATTTTTTTTGAAGGGAAAAGTATTTGATTTATGTTCTTGACTCAAAATTACACAAACAAAAGCTTCTTCCAATTTCTGATGATGTCTTTATTTGTAGAAAACAAGAAAAACAGCTATTTTGTGAGTTTTTTGAGGTTAAGGGCGACACAAAATTTTTTTTCGGAGAGAACGGTAGTTGATTTATGTTCGTTGATTAAAATTACACAAAAATGGGCGTTTGCCGACTTATTTGTCAGCCATCTTGATTTTTCAAAAAAGGCCAGATTGCATTTAAAACTAGAGATTATAAGCTTTCTTTTGCACCCATATGATGCATTTCACGTCAACTGTCAAGCCAAAAAAAAAATTTTGTTTAATCCTTTCCCAATTTTTGTTATGAGTTGTCTTATAGGTAAGTCATTTATCAGCCAAATATTTTTGGATTATATAAAAAATTGCCCGAGAGGGACAAAATATGTAATTTTCAAAAAACCCTTTTTTTTGTTTTTGAGAAATTTAATGTTGAAGTTAGCGCGCCACGTCAAGGCGAAGTCTCACTCTACCGCCCCGCTTGTTGCTGTGCGCTGTTTGCATCATTACGTGGATATTTAATTGTTCTAACCCTTAATTGAACTTTTCTCTGTATTTTACAGTGCTGAGACTGACATGAAAACAATTAAGTGTCTGCACTATAGTTCTTTTGTTTATTTTTTTATGTTTAAATTTTGTTGGTAATTTTTTGATATTGGTTTCTCATAGAGAAAGTATTGTTTTACCTCCACAGGATCGATTGAGATTTTCTGAAATATCTTGACATATTTTGAACTCAGGATGTCAAAAATGATGTTTTTAAAAAATGTCTTGCTTATGTGTGTATGTAGTTATGTATGTTAAGATTATGTTAGGCTCTATATTTCGAAAACAATAATTTAAAACAATGTTTTTTCTGCGAAATTATAGGTCTTTAAGGGGGACAAGTTATGCATACCAATCGATGTGGTTTTAAACTCTCCGCAAAATAGGTGTATATATAATTTCTTATAAAATGTAAATAAGATTCCGTAAGTTACGAAACTTAATTTTATTTTAAACAATGATAACTCTGAATAACATTACATTAGACCGTTCGCAAAGAGCTCATTTGATTAATTTTTAGTGACGTACAAGTAGTCAGAAATATATTAAAAAAGCAACAAAATATAAAAATAAAATTGTTAAAGAACATAATTTTCAATATTTTTTGTTTATAGAATATTAATAACTTTTTATCAATTTGCACTAAAAGGATCGCTAAGAGCTTAATCGATGCATTTTTAAAACGATAAAAAAAATAAAATAATCTGATTTTACTGTTTTCGAAAAATATGTACATTTTTGAAAAAATTTTTTTCAAAATGTTTAAATTTCAAAAAAATGTAGTTAGAAGTGATAGATCAGACTCAAAAGTAGGGCATAATTTGTCCCCCCTAAAGATCTATAATCTCTCAAAAAAACATTGTTTTAAATTATTGTTTTCGAAATATAGAGCCTAACATAATCTTAACATACATAACTACATACACACATAAGCAAGACATTTTTTAAAAACATCATTTTTGACATCCTGAGTTCAAAATATGTCAGATATTTCAGAAAATCTCAATCGATCCTGTGGAGGTAAAACAATACTTTCTCTATGAGAAACCAATATCAAAAAATTACCAACAAAATTTAAACATAAAAAAATAAACAAAAGAACTATAGTGCAGGCTCTTAATTGTTTTCATGTCAGTCTCAGCACTGTAAAATGCAGAGAAAAGTTCAATTAAGGGTTAGAATAATTAAATATCCACGTAATGATGCAAACAGCGCACAGCAACAAGCGGGGCGGTAGAATGAGACTTCGCCTTGACGCACAGTGGTCTGAATCTGTAATTTACTGTTCAAAAATATCTACAGCCTCTAATAATCAACCGAATTAAAAGTTCTTTTTTTTAGTTTAAAGGTTAATAAATTCCTAACAACTCTGTGGTCGCCAATTTTAAAAAAAAAATTTGTTTAATTGTTATTAACCTCGAAAGTTACCAAATAAATAAAATTTGGTCTTTTTTGGCTAATTTTTGTGAACCTAATTTATTAGTATTTATTCAAATTTTGAGGGAATTTATATATTTACTTCATGTACATTCAGATTGTAAGAAATAATTAAATTCTTAGTCTCTTTATTGTTAATAATTATAACAGGAATATTTTTTTTATGAATTATGTACTGCTCTAAAAAAAAAGCAATTCATGTTTTTAGCTGTTTGATAACACAAAATTATTAATTTATCTGAGAATATAGTATTTATTTATCAAATAGTGTCTTGTTGTCAACAATTTAAAAATAAAAAATAATTTCTTTTTACTTTTAAGATGTCTGATTACACCGTCCGACAAAATTTAACTTTTTTTCTCACACACAATATTGTAATAAAAGTCAGGGAAAAAAGAAACAAATAAGAGAAATTAACTTACTTTCTTTTTAAGTCATAAGATAAACAAAAAACTTGACATAAGCGATATAAAAGATATTATAACCTCTAAATTTGAAAAGTTTAAAACTTATACAAAAATGAAATAATTTCTGTTGAAATGCTGTGAGAACACATTCTCATTGAAATCCCTATTCAGTTTATTTTTAAATCTATATTTGCCAGGCCTTTAATTTACCAATTTTCTCAAAATCAAACGTATTTTTCGTATCAACAACATGCTGTTTCGGATTCGGAAAATTATGAGAAGTCGCATCTAAAATTTTTTAAAAATAGTTATATAGTGGCAACCGAGAAAATAGTTAAATAAGACAATTTTAACGTAGCGAAAAAGTGTTTCTATTCATTGTAAAATAAATAACGATAATAATATTACAGTAAAGTAATAGAAAATTGCACAACATGTTATCCAAAAAAAAATTTAGTTTCTTAACACCAGATGGCGTATCTGCGAATGTCAGATCCCAATAGTCAGACCATTTTCAATTTTATATATTTCATAAGAAAAAATCTCAGCTTTTTAATAAAATCAAAATAAAAAATAAAATTTATCCAAATGGATCAAAAATGAAAAACAAATATTAATTTTGAAAAAAGGGGATAAATTTTTTTTTGAAATTTTGTTATAAGTATAAGAAAGTGCATAAAAAATTCTTTAAAATGCACTATAAAAAATTAAAATCCATAAAGTTTTGTCAAAGTTACACGGAATTGAAAATAACAAGGTAATATATTTTATTTGGTTTGGATTCTACAGCAATAAGACGAAAGGGTGTCCAACTTGGGGCCCTCTCCTCTATGTAGATAAATATTTTCTGACATCAAAAACATCTTAAATTTATTATTAACTTTAATTTCTTTATTTATTTCTAAAAACTTGTTATTAAAAATTCTTTTCAGTAACTGTAATGCAGGCATTATTTTGATGACAGTCTCAACCCTGTACAATGCAGAGCTGTAACTGAACTAGATGCGACCACTCCGCGGTGCGGTGTGGTGAATGGCGTCATAGGAAAAAATTTCAGCTTTTCAATGAAAACAAACAAAAAAAATTCATCCAAATGGGTCAAAAATGAAAAACAAATGTTAATTTTGAAAAAAAGGGGGGATTTTTTTTTTTAAATTTTGTTATAAGTATGAAAAAGTGCATAAAAAATGCTTTAAAATGCACTATATAAAAATTAAAATCCATAAAATTTTGTCAAAGTTACACGGAATTAAAAATAACAAGGTAACATAAAAAGTCAAAAATTCAACCCCCCCTAATTTTTACAAATTTTTAAAAAACAAGATAATATTTTATGGATTTGTTTCCTTCGTATAGGACAACATTTTACCAAAGTATGAAGCTTATCCATAAACTTTTAATTTTGAGCTGAGACGTTTGAGAAATAATCACCCATTTTCTGAAACTTCTTTTTTAAAAAAAATATGTCAGCGACAGCCCTCAGACAAAAGTCAATGGTTTGACCATTTTATATGTATTTAGACTTACAATAACAATAAAAACATTTTAGTAAAATTTAGATCAATTTGGGTAACCTTTATTTTTTAATCAAAAGTAGGAGGTTCACGATGTGATTTCGTAACCTTAAATTTATCACTTTTAAAAAACACGTTATATTTAAATAATTATTAAATATTTGAATTCAAAACTTACCAGAAATATAAGTCCCGTTATTTTAATCCTAAAAATAATAGAAATCTTATTAAAATACATTATTTTAAAATAATAATATAATTTGAAAAATTTGTACTTGTAAAAATTTTCATGATTTTTTAAAGCTTATAACTTTTTTTTGGGAAGCTCCCAATTATTTGAGGATTTGAATATATTGCTTCCTCATAGAGAAAGTATTGTTTTACCCTTACGTTTGGCCCAATATTTCGAGAACTGTTTTAGTTAGGATTAACTTTTTTTTACCAAATTATGGGTTTCTCAGGGGGACAAATTATGCCATATGTTTGAATCCGATCAATCAGTTCCAGATATATTTTTTTTAGATTTTAAAATTTTGAAAAAATCGTTTTTTGGCAAAATTATTAAAAAATTTTTAAGAAAGTGAAAATGTAAGCTTTTTATTCAATTTATTGTTTAAAACCGCATCGATTGAGCTATTAGCGAACCATATTAAGCTATTTGCAAGACTTTTTTTTTTTAAGTCCAACATGCGTATTGTGTATATTTTGAAAAAAAGCTTTGCAGCAGAAATTTTTATGGGATATCTACGTGTTTTTTGAAAAAATTATTTGTAGTTCTTTATGCAGGAAGTTTTTTATAAAAAACTTATGGGATATTAAAACGTATACGTTTTAATAAACTACTTTATTCAGGGCAGGTGCTAACTGTGTGGATGGTGTGGAGTACTCCACGCCTCGAATTGTCCAAAATACTTACAATTATTCGTTAATATTTTGGTCTCACCTTCCACCTCCCCAATCTTTTTGACAATTTCACACCCCGAAAAAATTTGTTTCGCCGGCCCTGATTTTATTAACAATGTGAAGGTTCAGTAAGGGGCATTTTCAAGATTTCTTTGTGACCTTTTATTCATAACTTACTGAAGTATCTGTCTATTTTTGAAAAAGAGAAATTTATATTTGCTCTATGAGAAAGCAATGTGTTCAAGAAATGGACACAAATGAAAAACATAATGTTCGAATGTAAATACTCGACGTAGAACTTTGCAGCGTTTTTATTATTAATATAACTTACTTGCTATTAAAATTTGGCGAAGGCGTTTTGCTTCGTTTAGCAAAAAATTAAAATTTTTAAATTGAATATTGTCTATTTAAAAAGGTCAATTCTGGTACTTGAAGTAAACAAAACAATTTCACATTGCTCGATTTAAAATAAATTTTAACCTTTTTTACTAGAAAATTTTTAAATTAGATATTTCTTAAACGAAGCAAAACGCCTTCGCCAAATTTTAATAGCAAGTAAGTTATATTAATAATAAAATATATTCAAATCCTCAAATAATTGGGAGCTCCCAAAAAAAAGTTATAAGCTTTAAAAAATCATGAAAATTTATACAAATACAAATTTTTTAAATTATATTATTATTTTAAAATAATGTATTTTAATAAGATTTCTATTATTTTTAGGATTAAAATAACGGGACTTATATTTCTGGTAAGTTTTGATTTCAAATATTTAATAATTATTTAAATATAACGTGTTTTTTAAAAGTGATAAATTTAAGGTTACGAAATCACATGGTGAACCTCCTACTTTTGATTAATAATAACTCCTTAAAGAAATCAAATTTACACTATAACACTATGGTTATTGGATTTAGAAAAGTTTAAAGTTTCATATTTTCTGAAACTTCTTTTTTCAAAAAATATGTCAGCGACATACCTCAGACGAAAGTCAATGGTTTAACCCAAAAAGTTATTAAATTTCAAAAATTCTTTTTAAGTTACGATAAAGATAAACATTATTTTTTTAAAATATAATTTGACCTTGAAACTCAAGGTCAAAATGTTAATTTTAGTATATCTCAAAATCGTATTTTTTTTCCTTTTTTTAACTAACTAGATGAAAAGCTTGACTCTTATCCTATAAGATATGTAAAAATCAGAGTGGCATATTTAACTGTTTTTCAGAAATTAACCCTCAAACACCAGCGCGCGCTCTAACTGTGCGCCACCTCGCTACGCCGTGGCAAGTATATATCACTGTTATAAATTTCTGTATTGTGCTTCTTACACTGAAAAAACTGTACGGTTGAAATAACCAAAATTCGGTTTAATCCCTATTTAACATGATTCTTCGAAGTATTTTACAGGAATTCCGGTAAAAATAAACTGAAACTCCAGTAAGGCCCTATTTAACATAACAATTTAGTTTTTTTAACCGGACATTTCTTTCAGTGTTTACCTGTAACACTAGAGGATTAAAAACAGATAATTATTATTTATTTTTTATTAATTTCTATATAGATTATTAATTTTTTATTATTTCCCATGATTTTAATTGATTTTACAACAGCTTTCTGCATAGGTTCAGTAAATTTTGAAAAAATGAAAATTTTTAACATTAAAATAAATTACATATTAAATGAGTGTCAAGAACCTTGACGTGGTGAGAAGGCTTATGCGAATTGAGTGATGTCTCGAATGAAAGACATTGGCGAGCTATAAACGCGTTGTCCTAATGCTTGGAAAAGGAGAGCCAGAACCAAAGGGTTCGGCATGTGAAGAGTATGACAGAAGAAGGCGAAGCCTATAAACGGCTCCCTTTCTAAGTAAATGGCCTCCATTATTTACCAAGGGAAAGCCATAAATGGGTTTTGGATGAGAGAACAAGTGTGGAATAAGAGTATCCTATAAACCGCCTATTCCTTGTATGGGTAGTCTCCTTTCCCCATATTTGCTACAGCTCACCGTGGAAGACGAACCGAAAGCTCAAATGCACGAGCCGAGGAAGTACCGGGATGGCGAGCCAAAAAACTTTCCTTCCCGAGTGTGTAGTTTCCCTGAGGAATAAAAAGACTAGTATAAATGTGGAAGTGCAGACTATAAACGTCTCCTTCCTTGATAGATTAGCTTTAACCTTATAAGAGTATCGCTATGAAAAAAGTATGAGAGAGGAACCTTTAGGAAGGTTCTTTCTCCTGTATGAATGTGGGGCACGTCCCCTTAAAAGAAAGGATTGATTGATCCAGAGAGATCAGAGCAAATGAGAGATAATATGAATTCGGAATGAAAGGGCAGTTATGAATAATAAATGAGGATCTCAATGGGAGCATCATATACTCACGCGGAACAAATACTTGCTACCGACCGGCGATGTATTGCAGGGCACTGGGAGTGACGTGTCTTCATGTGGTTTTTTCCAAGCCATATGGGGGTCCCGTCTGCTGTGAGCTTGCTCTGCCAAGGTGTTTCTGTAATGCGAAGTCAGGAGTCAGCCCCTTCGGGAACTTGATCAAATAGTGTGTAGTGAGTGCAGGTGTAGGAGCTTATACTGCTACGGTGGAGTCCGTACCGTCCGTGTTGTACCGGGAATGGTTAAGCATTAGAATTGGGCCTCAGGGAACTGGGGTAGGACCGTCGCGTCCGAGGGTACACCCGTTCTCAACCTAGGCGACTCTCCCTCTACACACGATGCGCTGGTAACCCTTAGTAATGAAAAACGATATGGAAAAACGAAACGAAGAGACGATGGAGAGAAACCAGAACACCTATGAGCCGGGAGGGAGGGACAGCTGCTCCTGCTGCTTGTGCAACGAAGACTGTGAGTACGGGGGAGGGCGCTGCTCCTCCGAGAGCCGAAGAATGAGAAAGCATCATTCAGCTCTTAGAGAGACAAGTGCTCGTCACCGACGAGCTCACGAAAGCGCTGTTGTGCGTGCAGTCGAATCGACTGGAAAAGAACGTGAACCCTGTTAAGAACCTTATTAACACGGCAGTTGAACATAGCCAATGGCTTGAAGAAGTGGCTAAGAATTTAAAATGCGCGATGCTGAACAAGCTAAAAGGCGTCTCCAAACAAAACGGAAAGGCAAAGGTTACTCCTTGCAAAAAACCAAACTAGTTGGAGATTCCCGCAACAAAAGGGGAGGATGGCAAAAGAGAAAGAAAGGAAGCTTTGAGGACCCCCGTAGAGAGGTCCTCGAAGAAAGAAAAAAAGCCCGAGGAGCCCCAGGGCGGAATTGAAAAATTCTTTGCTAGAGCAACTCGAGGGCAAATGGACCTGGCGCCACAGTGGGAAAAAAACGACGCTGCTGGACAAAAGTCTGCTGACAATTCAAATCTTAACGGATTTTAACTTTTTTTATTTTGAAATTCTCTGGAAGACTTGTGCTATAAGCCTTGAGTGCCACTTTTTTAAAATTTTGTAACATAACCTCAAAAACTTGTTTTATATGTATTTAGTTAGCTCGAATATCAAAACTAATGTAAAAAAATATTTATAAAATACAAAAACTGAAAGGTTTTGAGTCCCTTAATAAAAATTTGGCACAAAATTTTCAAAATTTAAAATGGCGTATCCAATATGGCGCCCAAAACAGAGAAAAATTTATTTACGCCTTCTAAGCAGTACATAGGGTTTTTGGGGTCGCTGATGACAAATATTTTGTAAAATTGACATTTTGACAATTGACAGCTGTCAAATCAACTGTCAACTTTGCCAAAAAGCAATTTATTTTTATGAAAGTTACAGTATAAGGGTTTTTGAGGTAACTGATAACGAATATGATGCGAAATTGACATTTTGACAGTTGACAGTTGTCAACTTTGCTTAAAAGTGAAATTTTTTTATGAAAATTTTAGTAACATGGTTGTCGTGTTCGAGCAGTGTTCTCACAGGGTTTTCGGGGACGCTAATTAGGAATGTAATGTCATGTTAAATACAAATTGACATCACATTTCAAATTTGCTGAAAAGTGGTCCTCTTTTATAAAATATTGTAAAAGAATTTGCAGGATCTCTTCTAATAAATTTATACAGACATATTAACAATATGATGGTTGACAGCTGTCATCGTAACGAAGAGACTTTATCAACTTTTCATTTAATTGACAGTTGATTTGACAGCTAAAACACAACAACATTGTTGCTGACATTTTCATAAAAACATTTCATTTTTCAACAAAGATGACAGTTAATTTGACAGATGTCATTTGTCAAAGATTAGATTTGACATTATATTTTATATCAGAGACCCCAAAAATCATTTTTCTGTCCTTTTTAGAAAATTTATTTGATTTTGGCAAAGTTGACAGTTGATTTGACAACTGTCAACTGTCATAATGTCAATTTAACACCATATCCATAATCAGCGACCCCAAAAACATATATGCTGACAGTTTCATCAAAATAAATTGCTTTTTGGCAAAGTTGACACTTTTTTTGACTGCTGTCAATTGTAAAAATGCCAATTTGACATCAAATTCGTGATCAGCGATCGCAAAACCCCCTATAAACTTGTGCCATGTGTTTGTAATTTGTTTTACTACTTAGAAAGCGTAAATAAATTTTTCTCTGTTTTGGGTGCCATTTTGGATACGCCATTTTAAATTTTGAAAATTTTGTGACAAATTTTTATTAAGGGACTCAAAACCTTTCAGTTTTTGTATTTTATAAATAATTTTTGACATTAGTTTTGGTATTCGCGCTAACTAAATACATATATATAAAACAAGTTTTTGAGGTTATGTTACAAAATTTTTAAAAAGTGGCACTCAAGGCTTATAGCGCAAGTCTTCCTGAGAATTTCAAAATAAAAAAAGTTAAAATCCGTTAAGATTTGAATTGTCAGCAGACTTTTGTCCAGCAGCGTCGTTTTATTCCTGGCGGTCCAAAATGAAAAAGAGTGTCAGGCTGATCCCACCACACAAAAAAAAAAAAAAAAAAAAAAGAAGGAATACAAGGCAAACGCCGAAAATAAAGAGGCAGAGGCCAAGAAGAGGGCCTCTCAACATAGAACAGAAAGAAGAAATGACGCTATTAAGGTCTCACTAAAAGATAACGTTTCCTTCGCTGAGGCCTTAAAGCATATGAAGTCGATAGTGAACCCTGCTGACACTAATACGGAGGTCCTGTTGATTCGGAAGACGTTGAAGAACGACATGCTTCTTGTCCTCAAGGGAAAATAGGACCGCTCAGGAATCAGTAGGGCACTTATTACTGCCCTTCAGAAGAAAGGAGAAGTCGCTGCTGTGGTCACAATGAGGATCGACTATGAGGGCAAAACATTTCAAATTCGCGAGGAGATGACTTGTGGAACCCCCCCAGGGGTCAAAGGTAGGGCCATTTGTGTGGAACGTCATGTATGATGATTCCCTGTGAATTAAACTACCTAATGTCACCAAATCATTTGGCTTCGCGGAAGACAAAATTATCGTATGCGGTGCGCAAACTATAGAAATCCTTGGCATAAGGGGGATTGAAACTCTGCGATGAGTCAAACGCTGGATGGACGCCAATGGTCTGGAACTGGCCTTAGAAAAAATCTAGGCGCTGCTCGTCACAGACCGGAGATCTTTTGTGGACCCATCTTTTAAGATCGATGGGACTGAAGTACAATGGAGAAATACTATAAAGTACATGGGCTTCGAGTTGGATAAAAAGCTTAGCTTCAACCAACATTTAACATCTGCGACGATCAAAGAAATCCAATGTGGAGAAAAGTAGTAAGCGTGGTGCACTCGAGACTGCTTTATGCAGCACTAAAAAAACACGCCATCTCTACAAGACTACATTCAGCTCAAAGAATAGTACTGCTGAGAATAGTCTCAGCTCACCGGACTATACCTACTAGCGCTGTGCAAGTCCTAGCAAGTCTGTCCTAGGAGGACAAACAGCGACTAAAGGCCCAGATTCGTAGAATCGCGAGGAGTAGATTAGTCGAGCAGAAGATTAGTCGAGGAGAAGATTAGTCGAGGAGTGGCAAGTGAGATGGAATGGGAATCTACCGGAAGGTGAATTTAACCACATATTCCCAACCTCGCAAAGTGTCTAGAAAGAGGGCACGGAGAAGTTAGCTACTACCTAACACAGGTGCTAACAGGTCACGGTTGTTTTAACGAGTATTTGAAACGATTTAAATTAAGAAGAGAGGGATCGTGCTACCCTTTTTGTTTGCAGATATTGGGAGAAGAAAAGGCATGATATGTTTTGGGTGGTGGGTACTGAAGTGACCCCAAAAAACATGATTGACCTTATGTTGAGGATTGTGGACTCGCGGCAGCACATTGAATCCTTCATTACCCACCCTGCTCAAACGGTTTTCATCCGGTTTCATCCAAAGTCATACGTTCTTAATCCGACTTTTATACGATTTAATCCGAAAAGTTACCCGGTTTTTGTGTCCGTTTTCTATCCGTTATTTTAAGCAGGGCAGGTAATAAAGACTAAAGACATCAATGGACGCAGTGTAAAGAATCAGGGTTAATCTGAAGACAATGGAAGGTAAGAAGTTAGGAAAGAAAACCGTATAGAATCCTCAACCTGGCACCACTCCGAAGTCCGACGTTGATCGGTGGAGGTCCACCGATTTGTCGACTGATCGAGGTCTGATGCTAGGCTAAGGGATCTATGGGTATGGGTAAAGTTAGCACTCGGCGATGTTGGTTGCCTAGTTCAATTGTTCCGCTGAGTGTTAAATACTCCTATAAAGCGAGAAAGGTTTAGTGGGTATTACCCAGAGACAAAATTACAGGGAATTTATATACTCAAGTAAACTATTTTCTGAACTTTAGACCCACACACGAGAAGCACGATCTTTAAATGATGCTTGCATCATTCATTGTAAGGTGTTCCTTATAGTGCGTAAACGCATTGGCCAAACCTCGTATTAAAAAAAAAATTAAAATATAATTTTTTAAAAAATGTTATCTACTTATTTGTTATTCAACATTATTTTTGTATTAACTAATTAGAAACATTAATTTTAAGTAAGTAAACAAATAATCTTTTTTAAGGATTAGACCTCCCATATACAATAAAATATAATAATTTTACAAAGTTTTATAAAAATTCAACCTTAAAATATACAGTGCCGCTCAAAAGGATTTGCCCACCCTACAGCATGCAAGGGCTTTACAAAAAGTTTTGTATCTTCATTAATAATAAAGATAAATGCTTCATCGAATATTTATTTTAAAGTTTAAGTATTTGACTTGAAACGATACCTAAAAAAAATTTTAAAACAAAAAATTATTATTTAATTGCTTAAATTAAAAAAAAAAATTTTCACTTTTTTTAAAAAATTTCAAATTGATACTATTTTTGAAGAAATCATCACATTTCTTAAAATATATATACAGTAGGGAAAATGGAATAATTTTTTTTTTAATGTTCAAATATTTTTTTCCTAATTCTACGCACAAAAAGGCACATTTTTTTCCTTAACAATTTTTTCCAAAAGTCAGTTGTTCTCAAGTTACCAACAATTGAAAAAAGAGGCTATTTTTATAAACAAATGATCATATCTTACTTAAAAAGTATCGTAGAGCAATTTCTAAAAAATCGTTTTAAAGGTGACAAAAAATGCTTTCAAATGACTTTTGTAGAATTAAAATGTGATGATTTCTTCAAAAATAGTATCAATTTGAAATTTTTTAAAAATAGTGAAAAATTTTTTTTTTTATTTGAAACAATTAAATAATAAATTTTTTTTTTTAATTTTTTTTAGGTGTGGTTTCAAGTTAAATACTTAAACTTTAAAATAAATATTCGATGAAGCATTTATCTTTATTATTAATGAAGATACAAAACTTTTTGTAAAGCCCTTGCATGCCTTAGGGTGGGCAAATCCTTTTGAGCGGCACTATATATAAATAATTATTTCCTGACACAAACATTTAATTTTTAGCAAATTCTGATAAATGTGAACATTTAAAAAAAAAATTTCATTTCATTGTTATTTTTTCTATACATTTGCAAATAAATAATTATATTTTCAAATATTTTACTTATATTATTTTTCCAAGGAGGTCCTTCACATATTTTAAACAAAAAGTGCTGTCACTGTAAAACTTCATCAATATCTTGAATTCGGATACTTTTCTGCGTATTTTATAAAAAAAATTAATAATCTTTCATTGAGTCGTTTTAGAAAAAATCGATGTTTTAGATTAAAACATTGAATTTTTAATTTTTTTATGAGAAACATCGTGTAACAAAACTGAAAAAATTTACAGAAAACCTATCCTTATAAAAATGAGTATTTTATTAACCCCTTCACGCCCATGAGACTTATATGTCCCACCTACAAAAACCTCAATATCTTCGATGAAAATTGAAATTTTTCATACAATCTTGGTGCGTTCTCTTCAGGAAAGATAAAGCTATAAAAATATTTAGATTGGACTAGGCTTTAATTTTCCTTTGGCTTAAAAAAATATATACTTAAATAATTGTTAAAATTTACGAATTATTAAAACATTTTAGATTCGTCAGACATATGTCACTCGGGGGTTTTTGGGGTCGCTGATTACAAATCCAGTGTTAGTTTTTTAAAATACAAAATGGCGTATCCAATATGGCTGAAAATTTTTAAAGAAGTGTTTCAAATCGCCTAAAATTGATTACTCGGGGGTTTTTGAGGTCGCTGATTGCGAATATAATATCAGTTTTCCTAAATTTGAAGTGGCAGATCCATTATGGAAAAATAATTTTTCAAAAACAGCTTAGATTCGCTTGAAATTTGTTAGTCCGAGGTTTTTATAATCGCTGATTACGAAACCGGTGCACAGTGGGCCAGATTGCAAAAAACCTGGCCAAAACCCCTAGATGTGCTTAAAACTGGCTAATATTTCTTACTTAGGAGTTTTTGGCTTCGCTGATTGCGAATCCGATATTAGTTTTTCGAAATTCAAAATGGCAGATCCAAGATGGAGGATGCAAAAATAGAAAATGCATTGGATTGTCACAAATCTTGATATTAGGGGGTTTTTGGGGTCGCTGATTGCAAATCCGATGTTATTTTTTCAAAATCTAAAATGGCGGATCCAAAATGACGGAAATACAAAAAAAATTAACGGATTTTGATATAAATTGATATCTAGGGGTTTTTCGGGTCGCTGGTTACAAATCTAAACGTAGCTTTTTAAAATTAAATAAGACGTACCCAAAATAGCGTACAAATTTTTTAAAAATTCTTAAACTGTAACATAAATTAGAATTTAGAGGTTTTTTACAGTCACTGATTAAGAAATGAAAGTCAGATTTTCCAAATAGTAAATTTATTATAACAGTTCAAATTTTAAAATATATAAAACTTAATACTAGAAATTGAGGAATTCAAATTCAAGCTTCTTTTATTTCAATTTAATTAAACTCGTCCTCCATGTCTGTTAATTCGTCGATTTGTCTTTTCTTTTATAAATCCGAGTATATTTATCCTTATCTGTAACATAATCAAAAATTAAAATAAATTTTTGTTATTTAACATTCCAATATTAAGCAACTAAAAGTCCCTAATTCTAAAAATCTTAAAGCTTAACCTAACAAAAGTATAATGATTACATGTAATTGAGCAGCCGAATTCAAAAACCGCCTCTGCGCTCGAGATGTCTGACCAAACGTTGAGAAAATCAGTGAGCTTCCCATTGTCGCTCACTGCTACCCGACTACCATACGTCAGACTTTTCACGCGCAGAGGCGGTTTTTGAATCCGGAGGCTCAATTGTCTACATAATTTCTGAACACCCTGTATATATTTCCATATTAATATACAAAAGAGAAAGTGGTTACAGGGTATACGAATGGTTTCTAAGCACCTGTGGTGCTCTTCTATTGTATTGTATACATAGAGCCATTTTCGTGTTACATGACATTTTGCACTTTTTTTAGGTTCTATCTCCTACATCTGGAATAGTTGGTTAATTTTTTTGTGTATTTCTCTTTTTAGTATATTAATCTAAATATTTCAATTGACAGTTTCATGGGATCTTCTGGGTTGTCTACTTTTTCAATACTTTTTTCTAATTTCCAAGAAAAGTAATTTAAGAAAAGATAACCTTAAAATATGTAAAATTTCCGAAATACAATAATAATTATATTTAATTGGATTACAGGATATTAAAATACATACCTTTAGAAATATTTTCCATTTTGTCCCATGAAGATTGACGCACACAATTAAAATATATTCCTCCTGAAAGTAACTACATGTTTTTCAGCACTGTTAGATAGCGAACCAATTGAACGCGTATGTCAACATTGAATTGACGTATCTTACTCCTTATGGACCCTGTGCTTCCTAATATTTCACTACAGTATGCAGAAATATGTCAGTTACTTTATTCAATAGTTCAAACCTTTAAATTAAAAAATTTTTTTGGGGTCTTTTAGCCAGGTTTTTTGCAATCTGGCTCACTGTGTGTTGGCGCTGTTAATCAACCCCTCTAACTCTCCACTCCTCTCACCGAAACTTACATCTGTCCTCCTTTTACTTATTGAAAAATATGTCTGTTGCAGTCCTAGTAGCCATCTTGAATTCTAATAGATCATAATAAAAGATATTTTGTATGTTTAAAAGTTTTAAATTTTGTGCTTATAATGAATAGTAAACAAATTAAACACGACAGACAAAAGTGTATTGTCCCAGGTTGTAAATCAACTCGTTGCGAAAAACACCATGTGTTTCTTAAAGACGAAAGTCAAGGTTTATTTTAGTTAGAAGCTGTGTCTAACCCAATGCTGAATGACCTAACCTATAAAGAAATTTACGATAAAAAATATCGAGTGTGCCATTTACATTTCCTTCCTTAGGATTTTATTTGTGGACCGCGAAATGTTTTTACAAAAAAACCAGTGCCTTCTTTGCTTTTACCGGAGAGAGATGTAAAGAGTGTCGATGATATTGAAAATGTTTGTATAAATGTGCAAGAGGAAAGTGGCAGTTGTTTACACACTATAAAGGGAAATAAAAATTTAGAATTTACACCGGTTTCTTATCGAAATTTGATATCGACAACACCGGAAAGTGACAGTTTTCTTCGCAAAAGTTATATGTTAATCTTGAATGATTGTATGTCAACACCAAAATTAAAACGCACTGGCAGTGAAGCACGCAAATTAAATTTTGAATCAAATGGTGAAAAAGAGACTAATGTTTCTGAAGACATCGAAGTTGGAATAGAAAATTTTAGGCAAGTGTTAGATGATATAAATATAGCGGCTACTTCTGGGGATTCTGTAAATGGAGAGACAGTGATGGAAAAAGGTGAAAATTCTGGGGAAAAAGAACATAAAAAAGATACTGTAAATGTAGATACGTTGATTGGAGAAGTTGGAATCTCTGAAGGAAATCAAGAAGAAAAATGTCAAGCAACATCAACAAATAATTTAAAAAAAAGAGCGTCTAAGACATTAGTGTGGAAGCAGACAGATATGGACGAAAAAACGAAAGAAATGTATCAAGAGGTTTTACGTGCTCAAAAAGAATTGGATAACTCTAAAACCAATAATAAGCGGTATTTCTTTTTCTTATTTTTGCTATCATTTGAATTTTGAAACCAAATATACAAAACCATAATAGTTTAATTGAGAAGATATTTAGTTCACAATGTAGCTTAATAAACAAAAAATAAAAGATTGTTTTAGTATTTAAAGTTTAATTTAAAATTATTCACTGTGCTTTTAAACAGTTAATATGTTTATAAGTATGTGATAAATATTTTTTAAGTATTTTAAATAAGCAAAATAATAACTTTTCTTAGATTTTTGTTTATCAAGCAATGTTGTGAACTCATTCATGTTAAATTAAGTTTACAATAAGCTTAAACATTTGTATTTATAGGTATGTCTGTGTGAGTATAAGTGAGATTTAAATTTATTTATCTTTTTAATTTTTACTATGTGTTTATGATAATAAACTGAAATTAATTAACAGAATTATGATGTGTTAAGTTTCATGAGTTGTATATATAGGTATATTTGTGTAAGTGTAAAAGACAGTTTCAATTAATGTACATTAAAATTAAATTAAATTGAATTCAGATTTTTACTGGTATGTTAAGGTATATAAAGTTAAGTTAATACAGGTTCTATTTGTATGTTTGGATTCTAAGAAAATTGTAATAAGGTTACTGTAAATAGGAAGCTTCGAAGAGTATAAATAGAGAAAAATAAATAAATATTCTATCTTATATTAATTTACAAAAATTTTTGCGATCTTTCTAGTTTCAAGTAAACTTTGTAAAATACATTTTTCAAAGAAAAATATAAATATACTTAGTTTGTACAATGTATTTTAAATCTTACAAAATTTCAATGAAACTTTGATTGTATTTGATTTGAAAATAATATTTTTAGGTATGCGAATAAGATAAGAAAACTCCAAGACAATCTAAAGGCGAACGAATTTTTAGAACAATTAAACAACTTAACAACCTTACAAAGAAATTTCGTTGACTTGATTTTGAGAAATTCCAATCGAGAGTTGTTTGGAAGACGATACACTTTGGATGAAAAGTTGTTGTGTTTCTCCATTTACAAGAGGTCAGCAGCAACATACCAATATCTTTGCTCTATTTTACCTTTTCCATCACCATCAGCAAGTACACTGAAAACAATTTTAAGGAAAATAAAATTCGAAACGGGTTTGACACAAACAATGAAGGATCTTCTTAAAGATGCCAGTGAGAAAATGCAAGATGAGCAGGACCAAGTTTGCGTCCTTATGTGGGACGAAGTGTCTTTAAAACTTCACGTTGATTACAGCACTGAAAAGGATAAAGTGGTGGGCTTTGAAGATTGGGGATTAAATCGAAGTAGCCAATACGCTGACCACGCCTTGGTTTTTATGCTTCGAGGAATCAAAAAAGGTGGAAAATTCCTCTCAGCTATAATTTCTGTGCGGAGCAAACAACTCATGGACAACTAGCTTCGTGTATTAAAGAAGTTGTTCGAGGTGTTACTAACGCTGGGTTTAATGTAGCTGCGACTGTGTGTGACCAAGGGTCTTCAAATATGAAGGCAATTAAATCGTTACAAGCAGATGCAGATAAAGTGAGAAAAGAGAAAAATCTGACCCCATGTAAGTAATAATTCTCAATAACTATAGCAAACTTTAGTGGTTATAGATATTTTTTAAAATGAAAATTTTATTCAGTTACAATATCGATACTCAGTAAAGTAAATTTCTACAGGAAAAATTAAGAAAAATTATATTATATTTATATTGATGACGTTGAATTTATCCCTCTTTATGATCCACCACACATTTGAATAAATAAATAAAAATAAATAAACATTCTGAAATGCATAAGAAACAACCTTCTCACGAAAAACCTTGAATTCAACTGTAGTGACACTAAGAATGAAGAAGACAGGCATTTTGCTGAGTGGGATCATGTAATCAAAGTATATTTAATTGATGTTTATTCGCCAAGATTAAATAGAAAGGTTCCTTCTTTGACTGAAGATCATGTATACCCTAAGCAAAGAGAAAAAATGAGCGTCAAATTAATGATGCAAGTGTTCAGCAATAAACTGTCATCATTTATTGATCTTCTATCCAGATCAACAGGTGAGAATTCCTAATCAGAACTATATATTTTGGAAATCAAATTAATTCGTAACTATTGACCAGACAGTTTCTTTTCGAATAAAGTATTTGTTAAGTTATCGTGATTTAAATCACGATTTAAATCACTGGATTATTTGCATTAAAATCAGGATTTAAATCAATAAAAATGACAAATTGTCATATATCTAATACCAGGGCTGATAAAACAAATTTTGTTTAAAAAAATCGGATTTTTAAAAAAAAGTTATGATTTTTTTCAGCTTTGATCTGCAGTATAAACTGAAAAGTGATATTTACAAATTTCTGTTATTTATTTTGAATTATGAGTTACAATTTTTTGTAAGTAGTCAAATAACAACTGTAATATACAATAAATTATTCTGACTTTTATAATAATTAATTATGTGCCGAAATTATATTGTGCTTTGTATTTATGATTTTCAGGAGATTTTAAAACGTCGATCGGAGAAATAGATATACCTTCCGAAGCACACCATACGGCTTACATTCTACGCTTTTTCAATGACATTGCCGATGGGATAAATGGTGATCATCGTTCATCTGATAAAGGTACTCGACGTGTGGCATGGAGTAGTACGTCCTACCATGACGAGTTTTTTGGAGAGGTAAAAACTGCTCTAATGAAAATGCAATTTGTAGATAAAAAAATAAGAAAAAAGAAACAACAAACGTGCCTTGCTTACAAAATTTAAATAGACACGTTACAAGGTTTTAGACTGCTTTGGAAAAAATTACAAAACCTTGGTTTTACAAGTTTCTTCCCCAGAAACTTGAACCAAGATTCTTTAGAAAATTTTTTGGGGAACATTAAAAGTCATGACTTTAGGTCCATTAAACCCAATTGTTTTCAATTTGAAAGTACTTTTAAATCCCTTGTTATTACGAATTTAAGTTCGAAACATACTCCAGGGTATAACTGCGAGGAGGACGATGGGAAATTTATTCTTCCTTCTTTAAATTTATTTTTGCGAGATGTAGTAGACGTAGATGAATTTCAGGAAAACGAGAATATGGAGGATGAGAGAAATGGACAAAATATTTTAGAATAAGAGGCAGATCCAATTCCCGAAAAAACTCACTTTTATAGTAATTCCCAAGACTTAATCAAAAGCTTACAAATTTCATTACCTGTTATCAAGTCATGCTCAGAATGCTCCGCTAATTTTCAAGAAAAATTGTTAAAAAAAACCAGCAAATAGTCGTTTTAGAGAACTCCATTTAGATGCAAAACGCGTGTTAAGTAAAATTTTACCAAACAATTTATTTTTAAAAAAATCTTCATGCACAAGCTGTACAATGGTTGCAGCCGAAATTAAATTTTGTTTTTTTAATCTGTAAAACACACCAAAATGACATTCTGCAAACATTTGTTACACTTTGTTTCATTAAATACTGCAAGGGAATTTTAACTTACTTGAATCGCGTATTTAAAGGCATAAGTATTTCTCAAAATTAAGGTTTACTCTTAAAAAAGTAAACCGTTTAGATGTTATATTAATGAGGCGCAAAAAAATGTTATGAAGAATAATGAAAAATGTACAATTAAAAAAAAAATACAAATTCATAAATTTCAAACGCTCAAAAAGAAATGTAATTGAAATTGAGAAAAAGGAAAAAAAACATTCGTCTTCCATACCTAAAAAAACTATTGCAACTTCTAAAATTGTAAAAAATAAAGAATACGTTAAACCTAATATTGTAATTGGAAATACAGAAAATCATCCTTCATCTTCTCAAATTTTAAAAGCTGTTGGAAAATCTGGAAGTTTAAAAAGTAAAGCGCACGTTAAATGTAATATTCTAATAAAAAATAAAGAGGAAACTCATCGTGATTCTCAAGTTATAGACACTGCCTCAACTTCTAAAATTGTAAAAAATAAAGAACACGTTAAACCTCATATTGTAATTGAAAATACAGAAAATCATCCTTCATCTTCTCAAGTTGTAAAACCTGTTGGAAAATCTGAAAGTTTAAAAAGTAAAGCGCACGTTAAATGTAATATTCTAATAAAAAATAAAGAGGAAAGTCATCGTGTTTCTCAAGTTGTAAACACTGCCTCAACTTCTGCAATTGTAAAAAATAAAGCGCACGTTAAAACCGACATTGTAACATTTCTCAAAGAAAAACAATCTCATAAAAATGTTCCGTGAGTTTATTTACGTTTAAAATATATTGTACTCGGCTTGACAAAAAGCAAACGATTTTATGCGTTATTTAAAAACATATGAAATGTTTTAAATATTATTTATATGAAATTGAAGTTCTAAAGGTTCAAATTTATGAAAATTACATTTTATCAATTTCAAAATTCAAGTTGGAACTAATAACATCTTTTAAAAACCATATAATAATTTTTTATTAAAAAGTTATTCTAATTTTAAAAATAATTTCATTTCTTTTAGATTTTATCTGACAAACAATATTTTTTAAAAAATTAAGGCACAAAAAAAATTTTGTACGTAACAATATTTAGAACTTCAAAACACTGAATTATTGATTAATAATTTTAATTACATTGTAAATTTCTTTCAACACATTTAACAAATTTTTAATAAAAAAAATTGAATTATACAAATTGAGTTCACTTCGTATTTCTTTTTTTTTCTATTTCAGATTAAATTAATTAATTTATAAGTTCATAATATACAAGAAATAAGGGAAACAATAATTTTAAAGTTCAAATTATGAATTACATAAATTAAGAAGTAAGGGATCACCTTTATTTCTTAATTTCTGTAATTTATAATTTGAACTTTAAAACACTTTTAAAATGCTCACATATTTTCACCACATATATACTCTTATACATTATACAGACAGGACACATACAAGACTTTATTTCTTTGGGCAGCCGACTAATGGCGACACGGTCAAATATGCTTCTTCACGTTTCTAACATTAAGCTAACAGGGCCTGCCACAGACATCTAAAAGCGCCATGTTTGTGCCTGTGGGATAAAAAAAATATATTATGAATATATACTAGAATATATATACTGGAACTGCACATATTGCGCGGCCTATAGCCGCGCTGCACGTTTTTTCCCTAATGTATTATATAAAAATAAGGAAATGACCATCATAGGACCAACCTAGAGAGGGGTTGGGTTGCCACTAACAGTGGCATCCCACATTTTTGGGGTGGGACCAAAAACCCCCCTCTAGTTTGGTCGTATCTCCTTGTTTTATTGTATATTAAAGAAAAAACTTGGGGGACTTACGGGGAAAAAACCTACGGGGAAACTACAAGAATTCACTTTTTTTGTAAGAATTGTATTACATTATTAGACATATTAGGAAAGGACATATTCTGCAGCCAATTTCAGTAAGCGGCTACTAAAATCGAGTATAACCGAGATTTTCCCTGAAAAAGTGAAAAAATATGCTTTACTTCTATAGTTAAAAAATGAAGTTTTTTAAAATCGCAGGTTTTTAATTTAACTTTTTCAACCTCCTCCACCGGATTATTTGTTTTTGTGTTAAAATACATCACTTAGGCTTGGTCCAGATTAAAAAACTTCAAAATTCGGAAAAGCCGCTTAACTGCAGTTTTATCCAGGAAAATTATGAAGAACTTTCGTAAAGGCAGTCTTCATAGTGCTTACTAGCCAAAAAGTAAGAATTTTTTAAAATTCCTCCTCCCTAATCTTCCAAACTATTTGACTTAGGATGTTCAAATTTGGTACAGGTATGTAGATTTACGTGTAGATTACAGAAAAATTATAAAGAACTTTCGTAAAGGCGCTCTTCATAGTGTTTACTAGCCAAAACTTACGATTTTTTGAAAAAAATTCGAAAAAATGACCAAGTTCCCCTCTTAATCTTCTAAACTATTTGACTTAGGATGCTCAAATTTCGTATACGTATGTAGATTTACGTGTAGATTACAGGAAAACTATAGAAAACGTTGCTAAAGGCGGTCTTCATAGTGTTTACTACCCAAAAAGTAAGAATTTTTTTAAAAAGATTCTAAAAAATGACCATGTCCCCTCCCGTTAACGGTCAAAATTTTTGACTTAGAGTGCTGATATTTTGTACACTTATGTAGTATGTTTTTTGAAAACATATTTAAAAAAATGATCCTGATCCTCTAGCTGCAAAAGATTTGGATTATAGTGCTAAAAATTTGCAATAATATAATTTTATTTAGTGTATAATTAAAATTATTTTTAAAAACTGTTTCCTGGTAGAATATTTCAAATCTCAACCTTATATAGTTGTGAAAAAAATTATGGAGGTACGGAATCCTTTGACTTAGTACGAGTGTAACTCGTACTTGCCCGATTTTTTTTTTATAATTTATCAATTATTTTGAAAAAAAAGTTATAACAATTTTCAATCACGTTTTATATCGTTTATTTAAACTCTGAATATACAAATAAAAAATTTATTGGTTTGATGGGTACTGTATGACAATTAGGGTGAGCTGTAGCATTGGGGTCTAACCCTCTTTATGGTCATTTTTTGAATTTTTGTTTGTGACCTCGTAATATTCAATTTCAATTTCAAACATAATTTTTTCATAGTAGTATGCATTTATCACTTGGTAAATAACATTAAAATAAATTAGAGAAGATATCGATCTATCCAAGTCAAGGTAAAAAAACACAAAAAAAAACTTTTTCTACCACACATGCACGAAAACCTCGTGTTTTCGTTCACCTTAAGCGGGGCAGAACTCACAGTTTTTAGGTCAGTGAACGTTAGAGGTAAAAAAACTTCCGAACAGTGAAAAAAATTCTCATCGCGCAGGCGCATTGCGGCGCGCCTGCGCTGTTCGGAAGTTTTTTTTATCTCTAACGTCACTAACCTGAAAACTGCGAGTGCTGACCCGCTAACGCGTACGAAACACGAGATTTTCGTACATCTGTGATAGAAAATAGCATATGCACCTCGGGAGGCCGATTTTTTGTCTCCCACAATGTTCTCCGAACTCGGCCTTCCCTCCCTTGATGCATAATATACTATTTTAAAGTTTACGTTTCGATAGCTCAGCCATCCTCATCAGAAACGAAAATTATTAAAATTGATAATATATAAATTAATATATAAATATTATATATTAATATATAATATATAAATATTAATATATAAATTTTATTATAATTTTTTCATATTCTGCATGCAAAAATACATGAGTATACCAAATTTTAGTCCTCTAGCTCAAAAAATGGCAAAGTTGGAGAAAAAAAAATTTGTTTTAAAAAATTTGCCGTTTTTCCTTGACAACGCTATGGCTATCAATCCAGATCATGTTCTCTATATTTTTGTGTAATCTACACGTGAAAATACATATGTGTACCAAATTTTAGACCTCTAGGTTAAATAGTTTAGAAGTTAAGGGAGTGGGAATGGTTTTTGGCTACGGACGCACGAGTCTCGCTATAAAAAAATATAAAAACTTTTTTTTCTCTCTCTCTCCCGTTCGGTTACTTTCGTCTGTGTTTGATCGTTTTCCATTTTTCGGGTGTTTCCTGTCCCGTTCACGTCTTTCCGCCTCTGTTCGATAGTTTCCGGCTTTATCGTACATATATATCGTTAATCGATTACCTCTGTCTTTATTTCTCACTATTTCCCTCTTTCTCGCTCACAACCGGAAAGACGCGCTTTTACCTTAGGAACATATGAGACATATGTAACTTATATATGATGTGTGACATACGTAACATGTGTGACATATGTGACTTGTATGACATATGTCAAATGTGTAACATATATGACATATGTAACAAGTATGATATATGTGACATGTGAACCTGATCCGAAGGTCGACTTGCAATTTTATTTCGCGTCGGACGCGAAATGAAAGTCCACTGAAACTGCAGTTTTGTATTCGGTGTGAAACAAAACAGTTGTAATTTTGTTTCGAAACTGACGTGAAACAAAAGGTCGGGTAAAGTGTTAGTCGGCCAGTTGGTACATCTAAACGAGTTATTTAGAATAATGCTTCAGGCATTAAATTTAGTCACAGCAGCCTTATGGAAATGAAAACGGGCCCTCGAAAAGAGCAGGGATTTAAAGGCAGATACACTAAGGTGGATCTATAAGGCGATTCTACTCCCTAGGCTAACATATGCATCTGTGGTCTGGTGGGATAGAGTCGAATTATTGTTGGCTATAAACTGTCTTGAAAATGTAAGGAAGATGGCCTTGAAGTGTATTAAAAGGGCGTTGGGTACCAAAATGTTACTTAGTGATCTTCCAGGTCTGGGACCCTTACACCTTACAACCAAAGCTGATGCGGCTAAAACTGTTCTGAAAACAAATGATGAATTGAGACTGAGGTATGTCAAAGATAGTGATTACGTGACACTCCCGGTTAGTTTAGTAGAAAAACCTACCTTCAAAACGAATAAATATAATTTCTCCACATTATCTCTTTAACAAAAAATGCAAAATCAGTATAATAACAAAAGAGGAATTGCAGAATAGACTAGTGTCCCTCTGCAGGAAGCTAACATGAGACAACTAGTATGGGTTCTTCATTTAAGGGGGTCGCCTGCATTTCCTCCAAAACCCAAATGACCGAACTCGCAATTAGCCGAAATTCAAGTGTTCAAAATCTCAACTTCCCGAACTCGTAATTGTCCGAACTTCCAATTGCCCGAAATCGAATTCGTTCAAACTTCCAAGTAACTGTACTAGCATTTGTCCGAACTTTCAATTCCTCGAACTCGTATTTGTCCAAACTTCCAAATAATTGAACCAGCATTTGTCCGTACTTCTAACTCCTCGATCTCGAATTTGTCAAAAGTTTCAACTTCCCGAACTCACAATTGTCGAAACGTTCGACTTCTTGACATCCCATTTGTGTAATCTTTAAATCCCCCGAATTCGCATTTGTCTAAAACTCCAGCTACATAACTTTCGAAAACCCGAACTTGCAATTCTTTAAACATTAAAATCTCCGAGCTCGCATTTTTCAAAACTTTCAACTCCCTGCGTTTGCATTTGTCCGAACTTTCAAATCCCTAAACTTGGATTTTTTTTAACTTTCAACTCGCCGAACTCGCATTCTGTCGAACTTTAATATACCCGATTTTGCATTTGTTAGAACTTACAACTCCCCAAACTCGAATTTTTCTGAACTTTAAACTTCTTAAACTTGTATTTCTCCAATCTTTCAACTCCCTCAACTTGCATTTGTCTAAACTTTCAACACCTCTAACTCTCATTTGTCCAAAGTTCGCGTTTGCCCAAGCTGTCAACACCCCAAACTCGCATTTGGCCGACCCTCGGAAAGTAGCCTCTTTAAAAGAGTCTTCTGATTGGCTGGTAATGTTTCCGAGAAAATTACCTGCCAATCAGAAGACCCCTTCTAAAGAGGCTACTTTCCGAGGGTCGGATAAATGCGAGTTTGGGGATTTGCGAAGTATGTGAGTTAAGGAAATTGACAAATGATAGTTCGGAGAGTCGTGGTGAGGAGGCTTAGGACCGGCCAGGTGCTTGTCCTTCGGACGCCATGACTGAAAGAGCTGTTCGGCTCTTCCCAGAACTCATCGACTCCCGATGTCTGGCGAGTTTGGGCACAGGGGAATGAACGGGACCCCGTTAATTCGGGTAACCGCCGTTTTTCGAACCTGTGCCTTCTTGGTTTTTCTAAGTTGGTGTGGAGTACCCTCGATCCAGGGTTGGCGCCCGATGGACCAGTTGTCTCTTCGATCTGACCAACGACACCTAACCCAATCTAAGGTTCCACACTGTGCCGAGAGATGGATGGCACCAGGGTTACAAAATTCGCAGTAAAGCTGCCGGTGATGGTGCGAACGTCGCCCAACCTACGTGCTCTTCAATTTGGCGTCTGTAAAGCGCAGACGTCGGTAGTTGATGCCGAGGGCCTGGGCGGCGGACGCACTGTCGTCGCCAGTGACACGTTCGGAGGTGTCGCGAGCGGTGCTAGGATACCGGGCGCCCTCTTTGTGTACAAATTCCTTACCCACACATCGGAGCTCTGTGTGGGTGGACCGTTTTTTCTCCCAGGCTCGTGGGAATCACATGGAAGGTTTCACATTTAAATTGAACGTCGAAGAAAGGCGCCCAGATGAAGTTGGTGATAACTCGAAGGCATCGAGTAAATATGGCAGAAGCGATGATGGCGAAGGCCCATCAACTTTAAGGGTGGAGGACCTGTCAAGGTCGAGGAGAAATAGTGCCGCGAGTGTCAGCAGATGGAGACTGAACTTTCAAAGATGATGGAGAAGCTGAAGGTTCAGCGAAATGTGGCTGAGACGATCCAAACTGGCTTGAAGAAATTCAACCAGTGGATCCCAGCAATGAAAAAGAAGCACGAAAAGGCAAAACTGGCCGATGAAAGGCTAAATGAAAACGTTGTCGGCTCGCAAGACTCCGCAGTAGAGAGGAGAAAGTTAAGAGAACGCTTCCAAGCTAGGTCTATGAGAAACCTAGTCCTGGAATGCGAAAGAAAGAAAAGTTGAGGACCGCTCTCCTCCTAAACCGACTACAAAAAAAGGAAGCATGGTGAGGCAGCAAAGGTGAAGGCTTCAAAGATTAAAAACGGAAGGGAGGGACCGAAGGAACCTATTCCCAAAATTGCTGTAGACCCGCATAGGCCCAAAGGGTTGTCAGTCCTTGTTCGGGTTTGTCAGGGACAGACTTTTGCGTCTGTCCTTGGCAGACTCAAAAAGGAAGTGGACCCTGGCTCATGCCAGACCACTGTAGTGAGCGCTAGGCCCACCAAGGAAGGAAACCTCCTCTTAAAACTAGGAGGAGGTTCAGACCAAAAGAAGTTTACTGCCAAGATCTCCGAGGCAGTAAGTGGAATGGGCACCGTCAAGCGACCGGAGGACCAGAGGGTGACCCTGGAAATCCGCGACCTTGACGGCCTAACTGAAAAGGACGATGTGGTCTCTGCTCTCGAGGGAGTTCTTAACACTCCTCGAGAGAGGAGTCAAGTCACGGTCCTCGGACTACACAGGAGAGGCGACAAAATCGCCATCTTCGTCACAGACCAGGAGGAAGCGGAACGCTTAGAAAGACTCGGCAGAATAAAATTGGGCTTCTTAAGTTGCTTAATTAGGAGAAGGCTTATGGTCACAGGGTGCCACAGGTGCCTTGGTTACGGCCATAAGAAAGCAGACTGCAAAGGAGTGGACTGATCCTCCGCTTGCTTTAAGTGTGGGGCTGCTGGACACTCTCTTGCAGCATACAGTAAGGAAGCGTTCTGCTTCCTCTGTGCGGCCGAGGCTGGAAATGAGGCGGAAACGGCTCATGTTGCAGGCTCAGGAAAGTGCGCCTGTTTTAGGAGAGTCCTGTAGCAGGCGAAAAGAGAGGAGGCCCTTAAGCAAATTTGCCAAAGGGCCACACAGGTTGCAGAAAAACGCACATTGAGGATGTTCTCTTCCTCTTGAAGCGTTTTTTGAGCGGATTGACGGTCCATCAGGTCACTTGGCTCAACTTGCGTGCGTCAAGGGCCCCAATGACCGTCAATGATAGTAGGTCCCGTTTGGAGGGATGAACTCGCTTTGGCGACAGAGAAGGGGATATAAGATCACTCCTGATAGCGATACGCACGGAAAGTGCCAGTCGGGAGTGGTCTTAAGGTCTCCAAATAAGGGTGTGTTTTTAGCGGGTCGGCAGAACATCCGCCCCCCCCCCCCCGCATAACCCTGTAGTACTGGCTACAGGGTACCTGGTAGCAGGTTTTCACATCCTACGCAAAAAAATGTGAATTCGGTGATATAAAAGTTCGACCAAATGGAAGTTTAGATAGTTAAGAGTTCTGCCAAATGCAAGTTAGGGTACTTAAGAGTTCGGCCAAATGCGAGTTTGAGGAGGAGGAGTTTAAAGTTTAAACAAATGCGAGTTCAGGCAGTTGACAGTTCAGGCAGAAGAGAATTCGAGGGTTTGGTTGTTCTATTTGAATTTGGTGTTGACAGCTTGGGCAAATGCAAATTCAGAGAGATGCATGTTTTGAAAAATGAGAGTTTTGAGTATTGAAAAATTTGAAAAAAAAATCAAGTTTAGGGATTTGAAAGTTCGGACAAATGCAAACGCAAGGAGTTGAAAGTTTTTAAAAATGCGAGCTCGGAGATTTTAATGTTTTAAGAATTGCAAATTCGGGTTTTCGAAAGTTCGGACAAATGCAAATTTGGGTACACAAATGCGATGTCAAGAAGTCGAACGTTTCGACAATTGTGAGTTCGGGAAGTTGAAACTTTTGACAAATTCGAGATCGAGGAGTTAGAAGTTCGGACAAATGCTGGTTCAGTTATTTGGAAGTTTGGACAAATATGAGTTCGAGGAATTGAAAGTTTGGACAAATGCTAGTTTTGTTACTTGGAAGTTTGGACAAATTCTATTTCGGGCAACTGGAAGTTCTGACAATTGCGAGTTCGGGAAGTTGAGATTTTGAACACTTGAATTTCGGCTAATTGCGAGTTCGGTCATTTAAGTTTTGGGGGAAACGCAGGCGACCCATTTAAGGTAGGGTTTACTGCTACCACTTCACAAGCCAAAAACATGGCACTGACCTACGCAGTCTACAAGGCTAGGGAGCTCTGTAATGCTAAGGATATATTTGTTCTTCCCGACAGCAAGGCAACATTAACGGCCTTGAATTATTACTCAACCACATCCCAACTAATGTAAGAGTGCCATGAGGGATTGAGTTTATCTGAGACTAACCGCATTATCTTTTTGTGTGTCCTCGGACACTGCATATTTTAGGTCAAGAAGATGTCGGACAAACTAGCAAAAACGGGTAGCAGGTGCAATAGTATTGTTCCTGACCCGCCTTTGGACTCTAACGCAAGTATTAACTGGGTTTAGAGATCTACGCTAACATCGATATAATACAGGTATCGTAAGTGAACTCGAATGTCGAAAATGTGGGAGAGACAACGAAACCTCTACCCATATTCTTTTCTATTATCATTCGCTATCTAACGAAAGACTTGGATTAACAGGGAAATTCTTCCTCAAAAAGCAGATATTGATGCAAAGAGCTTAGATGGTATCCTCGCCTTGTGGAGAAGACTTTGGAGTCAAACCTGAATATCACGTGTGGGCTACAGCACTTATTTGTACATATTTTCACAAAAATATATTAACTTTTTTCTTTAAAAAATACCAAAAGGAAGTTTTTCCAAAAACGGCCAAAACGATTTTTTTCATTTTAGGCTTAAAATCATCAGGAGGCATCAAAGAAATAAAATAAAAAAGAACAAAGATGGGCAAGCACTTTTGGGTTTAAGTCAGTTGAAACCCAGCGTGTCCGGAAACTATGTGTTGCATAGGCTAACAGCAAATGTTTTTTTGTTAAACCGAATGTTCGTTCTGTTAAAAGAGATATTATGAATATATAATGATGTAGCGACAGTGAATTTGATTTTTTTTCGTTATGCTCCACAAAACCAAAAAATTTGAAAAAAACACACGTAAAAGTAGATACTTTAAAGCTTTTATCCTGAAAATATAAAAGTGGTCACTCTAAAATATCATGCGAACATTTTTTTCAAGATTATCAACAATTTCTTTTCAGTTGTTTTTTTGGGCAGCATTGAAATAATTTTTTTTTTATAGTGTTTTTAGTCTTTAGTAATATAAATTTGTATCATCAAATTGGTTTTAGTCGTTTTCAAGAGATATAAGATTTTTTATTTTCCTTTCCCACTCTATAACTCCTTCAAACCTGCATTTTTTAAAATTAAATTTGGGTAAATGTTAACTCATTACGGTGCCAACGAATGACCTGAATTTCAATTTCATACTCGCGGGGGCATTTTTAGAACAGATCATATCTAATTGAAATTTTGAGAGTCCTTTGCTTTTAGAACAGAGTATTTTAATGTGACGTCACTAGTCAAAAAGTTTAGGCCATTTTGTCAGGAAAGTTTGGCTCGGACCAAAATTTACATTACGATATAAAGTGTTTTTTTGTTAAAAATTGATTTTTATGACAGTTCAATAAAAAAAACTGTTAGAATTATTAAAAGTAAAAATAAAACATATTGTTTTTTGCGTTATTGTATTACAATCATACTTCTTATCAGTTATATTTGCTTTACTTTTTAAATGCCAACAAATTAGTGAAATATTCAGAATAGGTTAGAAATTTCTGTCAGTGTGATTGTTTATTGTACTTTTAAATACAAATTAAATAATCTACAAGGAATATGAGTATATTATAAAAACACAAAAAAAAACATATATACACGGAGAAACGAATCTTGCTTTTGTAGCATGAAGCGTCCCTCACTATCGTTGCATGCCCCTCTCTCATACTGAAAGTGTCAGGCAACACGCGTTAGTTGTAAGGAACCATACAGTTTCTTCATGGGTCCTTACAATTAAAGCGTGTTGCCTAGAACTTTAAGTATGAGAGAGGGACATGCAACGATAGTGGGGGACGCTTCATGCTACAAAAGCTAGGTTCTTTTCTCCGTGTACCCTTATGGAAAAATGTGATATGAATATAATGACACGGATGCGTGTCATTTTTTCGCGACCACACGAGAAAAATGGCACGAGAGAAAATGACATGGCAAAGGATACATAAAAATGCCACGATGCGCAGTCGTATTCTGCAATACCTACGGCTCACAGTGGGAAAAAAACGACGCTGCTGGATAAAAGTCTGCTGACAATTCAAATCTTAACGGATTTTAACTTTTTTTATTTTGAAATTCTCAGAAAGACTTGCGCTATAAGCCTTGAGTGCCACTTTTTTTAAAATTTTGTAACATAACCTCAAAAACTTGTTTTATGTGTATTTAGTTAGCTCGAATACCAAAACGAATGTCAAAAATTATTTATAAAATACAAAAACTGAAAGGTTTTGAATCCCTTAATAAAAATTTGGCACAAAATTTTCAAAATTTAAAATGGCGTATCCAAGATGGCGCCCAAAACAGAGAAAAATTTATTTACGCCTTCTAAGTAGTACATGGGTTTTTGGGGTCGCTGATGACAATTATTTTGTGAAATTGACATTTTGACAGTTGACAGCTGTCAAATCAACTGTCAACTTTGCCAAAAAGCAATTTATTCTTATGAAAGTGACAGTATAAGAGTTTTTAAGGTAGCTAATTACGAATATGATGCGAAATTGACATTTTGACAGTTCACAGTTATCAACTTTGCTGAAAAGTGAAATTTTTTTATGAAAAATTTTTTTATAATTTTATAATGCAGAGTGATAAATATAATATAAATAACAAATAAAATATTACCATTTTTTGCTTCAGTTTTTCTAACTTGGATTCGTACTCATCATGAATCTCCTTCACTCGGCTCTCAATTTCCAAACTTAATACTTGAACCTCAACATCTTTTCCTACTTTTTTGCTTTTTAAAGAATCAATTTCTGCTTTCAAGCAACGATTTTCTTCTTTGAAATATGCTGTTTCAGTTTTTAAATTGCAATTTTCTTCTTGAGAACACTTCACTCGTAACTTCAGTTCATTTTTTTCAAATTCAAGATTGACATTTTGGTTGCTTTTCACTTTTGTCAATTCATTTCTTAGCTCATCCATATTTCTTTCTAATTTCGCATTTCTTATTCTTAAGTTATCTAACTTCTCCTTTAAATCTCTTTTCTCTTTACTTAAACTCTGTACCTGTAACTCTAATTTGTCAAGATTTTCGGAAGATTTTTTGTATTGATTAACTCCCAACATTTTTTTATAATTATTTACCATTGATAAAAATGATACAACTTTGACATCTATTAAATCCATTTCGCTAATTGCCTTTTCAATTCTTTCAATTTCCGAAATTAAAGTTTGCTTTTCATTTTCTAATTCCAAGTCTTCATCATTTTGGTTGTTTCTAATTTTTTGTTCAGTCCATAGAAACGTTTTTATATAAAGTTTATCCAAGAAGGTTAAAAAACCTAAATGCTGTTTGGAGTAGGATGAAACAATATTCTGTAAAACTGTTTTTTCTTTATGTAAATTTTTTAGTTCATCACAAACTGACTGATTCACAAAGAATATATCATAAAACTCATTTGAACTTGTGTTCCAATTTTTATCCAGTTTAATTAGTTTTGAACAAAAATTTTCGAAAATCACTGTTGAATTTAACAAAGTTTCATAAAAAAATTCTTTTTTTAAAATAAGTTTATCAATATATACTTTATGTTCTTCTTCTTTTGACTTCAATTGTTTTATTATGTCTTCCAAATTTTTATTTTCACTATTCATTTTCTGAATCAAATGATCATTAAATTTCTCTTTATCGTCGCACTGAGAAAATTCATTTTTTATGAATTCGTAGTCAGTACTAAACAAAATATTGTTTTCTTCTAAGCTGTTATTTATAGATTTTGGAACGTTTAAATTACAATTTTCAATACTAATTTCCTGTTGTACTTCAGTTAATTTTATTTCAACAGGGTTTAATTCTCCGTTAAGAGATTGATTTTCTATTTTCGATTCTTCTACACCAGTTTCAAGATCAACATCAATTTTCATGGATGAGTTTTCTTTTTCTAACTTTTGAATATTTGCTTTTAAATGGTTCAATATTTGTATTTTGTTGTTTAGAGTCATTTCAACACTAAATTTTTCATCTTCTAAAAGAGTTAAATCATTTACAAAGAACAATTTGTTTTTTCCTAACGGTGAAATATCTTCCAAGGAATTCTGGCATTGAAGTAATTGTTCAATACAGTATTCTAAAGACTTTATTTCATTTTTCTGAAAAACTTTTTTTAATTCATTAAATTTGCTTCTTAGTAAGTCATTCTCGTTCTTCAATTGTGTAACATTAATATCTAAGGTTTCAATAATTTGAATGCTATTTGCTAATTCTTTTTTAATATTAAGCGAATCTTGTTTTATTGAATCTAATTCAAGAGAAAGGGTTAATTTCTTTTTATCTGAAATTTCGTCATTCATTTTTAATAATTCAATTATTTGATCCTTTTCACTTGCATCTTTCTGAAGAATAGAAACATAATCTTCTAAAGTGGTTGTACTTTCAATTTTAGAAGACAATTCTTCTTGAGCTATTAATAATTTTTGGCTCATAGAGCTTAATTGATGTTCCAAAGAAACAATTTCATTCTTTGAAATTTCTAATTTATTTTCTAAAGTTCCTGTGACTGCAATTTTTTCAAGTATTTCTTTTTCAGCAGTAGCAAATTCTTCAGCGTATGTTTTCAAGTCTTGTTCAATCAAGAGCTTTTCTTCTTTTACATTTGAAAAATTAATTTGTAAATTTTCCATCATTTGAATAATTTGTTTTAAATTTTCTTGAAGAGTCAAAATTTCTTTTTCAGATGATTTTAACTCATTAGTCAAATAAAGTTTATCTTCATGTAAGTTTTGAATATTTAATTCCAAACTTTCGATTGATCTTTTTTTTTCAAAAATGTCATTTTGTGACTGTGAGACTTGTTTTTTATTTGTATTTAATTCCTGTTTTAATAAAATTTCATTTTCCTTAAACTTCTCAATTTCGTTTTCTAAAGTTTTAATAATTTTAACTTTTTGAATCAATTCCTGCTCAAACTGAAACAAACTCGTCTTTAATAATTCAATATCTTTCTCAAATGATGAATTTTGTTTAATTAAATTTTTTAACTGTTCTTGTAAAATTTGTAAAGAGTTTTCTCTGTGAATCATCTCCTGCTTCAAAAGATTTTGAACTTCATTCAATTTTTTAATATTTCCTTCTAATGATTTTATGGGCACACTATTTTCTTCAGAGATTTCTTCAAGCCTTTCAATATTTTGCCAATTCTCACTAAGAGTGTTGCCTAGCATAATGATTTCGGAATTCGCTTGACTTATACTATGTAGTAGCTTCGATTTTTGTATATCATTTTCCTTAATCTGTTCATTCAGCTTCTGTATTTCAGACCTTAAAATTGAGAACTCACGATTTTTTTTTCCAGCTTCTTCATTAAGATTTGTAATAATAGTTTGGTTATTGTTGTTTAAATTATTAAAAGAATGAATTAAAAAATCAAAATGTTTGCAGACGTCAAAAATGTTCATCTTTTCTACATCATAGTTATTGTTAATTAACTGCAAACCAAAAGTCATTGAACTTTTCAATGATTTTTTACAAATTTGCAATGCGCATTCATAATCCGCATTTAAATTTTTCAATTTGGAAATCAAAATACTAAAATTTGTTGTTTTAATCCGATAATCAGAAATTGATGAATGTAGCAATTCGTTAGTTGTAATTTCATGTTTTAAAGAACTCTTTAAATCTGACAGTTTGTTATTCAAAATATTTTCATTAAATTTATACACTTCTAGTTGATTTTTTATTGACTGAGCTTCTTTTAATAACATCGTATTTTCTTCATTCAGTTGTGTTACACTTACGTTGGAAAATAGAAGTTCAGATTTAACTTGATGAAATTCTTTCTCTAATATTTTCATAGATTTTACTTTTTCACTTAGATCTTTATTTAAGCCATTTAATTTCTGATTTTCAAGGTCATATAATTTAAGAAGACCATTAATAGATTCAATTTCATTTTCTAATCTGGATGATTCTTTTTTTGCTTCTTGAAGTTGAATTTCAACTACGGAACTTAAAAATTCGCTAGAATTTAAAGAAGAAGTGTTAGCAATATTCACATTATCGAATTCAAAGCTCTCTTCATTAGGAGAAACTTTATTTATTTCATTTAAGTGACACCGAAGTTCTTCATTTTCCTTTCGGAGGTTAATTATTTCTCTGTTATTTTCTTTTATCTCCTTTTCCAAAGATTCAAAATTATTTTGATAATATTCACTTACATCTGTAAAAGCAGTGCTGTGACGTTCAAACAATGATAACTTTTTAATTAAAATGTCCTTTTCATCTAGTAGTTTTTCATTTTCTCTATGTAAGTTGCAGACATATTGTTCTAAGTTCTTTATTTCCTCCCTATAAACAAAATAAAAATAAAATTAGAAAAATATGTCATTTAATTTACATTTTGAAGCATACCGTCAAGTGGGGCTATTTTGTGCACAAAACCGCTCTTTTTCCACTCTATGCTTTATTAAAATTCAGAATTTGAAAAAATAAAGAATTTATCTATTCAGTTACGTTGTAGACATCTTTCTAAAGGTATTCTATGAGTTAGCCGACAAGAAAAAAATTTTAGTCTGAGTTATAGAAACTCAAAGTTGTGCACAAAATAAACCCCATGGTGAGGCTATTTTGTGCATCAAAGTTTGCTTATTTATAAAGTTGTGTAAAAAAATTTTTTGAATGCTTTTGCTGCATGAAGTATTATTTCTAGATATTCTAGAGTACAATATAGGAAAACAAAGCCAGAAATATTTTTTTTCTAGGAATTGTTTAACTAATTTGAAACTAAAACACTAAAACTTCACAAAAAAGTAGATTTACAAGAAAAGTTATGTCTTTAAGAAAATTTTACAATTGGCTTAGTCCAGCTGAACCGTGTCAACAAAATTCCATTGATTTTCTGAAATGTTAAAACTATCATGAAAATCTGTAGTTCACAACAGAACAAAAAAACACTTTTAACCGTTTTTTTAAATTCCATGTCTTTGTTAGTTTTTTCTGCATTAACAAATTTTAACAACATTTTAAAGAAATATTAATAACTCAACAGTGGTTTGCAATAAATTAATGAAATTTATGTGGATTATCTAAAAATGTTCACTCTTTTTAACGAATATAATTGCAAAATTTTAATATAAAACATTACATATTTTTAATAAAAATTTTATAAACAATTTTAAATATTTATGTGTTCTACCCCTACGGTTGAGATGAAACTCATAGAAAATGTACACAGAGATGTCTTCTTTAAGTTTCTAAAAAAAAAATTGGTATTTTCAATAAGAAGTGTAGATAATATATTTATTTTCTCTTCGCGCGCCGACCGTTACGCTGCGAGAAGCTCCGGCGCACTGTGGTCAGAATCTGCCATTTACTGTTCAAAAAAGTCTACAGCCTCCAAATTTTAACGAAAATGGTTGACTCTTGATTTAAAACACTCAGGAATAAATTCTTAACAACTTTAATGCAGCAGTTTTTTGAATTTATGTTTTTATTATTATTATTTTAATGTTAATAACAAAATAATGACAAAGTGTTTAGTATATCTTCATTTTATCAAATAAAAGTCGTCTTTATACTGAATATCATTTCAATCGACTGATTATCGATCTTTAAAAGGCAAAAAATGATGTTTTAATGAATAAAAAAAATTGTTTATTTAGTTAATAAATAATTTAATTCATTTAAGTTAACAAATGAATAGAGCACTTATATATAGTTGAAATAAATTAGTTTTTTGCAATTATTTTAGTATTTAGTAACACTTGACAGTTGTGCATAAATATTGTTTAAAAATTGTTATTTGTTATTGTTATAAACAAATTATATTAACAAATAAACTGCTCACTTCTTTTTTTATCGAAACTGAATCGATTTTTTTCTTAAATTTTTATAATTCTCTTAAAATTAACATTTATTTATAAATATTGTTTAAAAAGTATTATTTATCATTGTTATAAACTAATTAAATTAACAAATGAACAGCTCACTTGTTTTTTATAGAAACTGAATAACTTTTTTTTGTTTTTATAAGTTTGATTTTAGTGCTATTTATTTCTTAATTTAATTTGTTTATAACAATGATAAAAAGAAATGTTTAAACAATGTTCATAAAGAAATGTTACTGTTAAAAAAATTATAAAAAATTGAGAAAAAAACAATTCAGTTTTAGTGAAAAGCAAGTGAGCTGCTCAATTTGTTAATTTAATTTGTTTATAACAATGACAAATAACACCTTTTAAACAATATTTATGCACAACTGTCAAGTGTTACTAAATACTAAAATAATTGCAAAAAACTAATTTATTTCAACTATATATAAGTGCTCTATTCATTTGTTAACTTAAATGAATTAAATTATTTATTAACTAAATAAACAATTTTTTTTATTCATTAAAACATCATTTTTTGCCTTTTAAAGATCGATAATCAGTCGATTGAAATGATATTCAGTATAAAGACGACTTTTATTTGATAAAATGAAGATATACTAAACACTTTGTCATTATTTTGTTATTAACATTAAAATAATAATAATAAAAACATAAATTCAAAAAACTGCTGCATTAAAGTTGTTAAGAATTTATTCCTGAGTGTTTTAAATCAAGAGTCAACCATTTTCGTTAAAATTTGGAGGCTGTAGACTTTTTTGAACAGTAAATGGCAGATTCTGACCACAGTGCGCCGGAGCTTCTCGCAGCGTAACGGTCGGCGCGCGAAGAGAAAATAAATATATTATCTACACTTCTTATTGAAAATACCAATTTTTTTTTTAGAAACTTAAAGAAGACATCTCTGTGTACATTTTCTATGAGTTTCATCTCAACCGTAGGGGTAGAACACATAAATATTTAAAATTGTTTATAAAATTTTTATTAAAAATATGTAATGTTTTATATTAAAATTTTGCAATTATATTCGTTAAAAAGAGTGAACATTTTTAGATAATCCACATAAATTTCATTAATTTATTGCAAACCACTGTTGAGTTATTAATATTTCTTTAAAATGTTGTTAAAATTTGTTAATGCAGAAAAAACTAACAAAGACATGGAATTTAAAAAAACGGTTAAAAGTGTTTTTTTGTTCTGTTGTAAACTACAGATTTTCATGATAGTTTTAACATTTCAGAAAATCAATGAAATTTTGTTGACACGGTTCAGCTGGACTGAGCCACTTAAAATAACTTTTATTACTCTTTTTGAGTTATTTTAAGAGAAAAAGTTTTAAAACTAACTTGAAAGCATGTAATTATTAATGTTACTTTTTTGAGGTTTTTAAGGGACCATGTGTAAAACTGAGATTTTATGCTTATTTCTTGTCTTTTATAACATAACTAAGATAAAAATGTTTCAAAACGAAATTCTAAAGTAATTTTTACTAACTACAAAACAAATTATTGAAAAAAACTTGATTTTAAAGAATGCACAAAATAACCCACCAAATCCTGGTTTTTCAGTTTTGTACACTTTTTTCTTAAAATATGCAATAAAAAGTTAGCGTATCAAGTATACATCATCACAACTAAATTGTCAACAAGTATTATTAATACCTTTAGAAACACTTTTAAACTTCCGGAGATCTGAACAGAATTTTGAGAACTTTGAAAATTTTCAGCTTGATTTTTACGACTTTACGATTTTTTTTTCTGATTTCTGATAAAGAATTAAATAAATTCATTTTGTACTCTCTGTAGTTTAGTTATCAGAAAATATTTATATTAAGTAGCAAATCTAAGCAACTGAATATAAAGATTTTATTCATTAAAAACCTCGCGTGCACAAAATAGCCCCACGGCGCACAAAATAGCCCCCTTGACGGTTCGGTTATTCTAAGAAATTATAAATAATTTTCTTCTTACATCTAAATGCCTTCTTAATATATAAAAAATAAGATAAAAGTGTGTTTTTAAACACATGAAAAATATTAGAAACATATATTTTGATTCTAAAAAAGAGTGCGATTTTCGAATCGAATCAAAACGGATTAGTTTTTCTTTCTCTGGCTTCTAGCCAAATTTAAAGGCAACATTTTACCTCAGTATCTAGGAGACTGAAAAAATAGGATATAACGACTTAATTCTACAGGCACACAAAAAAAACATTTTTTGGCCGAGACACTACATTAGTGAACTCTCTCTTATTTTACTCCGCTAAATCCAAATCCGAAGTCAGAATTGCTAGATTGGTTAAATTTTCTCAGATAATCTAAAAAAAATCTATTTTTTCATGTTTTTGAGCAATTAATTAAAATGATCTCAAAAATTTTAGCCAACTTGGTTATTCTGACCTCGGATTCGGATTCAGTGGAGAAAAATACGTAAGAATGGGCACTAGCGTAGTGCCCAGAAAAAAAATGTTTTTCTGCTCTAATTAGTGTTTTTTAAAGGTTTTTTGAGATTTATTATTTTAAAAATCTTATTTAATCTGGTAATTATGACTTCGGGTTCATATTCTTTGAAGAAAAATATATAAAAGTACATTAGTGTAGTGTCTCTGTCAACAATAATTTTTGTGGTTTTATTGGTCTTTTTGAAAATAACACAGGCCTGCGAAATTTCACTTTTTCCAGTTTCTAAAATGGGTGAGAGTAATTCTTGTAGATTTCTTCGCACCGAACACGAATTTGTTGTCCAAAATAGTCCATCATGTCAGAATTTTGAGTAATTCTAGGTCTGGAATTTTTTTTCTTCAATTTTCTATATTAGCATCATATAGTATGCATTATTAGCTTTAAACCCCATTTTTAAAAATTAATTTACGATGATTTTTCAGGAAGTTATGAATATTTGAATTTATGTGATTTAACCAGATTAACCCTCCTGCGCACCAGTTTCTACCTAAAAAGTCGTTTCCAAATGCATACATTTTTCAGATTGATGGAATTTCAAATAACTTGGTACCTTGGGGTTTTTGGGGTCGCTGATTATGAATCTAAAGTAAAAATTACAAAATTCAAAATGGCGGATCCAATATGGTGGACAAATTTTTAAAAAATTCTTGGAATTTAATATAACTTGGTATCTTGGGGATTTTGGGGTCGCTAATTGCAAATCTAAAGTCAGAATTACAAAATTCAAAATAGCAGATCCACTATGACGAACAAATTTTTAAAAAATTATTGGATTTTAAAATAACTTTGTACCTTGAAGTTATTGAGGTCGCTGATTGCGAATCTGAAGTCAGAATTACCAAATTCAAAATAGCTGATCCAATATGGCTGACAAATTTTTAAAAACTTTTGGATTTTAATATATAACTTAGTATCTTGTGGTTTTTGGGGTCGCTGATTGTGAATCTAAAGTCAGAATTACAAAATTCAAAATGTCGGATCCAATATTGCAGACAAATTTTAAAAAAATTGTTGGATTTTAAAATAACTTGCTACTTTAGGTTAATTGGGGTCAATAAATCATTTAGATTTGTAATTACTGAACCCAAAAACTCCAAGGTACCAAGTTATATGAAAATCCATCAATCTGAAAAATGTATACATTTGGAAACGACTTTTTATGTAGAAACTAGTGTGCATGTGGGTTAATGTGGTTATATCACAAAAATTGAAATATTTATAATTTCTTTAAAAATCATCGTAAATGTATTTTTAAAAATGTGTCTTAAAGCTGACTGCATACTATATGAAGCTAATATAGAAAATTAAAGAAAAAATTTTGGTCTACCAGAAAAAATTTATTTTTGACATTTGACGTAGAACTACTCAAAATCCTGACGTGATGGACAATTTTGGACAGTAGATTCGTGTTCAGCGAGAAAAAATCTACAAGAATCACTCTCACCCATTTTAGAAATTGTCCTTTGCAGGCCTGTGTAATTTAATGAAGGTTATATTGGGTTTAGGATCCGTAAAAAAAGAAAATTCAAAATTTTATTTCAAATGTTTTGACACCAAATGTGTGCCTTCTTCAGTAAATTTTTTGAATCTGTAAGTAATTTTTACGAATAAGCTTAAAATTGTGCGTATTTAAATATGTAAATATAAAATTAAGTGAAATGAAATTGAAAATATAGATATAAAATTACCAAGTGTAATATATAATTATTATAACTGTGTATATAAAAGTCTAAAGTGTGTCTCGAAGGAATGTAACTAACAATAGTAAATATTGAAGATGATTATAACGATCACTCCGAGTCAGTGTGTGATCTCGGAGTGATCGTTATAATCATCTTCAGTATTAAATACAGCCGAGTGATAAATTCAAATTAAATTGACGATAGTAAAGTTATTTTAAAGAAGTAATAAAAGAGAACATTTATTATATATAATATGACTTGTAGAGTTGTAGTAATATAACTCAAAGTAGAAATCGTCGAAGCAAAATATAGTGATAAAATTGTAATACAAAATATTAATAATGAAAACGTTGTAAAGAAATGTTTCCTAAGATTGATGAAAATTGCGAAAACGTTGGAAGTATACTTAAGTTATTAATAATCGATAATAATAAGAACTTTTATAAAGGGTTCGTATAAAGATTAATATAATAACAACTGTGTGGAGAAAAAAATTAGATAATTAAGAAATTGTAATACGACAATAATGTGTGGTAGTGTGTATGTATGAATGAGATTGAAAAAAGGTATTACAAATATATGATCTAGTGTAGAGTTATCCAAAAGTGAAATATCATGCCTGTGAAGGCTTACCTTCACATGTATGATGAGAATATATATGTAATAAAACCAAAAAGGTCTGAAGCACCAACACCATACAAAAATTGGAGAATAGAAAGTGGAAAATGTGTTGGATAATAAGTGAAAAAAGTATTCTTATTATTTTTAAAAAACCTAAACTTAGAAATTGGGTTTAAGAAAACTGAATGTTATCCTTTTTTGTGTTTCTTGAAAGGACTGTTTGTATGATAAAAACTGGAATTTAATAAATGCGTTAAAAAACAGTTAAAAAAATATTGATTCACAATTGTTATCGTTTAACTGTCATGATTGAAAACTAATTTATTGAAGATGTTAGAATTTTGTGTGACCAGTAAAGCAAATCTCAATTAATAGGGTAGGGTGGTCCCAAACCGACCCCCTAAAAGGCACAAGCCAAAAAGGTGCCATAAACTTGTTTCATTGCTGAGGTCAATTTTTTTCAGTAAAGGAATCATTTTTCCATGTTTCCACTGGTTGCCGAGGCTCTGGATATCATGAAGTGGGAGATACAGAGAGAAAATCGAAAATTGACGTTTTCGACAATCTCAAAAAGGGTGGTCTGAAACCGACGCCCTATTTTTATTGCAGGAAATAGCGAAAACAAACAAAATTTTAAACTTGTATTATAATTTGAATTTAAAAACAACAAACTAGAATAAACTTAAATTACTTTTACTTTATTTAAATACATTATTTAAGGCCTTTTTCAGAATAAGAGTAAAAGAATTATCATTACAATAAAAATTGAGTGTTTTTAGTCTGATCTTAATTACAAGCTACATTATCTTAGCGTAATTATTGTTATTTTATTAAAATACATTTGTAGGTATTATTTGGTAATTAAAAATAATTTAGTTACTATTACAATGCAAGAAAAGGGGAGGGGGGTCGGTTTCGGACCACCCCCACTATTTTCACATAATGTCTTGCCGATCACTCATGTCAATGAAAGTGTTTGAATTTAAATATTGTGTATTAAAGTTGAGGCCACAAGCAACCAAAAAAACTTATACCTTAATTTTTCTAAACTCAATTCAACACTTTTAACTTAAATTCAAGATAGGTCAAAAACAAAAAATATTATTGCAAAAAACTAATTTTACGTAAAATTCCGAGATACAATATTACCAAGAGATTATTACCTATGGTCAAAATGTCAGAGTTATGAAAGTGTTCTTTTGATGATATTCACGATTTGTCTAGTAACACGATCTCTGAGAAACAGAAGGAGGTCGGTATGGTACGAGGGGTCGGTATGGTACCTCCCTCCCCTATATAAAAAATGGTTGTAATAATTATTGATTGTGAGGGTTAGGAGGGGGGGGGGGGTCAATTAAATCAACATTGATAAGATGAGTTAAAAATGTCTTAAGTTTGAAGTATAGTACAGAGTCTTAAAATTTATAAAGAAATTATTAAAATTGTTTGAAAGGGGGGGGGGATATTATATGTTAAGTGTTATTTTGTTTATTTTAAAAAATACGGTATGTATTGTAGTGTTTGCTGTGCACTGCGGGAATAACAAAGAGATTCTTTGTAACTGTAATGAAGTTTTATGGGGGGGGGGGGGTGTAAAATGATGGAATATTTGGGGCATAATTTTTTAGTGCTTAATGTTTGAAGTATTGCTGTAAAGAACCTTAATATCTAATGAAATTATTGAAATTGTTTGAAAAAGGGTAGGGCGATAGGGGTGGTATTTTTGTAAAAAGTTATATTGTTTATTTGAAAATATTGTAATGTATTGTAATGTTTTTTGTAATTGTAATTAAGTTTTATCCGGGGGGAGAGGGGTCGAAATAAGAAATGATTTTTGGGGTTAATTTGAAGTGCTTATTGCTTGAAGTATTAATAGGAGTATAGTACAGAACCTTAAATACCTTAAATACAAATAAAAAATTTATTGATTTAAGGGGTACTGTAGGACAATTAGGGTGAGCTCTAGCATAAGGGTCTAACCTTCTTTTTAGTCATTTTTTGAATTTTTTTTTGTGACCTCGTAATATTCAATTTCAATTCCAAACATAATTTTTTCATATTCTGCATGCAAAAATACACCAGTATACTAAATTTTAGCCCTCTAGCTCAAAAAATGGCAAAGTTAAAGAACATTTTTTTTTAAAAAATTTGTAGTTTTTCTTGACAACGCTATGACCATTAATCCAGATCATGTTCTCCATATTTTTCGTGTAATCTACACGTGAAAATACATATGTGTATCAAATTTTAGACCTCTAAGTTAAATATTTTAAAAGTTAAGGGGTGGGGGATGGTTTTTGGCTACGGACGTACGAGTCTCGCTATAACGGTTCGGCCGAACACCGAAGGTGTACGGAACCCTAAAAATTATTGAAATTGTTTGAAAGAAGGGGGGGGGGGGAGGTTTAATTAAATAATCCCTTGGGAGGAAGGGTTAAATTTCCGACTTAGTGTTTTTAAATTTTTGATAGAATGAATAAGTAAGAGGTTGATAGTCTATTAACATCGGTTCTTTCATTAACTGTTTTGGGATAACCAGCAATATGTGTCATTTCTAGTAACATGCGTTTTTTATAATGACTAGTTTGTTCTAAAATAGCAACGTCTTGTAAATTAAATTTATTATCTTCAGACCATGAATGTTTGGTTAGCGCTGACCAACTATCAGGCTTTTTGTACACTTCCTGTTTGTGCTCAAACAGTCTTTTTTTAAGAGGGCGTTTAGTGGTACCAACGTAATATGAATCGCAACGTTTGCAATTGATTTTGTAAACTACGTTTATTTTTTCAAGTTTGGGAATAACATCTTTTTGAGATTTGAAAATGGAAGACATGTGAGAATTATTACGAGAGACTGAAAGAATTTTAAACGGTTTAAGTACACCTGCAAGTTTTTCTGATAAACCCTGGACGTATGGTAGTGATAAAGTAACAAGTGTTGTCTGCGTCTGGTTGGTTGTGTGACTTATTATTATAAGAAGTTGTTGGTTCTTGCTTCTTAAGGCCTGTAATCTTTTGTTGATAATAGGATTTATAAAAGTTGAGGGGTAGCAATTTTTTGGAGAATAGACTGGGGTTTTTTTTTAATGTTATCATAGTAGAACTGTTTATGGGACAGTAATATGCCTCGATCAACCAAATTGTTGATAAAATTAACCTTGTACTTGTGAGGGTGATGTGAGTTAAAATTGAGAATTCTGTAAGAATTTGTGCGTTTTTAGTACCAGTTCGTTTTTATTAGTTCACCGTCTTTGATAAGCATGACATCTAGAAAGTTAAGTTTGTTATATTTTTCTCTTTCGATTGTTAACTGCAGTTTATGATTGTAAGAGTTAAAGACGTTTAAAATAGTGTCAATTTCATCTTTAGGAACAGCGGTGACATGTCGTCGACAAAGCGGCAGTAGAAGGGCAATTCGAATGAAATTTGTGGTATCCACAAATTCTCTAGGTCATTCATAACAATATCAGCAATTACGGGCGAAATCGGTGAACCCATAGGGAAACCCGATTTTTGTTTGTAGGTTATACCTTTAAAATTGAAATTGGAATTGGCAGTGCACACTCTGAGAGTATTTCGAAACTGGTTCATTGGTATTTTTGTATTAGTTTGTATTTGGTCGAATCACTTTTTTAAGACAGCGTGAGCGAGACCGATTTAGATGTTGGTGAACAGTGAGACTGCATCGAGAGAAATGAGAATGAAGTTTTCAGGGATTCTAACGTTTTTATGTATTGTAAGAACTGAAAGCTATTTTTGACAGTAAATTTTGGTGGGGTAATGTTTTTTGGAATGGCGAAAGTGAGGTAACTTGTTAAATTGTATGTAGGGCCTATAATTGTGGAAACAATTAATCGGAGCGGTGTGTTCTGTTTATGTATTTTTGTCAGTCCATAACACCTTGCAGGTGTGCTATTTTCGACTGTGAGGCATTTAGCAGTGTATGGTGTAGTATATTGTTTGTGCGACCATTGAGAGACTAATTTGTTAACTGATTGTTCTGCTTTCTTAATATTGTTCTTTTTTAACTGAGAGTATGTATATTAGTCTGAAAGCATTAAAAGAATATCATTGTCATATTTATTTTTCTCTAGTACTACCGTTACATTGCCTTTGTCGGCTCTCGTGAAAAATATGTCAGTGTTATCTTTTAAGAATTGTTTTGTAAAAATTAAATCATGTTTCGCTTGTTTTTGAAAATCATTGAAAGTGGTTCCGCGTGAATTTGTTGCAGAATCAATACAGTTAGCAAATTTGAGTCTAGCTGTATTCTGTTTCTCATAATCAATGAAATTGATATGAGATTCAAAGTCAGCAATGAGTTGGTTACGAGAAGTTGTTTAGGAGTAAGAGGCAAAGCGAATTTTTTTCCCAAACTCGCTAATCTCTTAATAGGTTCCGGTATATCGATATTAGTGGTGTTGACAATCCAGCTGTCAAATGTTTCCTTAGATAAAGGAGGAAAGGATTGTGAAGGTTGAGAGTTCACCAATTGTGAATGTGGAAGGTGATCCATGTAAAAGTTATTATTAGATTGTAGGCAGAGATTTTCAAATTTAGATTTACATTTTTGTTTGTGAGTTTGGAAATTTTTGAGTTTTTGTTTTTTTAGGTTTCTCAAAAAATTTATCCAATCCAGCAGTTCTGACTTCGGATTTAGATTCAAAGAAGAAAAATATTGAAAAAAACAAAAAAAATCTGATGACACATCTAAACCAATGAATCGATTTCTGTCAAGAAACATTAAACATCTTTCCGACAATGTGGAAGTGGGAATGAGATGAGCTTGTCTAAAAATCCTGAAAACTTTGAAAATCTGGCTTCTGAAAAATGATTTTTGGGTGGGGAAAACGACTTCAATTATAATCAACACGAACATAGTGAATTCCGTAAAAATTTGTATCAAGAAGCTTATATCTTTAAGAAGAAAAATAAAAAGCTAAGTGTTTGTTTCTGGAATGTTAATGACCTAAGAAATATATTTAACTTAGACAATTCCCAACTGAATAATTTTGTTAAAAATGAGATAATCTGCCTTGCGCACACTTATCTTGAATGAAAAAAAGTTTTTCCCCAATCATGAAAGAAAACATTTACATATTTTGAATCCTTTCGATTCAAATTAACAAAATTTTAAAAGTACAAAGTGGTAGTAGTGTTCTATGATAGTTAGACATGCGCACTAGTGTTCTATGATATTTAAGCGCAGTAATACCGCCGTTCCTGGAAAAGGTATGAAAGTGGTATTAAAGTTGTTGTACGGAACCCTTAGTGTGCGAGTCCAACTCGCACTTGCCAGCAAACCAGGCTCCTGAGGTGAATAGGTTTTACAAAAATGAATGCTAAATAGGCAACTGGAGTCTGATTTGTACTCATTTACACTCTCAAAATCTCTTTAGAACGAAATCCTAGCTGCTCGGTTTCGCCAGAAATACACGATTAACTAAATCAGCGAAACAACATTAGTTGATTTGAGATATTTAATAAGTTTATTCGGGGAATTTATATAAACTAACAACATCAAGCATATATATAACAAAATTTTAACTTTATTCGTTATGTAATTTTATAAATTACATAAATCCATGAATTAATTAATTCATATTTAAGTATGTTGCGAGAAGAATTCGACTACTGCCTTTTTTCAATTAGACAAGTATCTTTTATATTCAACCAGGTTCATTTTGTATCGGTTTCAATTTTTTTTAAAAATACGTTATAAATGGCTTCACCAGCTTGTTCCGACCATATTCTAAGACCGCTTTTATACAAGGAAATAAGACACTAGGACAAGTGCTTTAAAATCACATGGATTTTTAGAGTCTCGCTAACTCCTGTTTAATAAATAAAAATACAATATAAATAATGCCATTAAATAATAATAGTAATAATAGTAAAATAATAACACTACTACTAATAAATAAAAATTGCCTGTACTTTTCAAATATATATCCAATTCCCTTACAAGTTCTTCACAATTGATATGTATTATTATTATTATTTATTCATAGTCCACACCTTTCGGTTTTGGACGAACTTCCGGTTTTTACACTCTTTTACATTTTCCTTAATTATGAATTAAAATTTGATTCAATATTTAAATATAAATCTAAAGTTATTGAGCTAAACTCTTCGATTAAACATTTTTCTACTTATCTAAAATCAGTTCCTTTAAACACAACATTAAACTTACATTTTAACTTTATACTTATGGGGCAAAATTCCTGAACTGTCCAGGTCAAAAATAAAATTTATTCAAACTTTGCTAAAGTGTTTTCATTGTCAGTGAAAGTGTAATTACCAAATATTTTCAAATTCCATGAAATAGTTTTTGAGTTACACAGTTTTAAAATTTTGAATTTTTTTAAAATGTAGTTTTTTAAATTTAATATATTTCTAAGTAGATTGCATAAAAATTAACATATGTATAGTGATTTTTAAAGCTTTTTTTACATGCTATTCGATTATAATAAATGCTTTTTTGTAAAAAGAAAATCACTATATATATGTTAATTTTTATGCAATCTACTTAGAAATATATTAAATTTAAAAAACTACATTTTAAAAAAATTCAAAATTTTAAAACTGGGTAACTCATAAACTATTTCATGGAATTTGAAAATATTTGGTAATTACACTTTCACTGACAATGAAAACACTTTAGCAAAGTTTGAATAAATTTTACTTTTTGAACTGGACAGTTCAGGAATTTTGCCCCTTATATACATATAAACAAAAAATATTCATCTATATATCTTACTCAAATTAACATAATCAACAGTCTATCAATTTTTGTCCATTTCTATTGAATTTTTATTTTCAATTTATTCACTTCACTTTTTACCTTTTGTCCATTTTCTTTTAGCACTTCATTTATCTCTCCATTTACTTTCGTTTCTTCACACTCCTTTAATATATGTTCTATACATTCTTCTTTCTTCCTACAAATTCTACATACTTTTTTTTTCCAAAATTTCTTATACATTTTATTGTATCGAGATTCTTCTATTCTTTTTCTTCGTTCTTCTATTCCTTTCCTTTGAATCTTGTCCATACATTTTTCTTCTAAATCTTCCCCCTTTTCCAATAATGTATTCTTCTCCGTTTTTCCTATATGCCTCTTCTATTGTTTTTCTTCTTAATTTTGCCCACTTCCCTTCTCCCCCCTTTCTTCCTTCGCTTTCTCTTTCCTTTATGCATTCTTTCACCAATTATCTTTTCTGATTTCCTTGCTTTGTCTTCGTATCTTATGGCTCTTCTTAGCGCTGCCTCTTTTATTTCTTCTACTTTTGTTTCTTCCTGTAAAATATAATTTGGTGTTGTCGTGTCCAGTCCTAAGATCCACTTTATGTATTTTCGGGTTATGCCATTTAATCTGTCGTCGCTCTTCCATCCCCAGCTTTCCGCTTCAAACAGTCCAACACTCTCGACCAATGCTTTAAACATATTCATTCTCCTTTCGAAATTATCTCTAAAAATTCTTTCTCCAATGCTCCAAGTCCCTTTCATTGCTATTACTGCTTTTCTTTTTCTTTCTTTCAATTGTCTCTCTGCCCCTAAATTTTTCTGCATAATAAACCATAAGTATTTTATTTCATTCACTTCCTCTAGTTCTTCCTAGCCTTATTTCCATTCTCTACTCTTTTTTCCCCCTTTCCATTTTCGAAAACTACTATCTTTGTTTTTTCTGCACTTAAAATCATATTTTTCTGCTTTGAATATTTTCTAAGTCTTTTTATCATATTCTTTAAATCTTCTTCTATCTCCGCCACAAGAACTATGTCGTCCGCATATGTTATTGTCTAGATTTTCCCAAGTTTCATTGTCCTTATTTAATACTACAGGTATATTCCACACACAAATTTTCACTCCCCTACCTTTTCGCTTCTTTTCCTCTTTTTTTCCTATTCCTTTCTTCTATCGCCTGTTTCTTCTATGAAATCTTCCTTCCATTCATTCCACTTTATCCATTTGCCATTCACTTGTAATTTCATGTAACCAATTTTCGTAATATTTATTTTTTCTCTTTCATCTTTTGCTATTTTTCTGACTTCCTCTTGTACTTTCCTTTCCGTCATAGTCAAATCATCATCTATATATATCCCCTTTTCAAGATTCTTCTTCTTCATCAATATTTCTTTTTTCATATTCCAATCTTCTAATTTAGCTAAGACAACTTTTCCCTTTCTGTATCCTTTTTCTTTTTTCATTATATAAGTATTTACTATTTTCACTTTTTCTTTTGAATTTCTTTCTAGAAAGCTTTCTACTTTTTCTTCTTCACTATCTTCTGTAAATTTTTCTCCTTTTATAATTATATTCAACTTTCTTTTCTCTTTTTCTGATTTCTCCCTTTCCCTTTCCCTTTCCATTTATTGAATTTTCCCACTTTTATCACTAGCGCTCTCTAACACTAAACTTGGCAAACTACCCTAGTCAAATGTTCATTTCTCCACCTTTCAGCTTTTCTAACCCTCAAAATTATAATCAACCTTTTCTCGTCACTTTCTTTACTTATCTCCAACTTATCGATGACTTCTATTTTATATTTTAACACTTCGTATTTATCACTTCAACTTCTACCCTCACTTTACTTCTCAAATCACTTTAACCGCTTTACTTTTTGGGTATTTTCACCAACTTATCCGTACGCGTGTTTTCTACTACAATCTCCAACCGGAAGTCCCACAATTAATACATATATTTTCTAGTATGCAGAAAACTATTAAAACATCCTGACAAACTTTGAGAATCTGAAATTTGTGGCAAAGTTGAATATTTAAAATTAGTACCCTTCGTTTCTTGTTTAAAATTCGTGAACAAAATTGTGAATGCTTCTGTTTGCACTAGAAAAGTACATATCAATTGTGAAGAACATGTAAGGAAATTGGAAATATATTTTAAAAGTACAGGTAGTTTTTATTTATTATTATTATTGTTATTATTTTACTATTGTTATTATTATTATTTATTAGCATTATTTTTATTTTATTTTTATTTATTCAACAGGAGTTACCGAGATACTAAAAATCCATGATATTTTAAAGCACTTGTCCCAGTGTCTTATTTCCTTAGATAAAAGCGGTTTTCGACCATCCCTACTGTAAAAACGTGCGTGAGATCTGTCGTAAGAAGGTAGGTATGTACTTACATGTGTACGCAGATAAGATCTCAGGTGACACAGCCGAGATCTCGTATAAGATCTTATGTGAGAACGTAGGGACGAACGCATGTAATTTCTTATATTAAGTTCCGTCATGCGCCGCGTATAATGTTACTCAATATGAAATTGAAACAGCGTTCTTATATCAGTTCGTATATGAGTTCATATGTGAGAACATATGTGAATTCATATGTAAGAAAGTATGCAATATCGTGTCGGTTATTCAACGAAAATTTACTTATTAAATATTTCAAGTAAAAACTCACGTACGAACACACGTGAGAAATCATGTGCGTACGCATGTACGAACACATGTGCGTCTACACGTAAGAACTCATGTGCGAACACACCAAAGTACATTATTAAATTAAAATATATTAAACAATATTAAATATTAAATATATTAAATTAAATGTATTATTAAAAAAAATTCTCGCCAACAGAATTCGAGCGCATCTAACCTGAAACTAAGAACGCCTTAAGCCCCTCGGCCACCGTAGTTATAGAAACAACTTTACAAAATCTTAGTCAAGTTTAATACATAAATTTCTCAGGCAAGACATGAGTAAAATTTTGTAAACTTGTTTCTATAACTACGGTGGCCGAGGGGCTTAAGACGTTCTTAGGCTCAGGTTAGATGGGCTCGAATCCTGTTGGCGAGAATTTTTTTTTAATAATATATTTGATTTAATATATTTAATATTGTTTGATATATTTAATTTAATTATGTACTTTGGTGTGTACGCACATGAGTTCTCATGTGGGTTCTCACGTGTGTTCGTACGTGAGTTTTTACTTGAAATATTTAATATGTAAATTTTCGTTGAATAACCGACACGATATTGCATACTTTCTTACATACGAATTCACATACGTTCTTACATATGAACTCATACACGAACTGATATAAGAACGCTGTTTCAATTTCATATTGAGTAACATTATACGCGGCGCATGACGGAACTTAATATAAGAACTTACATGCGTTCGTCCCTACGTTCTCACATAAGATCTTATACGAGATCTCGGCTGTCACCTGAGATCTTATGTGAGTACACGTGTAAGTACATACCTACCTTCTTACGAAAGATCTCACGCACGTTTTTACAGTAGGGATGGTCGGAATAAACTGGTGAAGCAGTTTATAACGTATTTTTAAAAAAATGTTAAAACCTTTTCAAAACCAACCTGGTTAAAGATAACTGATACTTGTCCAAATTAGAAAGGCAGAAGTCGAATTTTCCTCGTAACATATTTAAATATGAAGTAATTAATTCATGGATTTATGTAATTTATAAAATTACATAACGAATAAAGTTAAAATTTTGTTATATATATGCTTGATGTAGTTAGTTTATATAAATTCCTCGAATAAACTTATTAAATATCTCAAATCAACTAATGTTGTTTCGCTGATTTAGTTAATCGTGTATTTCTGGCGAAACCGAGCAGCTAGGATTTCGTACTTAACAGATTTTGAGAGTGTAAATGAGTACAAATCAGACCCCAGTTGTCAATTTTGCATTCATTTTTGTAAAACTTATTCACCTCAGGAGCCTGGTGTGTGATGCTTAAAAACATCTGTAATTATACATTTATTTTAATTTACGTTTATGCAAAAGAAAGTTCAGTGTTTTCTTAATCATATTTTAAAAAGATTTTATATTATGATTATAATGAAGGTATGAAAAAACAAATTGAAAATTAAGTGTTTATTTTAAGCGTTAAATTCATAAAATTCCCATAAGAGAGAAAAACGATCGGCGGTAGTGGAAAATAATAACAATCGAATTTTTGAAAACAGTAGATGTACTTTTCAACCTTCAAGAACAGGAACCTTGGAGAATATTTTGAAAATTCAAGTTTTAATGTTTTTCGAACACCAAAAGGTACACGGGTACGTACCTTCCTCGAGCATCTCTACCCTTTCTCCACAGCAATAACAATATATGGCGGAGCCTCAATGCAATATACTCGACGCTCGCAATCGCATGCAGAACAGTGAACGAAACTCCACCGTCTGGCCTAAACGTAGTGGTGCGAGAATAAATCAGTAATACAATTTTACACAAAACGTACGTTTTTTTATTTTCTAAAAAAATTGTTAACAATTGATTATTAAATGTTAACCCTCCTACGGTTAGACCCGAGATATCTCGGGGTAAAAAAACTATGTCAAAACGGTTAACCCCGAGATAACTCGGGGTAACTAAATGCTTTATATCTTGTCAAAAAACCAACGGATTTACATGATCCAAAATGGAAATTGAAGGTCATAGTCTAAGCTTTTCAGAAATATATGATAACAATGATAACATTTTTTTTTTTTTTTTAATAATGTTACATAACTTTGAAAGTTAGTTAAAAAAAAGACTTTTTTAATAAGACAATAATGTTCATTTAATCAGAAAGTTTATGAAATAAGCTTGCGAAAATCGTTACTTGGGGGTTTTCGGGGTCGCTGATCACGAATCTGAAATCAATTTTTAAAAATTCAAAATGGACCACGGAGTTAGCTCAGTTGGTTAAATACTAGACTCTGCGGTCGCGCCAAGTCCAGCTTGGTGGGTTCGCGCCCCGGAGAGCCTGGGATTTTTTCCGGCTCGTGAGGTAACTTCAGTGGAAGGTTTGACGTCGAGGAAGAATGATATGCACTGTCGGTAATCGACTTGTGCAGATCACTAGAACTCGACTGTCGATAAACCGGTTGTACTATGGAAAGGTTTTTCTACAGTTTTCCCTCTCCACTGGCGAGCAAACCCAATATACCGGGTGGTCCAGGCAAATGCGAGTACTCCTAATTTCAAGCCGTTCTGTAGACGCAAAAACACTTAAAAAAGAATATATGCAAAAAGTATAATTCTAGGAACTCCCTACGGGGGACACTCATTGGGCCAGTAAGGTCGTTAAAACGAGTGTATAATAACTTTAAAAAAAAAAATTCAAAATGGCGGATCCAATATGGCGGATAATTTTGAAGATTTTTTTAAAATTGAAAAATTGAATTGAGTAATAATTGAAAATTATTACTCGGGGGTTTTTGGGGTCGCTGATAATGAATTTGATGTCACTTTTTAAAAATTCAGAATGGCGGATCCAATATGGCGGATATTTTTGAAATTTTTTTTTAAAATTTAGCGGATTTGTTTGAAAATGGTTACTCGGAGGTTTTCGGGGTCGCTGATCACGAATCTGAAGTCAGTTTTCAAATTTTTTTTAAAATTCATGGGATTTGATTGAAAAATTTTTCTCGGGGGTTTTTGGGGTTGCTGATCACGAATCTGAAATCTGTTTTCAAAAATTTTAAATTGCGGTTTTAATATGCGTTTGAAAATTCAAAGGCTTCTGAAATAGTTACAAGACATTAGTTGAACTACAACTATATTTTTATAAATATTTAAGCCAAAGTGAAAGACAAATAGCTACTCATGTTTTCTAACATTTTTACTCATATCTCTGATAGGTATTAGAAAACAATGTGACAAAGTATTTCATTGGTATCTGGAAACTATATTGCACAAAATAAAAAAACTTTGAAAAAGGTTAATTGCTTTGGAAAAATATCCGCCATATTGGATCCGCCATTTTGAATTTTTGAAAACTGACTTCAGATTCGTGATCAGCGACCCCGAAAACCCCTGAGTAACCATTTTCAAACAAATCCGACAAATTTTTAAAAAATTTTTAAAAATATCCGCCATATTGGATCCGCTATTTTGAATTTTCAAAAACGGACCTTGGATTCCTAATCAGCGACCCAAAAAACTATTAATCAATACTGAATTATAAAATTTTCTGTGCAGGATAAAATGAACCGTTTTGGTACCGATTTTTGCACTTTAATTAAACCGTAGGAGGGTTAAAATAAAAAAAATTAAAAAATTTGACTTTAAACGAATACCATTGCTTATTGAAGGTACTTACTGTACCAATAATAATTAAAATTCTTAATGTAACATTCCAAGAATAATTTTATGCACTAACAATATTGTTTTAATTTTCTTTGAATTTTTTCTAAACAAATTAGTGAACAAGAATTGTTTTATGGAAATTATTGAATTTTAGCTATCAAGTTTAACATTATTTATTATATTTGTTATCTACAAATAATTATCAATACTATTTAGTACAATAAATAATTAATTTATTATATTTTAAACAATTGTTATAAACAATTTATAAAAACAATTTATATTTCGCAACTTCTTATAATGTGCTGGTTGATCTTATTTGCCTATATACTATTTTATATAATGTTGAAGTAAAATACTTTTCCAAGTTCATTTTTTATTTAAACAATGTTTAAACAAAACTTAATTAACAAATACATAATCTCGATGTTTTCCGTTGTTTGAGACTCGTTCTTTTAACGTTTTGTTGGCTCAGGTTTTCCAACCTTCATCAGGCTAAACATTTTTTATTTAAAATTTGTTAAATACACACTTGACTAACAAAATGGTTTAAAAAACATGTTCTAACTTTTTTGAAAAAATAAATAAATAACAAACACGTTTTTACCTTCACACACACAACAAAAAACTCCGGTCACTTTAAGTCGAAAAATTCGTTAAAAATTAAAATTTTATTTCATTTAAATATTTAAATTCGTCAAATGTCTCAAAGACATCTATCGTTAGTCGACGAAAAGTAACTACTGAAAATTAGCTTTAAATTTGAAGCAAAAGGTGAATATTTAATACAGATACAAGTAAAGTCAATAAACCAAGACGTAAACACAACACACAGAAGGTACATACATTTTTTCTTGGTCAAGACTTTAGACGATTTAGTAAAAGAAAGAAGAAATGATGGTTTCAGAAATGATTCATATTAATACAAATTCTAATACACTTAACGGAAAAGAAGATGTTTTCTCTTTAAATAAGTTTTAATTTAAATTTAAAGGCTGTTTAAAAAAAAATTAGGGTGAGTCGGGGAGAGATGGAACACCTTTTTTAAAATCACTGCAAAATCTAAGGAATTTAGCAGAAAATTCTAATTCTTATAAAATACTTTAACAATAACCTTCGTACATTCGCACGTGAAACGGTTTTTAATTTTTTTCATTTCTTCTTAATTTATAAAGAAATTAGTATAAAAGCAACGATTCCGGGAGAGATGAAATTTTCTGGGCGAGATGGAACACGGTGTTTCTATTTTTTGTCAATGCCTTTATGACAGAAAATTGAGTAGTAAAAGCCAAATAATAAATAAAATACTTTTTTCTTTATGTCATTTTAAAACATTTTTTTGCAAAAATCTTCGAATCTTTACAATCTTTCATATTTAGATATTCTCGCGAACCTCGGATTTACAAACAATGAAACATAATTTTATTTATAATTTTTCTAGCAATAAATTGCCATTTTATATTTTGTTTATGGACTGTTTGACTCTTACATATGTAATTAAAATTTTATTTGATGATTAATTTTCCGAGATACCATTACTCCCGGTGTTCCAACTATCCCGGACTTACCCTACCCCTTAAATTCTGCTTAGTACATAAAAAACCATATTTCTTGCTTCAAAACAAATCGATTGACCTATATAAAGTTCATATTTTGTCCAAATTTAAAAGAATAAATCGCAATTTTCAAATTTTTAAAAAATTATTTTTTTGCTTCCTTCACGAGGAAGCAAAATGTTCATGACATGAACATATTCCTTGGCATTTTTTAATTTATCTTTACCTACATTGTAAAATTTTGAAGATTTAAGAGCAGATCAAAAAATCGTATGTAAATTATATTTAATGGGCGATTCCATATCAAATTTACAGTCCACATTTTAAACTCGATTGAATCTATTTTTTATTTGTTCCTTATAAAAAATAAAAGATACATAATTTTTTTATTTTTGTTTAAGTGGACAAATTTTTGAGATATGGATTTTCAAAATTTTAGGTTTTTAAAAGTAGACCTATCTTCAATCACATATAACTCTGAACCTATTGAATTTAGAAAATTTTTTCTAACATATAAAAAGTTGGACTTTTCTTCAACTTTTAAGTAGGGTAAACAAAAAAAAGATTGTTTTTTAATTTTAAAAAAATTTATTTTTTATAAGGGCGATTCTTACGTAACTGCCCTACTTGGCGGCGTTGAAAACATACACCTAAATTTAAAATATATTCTGAAGTGGTTTAGTGAATTTTAAAGGTATATATGAGAGTAACTGAAAACCAAATATACATAAATATATACATTATAACTTCTATTATATTGCACTATAACTGCTGTAATTTCAGCTCCGTGGCGTGTCCCTTTTGCAAAATGTTAACTTTAATTGAATAATTTTCGGTGAAAATATCATTATTATAACTCAGCCTTTTTCAAGCATAAAGTGTCTATATTTATGAACAATTAAGGTTTATATTGCACTTCATAATACCTTTTTCATACTTAAAAATCTGTAAAAATATTTTGTCCCTCAATTTTTCCAATTTTTGAACGCAATCTGTAGACTTATAATTAAGGTGTCATGTGTTTAGTTATTACGCCTTCTAATAAGTTTAATCTCAATTTTGATCCATTAGCACTAAATCACATGTGAAAAAAGTTTTAAAAAAGAAAAATTTTTACTTAAAAAAAAATTATTTTTGTGAAAATCGCATGGGTACAAAAAAAGCGTTCAGTTCCATGTCATTACTATTATATTACTGTAACAACTATTTGATAGTATTGTTACCATTTTCTTTAAGTTTTCATGTGAAAAAAGCGATCTGCAGAAGGAATAGATTTATTTTGCAATATTGTAGAAGTGAGGTTAGAATAAATGTCAAATTTCAGCTTCATGGTATTACGTAAAACTTCAGCTCCATGGCCTATATGAAGTGTTCAGTGTGCTTCATGCAGAAAAACTTTTTTATCTGTGGTAGTTATTTTAAAATATTATTCTATAAAGTAGTTTAGCAATGCCGGATTACACTGTTCGATCTCGATTTTAAATTATCCAAAAAATAAAACGAAATATTCATTATTAAATAATGTATTTGCTGTTCTTTTATAAAATTTTATATATGTTAACTAATATCTAAAATACTGTTAGAATATTAAATAATTTATGAATTTATTAGGGGAGGGTGGTCCCAAACCGACCCCCTAAAAGGCAAAAACTAAAAAGGTGCCAAAAACTTGTTTCATTGCTGAGGTCAAATTTTTTTTCAGTAAAGGAATCATTTTTCGATGTTTCCACTGGTTGCCGAGGCTCTGGATATCATGAAGTGGTAGATACAGAGAGAAAATTGAAAATTGACGTTTTCGACAATCTCAAAAAGGGTGGTCTGAAACCGACCCCGAAATAGCGAAAACAAACAAAATTTTGAACTTTTATTGTAATTTGAATTAAAAAACAACAAACTAGAATGAACTTAAATGACTTTTGCTTTATTTAAATACATTATTTATGGCCTTTTTCAGAATAAGAGTAAAAGAATTATCATTACAATAAAAAATGAGTGTTTTTAGTCTGATCTTAATTACAAGCTATATTATCTTAGCTAAATTATTGTTATTTTATTAAAATACATTTGTAGGTATTATTTGGTAATTAAAAATAATTTAGTTACAATAACAATGCAAGAAAAGGGGGGGGGGTCGGTTTCGGACCACCCCCAATATTTTCACATAATGTCTTGCCGATCATTCATGTCAATGAAAGCGTTTGAATTTGAATATTGTTTATTAAAGTTGAGGCCACAAGCAACCAAAAAAAATTATACCTTAATTTTTCTAAACTCAATTCAACACTTTTAACTTAAATTCAAGATAGGTCAAAAACAAAAAATATTATTGCAAAAAACTAATTTTACGTAAAATTCCGAGATACAATATTACCAAGAGATTATTACCTATGGTCAAAATGTCAGAGTTATGAAAGTGTTCTTTTGATGATATTCACGATTTGTCTAGTAACACGATCTCTGAGAAACAGAAGGAGGTCGGTATGGTACGAGGGGTCGGTATGGTACCACCCTCCCCTATTTATTTTCGTTCTAGCAAAATATCAAAAAGAAATTTTTATTTTGTACAATATATTTGCAATAAAAGGATGCGGTTCAGCTCCACATGGCAGCCAATTTTCAAAAATTTGCTATTATTTTCGTATAAATATAGTTGTAATCAAATGCAGTTTTTTAAAGTTTTGATCCTTTTAAAAAAATTTGTTTTTATTTATATATACCTCAAAATGTTAAGAACATATGACAAAAAAATTTGGAATAGCATGGTAAGTATTATTAATTTAAATTAATTTTCTAACTCTGCTGTTATGTCTATGTCCTGCACTGGGCACGTTTAAACTCCAAAAAATTGTTGTGATGCAACTATATTCAAGTGACAATTCTTTGGAGTTTAAACGTGCCCAGTGCAGGACAAGGAGATAACAGCAGAGTTAGAAAATGAATTTAAATTAATAATACTTACCATGTCATTTAAAATCGTTTTGTAAAGTGTTTTTAACATTTTGAGGTTAATATAAATAAAATTTTTTTTTTAAAAGGGTCCAAATTTTAAAAAAAATGCATTTGTTTATAAAAAATGGATTGTTTAAAAATTAAAAAACATAATCTTTTTTTTTGTGTTCACTACTTAAAAGTTAAAGAAAAATCCAACTTTTTATGTGTTGGAAAACATTTTCTAAATTCAATAGGTTCAGGGTTATATGGTGGATTTCACAGAATTTGTCCTGCCACAAAAATAAAATATGTCCAATCTATTGCAAATAATTTTTTTATGAGTTGTCCTACTGGATAGTAATTTATCCTATAAATATTTTGAAATTTTTTTAAAAATTGGGGCAGTGGGAGGGGGAGAAAGTTTGGAGTGTTTTGGTAATTCACTCTTCTTTTCCTATTTCCACTGTTTTAATGAATAGATAAAAAAAAATTATGTGACATGATTTGTGTAGATTTTTGCATAACCTTTCGATTGAGAAGGTCCATTTTATATTTTTAAAATAATTTGACCACGATTTTTCAAAATTAAAAACAAATTTGAGTTTTCTGAAAGATGGGCTTTTTTATTTTTTTAAAAATATTTTTAAACGAAAGCTGAGGTTTTTTCCTATAAGAACACAAAATTTCAAAACACTCCAAACTTTTTCCCCCTCCCACTACCCCAATTTTTTAAAAAATTTAAAAATATTTATAGGATAAATTACTATTCAATAGAACAACTCATAAAAAAATTTGCAATAGATTGGACATATTTTATTTTTAGGGCAGGACATTTTCCGTGAAATCCACCATATGTGATTGAAGATAGGTCTACTTTTAAGAACATAAAATTTTGAAAATCCATAACTCAAAAATTTGTCCACTTAAACAAAAATAAAAAAAATATGTAGGGGAGACCGGGGCTATTCGGCTCACTTTTGGTCAGACAGGAAAAAAGTTAGGAAATTATTTTTTAAATCCAAACATGGATATATCATTTAGTAGCCTATCATTTGCACTTTCAAATTTGCAAGGACTTTTTGATTTATCTTTTATAGTTTTAGCTCTAGATAATTTTGAATGCAGATATACCAAATTCTCAAACTGCAAATTTGGCAGGTAAATCGGCTCACCCTGTGGGGCAATTCGGCGACTTTTATTTTTTACGAAAAATAAAAAAGTTCAATAACCTTTATTTTGTAAATATGAAAAGTACCTATATTCTTATTATAATTATGCAGTGATGGATCAAGGTCAAAATTTGGGGGGGGGGGGGACTGGGCCCCTAAAATTAAAGAAAATTCATTAGACCTTACTTTTTTTTATTTTTTTATACAAAATAAAAAAGTTAGTACACTCATTATTGGTAATTATTAAAAGTAGTCATATTCTTATCATAATTAAGCAGGGGCGGATCAAGACAAAGTATTTTTGGATAAGATGATTAACCGTCGCGTGAGCCCATTTACCCCACCCTGACTTTTGGCACTTTAAAACAAATACAAGTCACATTTGATACATATAAATAAAATAGCATAGGTGTATCGAAAGAGCACACCTGAGAGCATAAAAAAAACTTACCCAAAAAAATTAGGCTCGTAAATTAATGTACTAAAAACGTAAAAGTTTGTAAGTAAAAAGTGTACGCGCGACGCATAAAAACATAATACTCTACCTGACACGAGGCTGAATCAATAGAATTACACTAAATTTCGTTTACCTAACTAAAATGTTGAGACCTATATTCTATAGCGACCTTTCCCTCCTAGATTCTAATTAAGGCGTGAAATCGCTAATGAGCCGAATTACCCGCCGGTTCGGATTGCCCCGCTCTCCTCTATCTTTTATTTTTTATAAGGAACAAATAAAAAATAGATTCATTCGAATTTAAAATGTAGACTGTAAATTTGATATGGAATCGCCCTTATGTAAAATTAATACAATTTTTTTGCTTCCTCATGAAGTAAGCTTTGTATTTCTTAAAGTTTAAAAATGTTTAACAAGGCTTCAAATTATTTTTCCTCTATCTAGAAATGTGTTATATGGGTGATTTTTCTGAAAGTATCTTTTTTGGGGACGCATAAATTTATACCGATTGACATTTGATCGACTGGACATTTGGACGAAGGGCATTTGGACGAATTGACATTTGGACGAAATGACATTTGGACGAATCGACATTTGGACGAATCGACATTTGGACGAAATGACATTTGGACGAATCGACATTTTGACGAAAGGACATTTGGACGAATCGACATTTTGACGAAAGGACATTTGGACGAATCGACATTTGGACGAAATGACATTTGGACGAATCGACATTTTGACGAAAGGACATTTGGACGAATCGACATTTTGACGAAAGGACATTTGGACGAATCGACATTTTGACGAAAGGACATTTGGACGAATCGACATTTTGACGAAAGGACATTTGGACGAATCGACATTTGGACGAAATGACATTTGGACGAATCGACATTTTGACGAAAGGACATTTGGACGAATCGACATTTTGACGAAAGGACATTTGGACGAATCGACATTTGGACGAATCGACATTTGGACGAATCGACATTTGGACGAATCGACATTTTGACGAATGGACATTTGGACGAATCGACATTTGGACGAATCGACATTTGGACGAATCGACATTTGGACGAATCGACATTTGGACGAATCGACATTTGGACGAAATGACATTTAGACGAATCGACATTTTGACGAAAGGACATTTGGACGAATCGACATTTTGACGAATGGACATTTGGACGAATCGACATTTGGACGAATCGACATTTTGACGAATGGACATTTGGACGAATCGACATTTTAACGAAAAGACATTTGGACGAATCGACATTTTAACGAAAAGACATTTGGACGAATCGACATTTTGACGAAAGGACATTTGGACGAATCGACATTTTGACGAATGGACATTTTGACGAAAGGACTTTTGGACGAATCGACATTTTGACGAAAGGACATTTGGACGAATCGACATTTTGACGAATGGACATTTGGACGAATCGACATTTTGACGAAAGGACATTTGGACGAATCGACATTTTAACGAAAAGACATTTGGACGAATCGACACTTGGACGAATCTTTTTTGGCATATAAGTTTACTCTCTATGTTGTACTTGTTCATGGTTTCAAATTATCAAATATTCCAAGTGTTGTTTCTCCGTGAGATGGAGCTAGGGGTATTAAAATTTAGGTAATCTGTAGGTAAATTACCTAAAAATTATCAAAAAATATAAAAATTTCATTTTATACACAATTGTAATTCTCCTAGCTCCATCTCTCGGATAAACACTGAACCCTATCAACACTTGGAATATTTGATAATTGGAAACCATGAACAAGTACAACATAGAGAGTAAACTTATATGCCAAAAAAGATTCGTCCAAGTGTCGTTTCATCAAAATGTCGATTCGTCCAAATGTCCATTCGTCCAAATGTCCAATCGTCCAAATGTCCATTCGTCCAAATGTCCAATCGTCAAAATGTCGATTCGTCCAAATGTCCTTTCGTCAAAATGTCGATTCGTCCAAATGTCTTTTCGTCAAAATGTCGATTCGTCCAAATGTCCATTCGTCAAAATGTCGATTCGTCCAAATGTCCATTCGTCAAAATGTCGATTCGTCCAAATGTCTTTTCGTCCAAATGTCGATTCGTCCAAATGTCGATTCGTCCAAATGTCCTTTCGTCAAAATGTCGATTCGTCCAAATGTCCTTTCGTCAAAATGTCGATTCGTCCAAATGTCATTTCGTCCAAATGTCGATTCGTCCAAATGTCCTTTCGTCAAAATGTCGATTCGTCTAAATGTCCTTTCGTCAAAATGTCGATTCGTCCAAATGTCCTTTCGTCAAAATGTCGATTCGTCCAAATGTCATTTCGTCCAAATGTCGATTCGTCCAAATGTCATTTCGTCCAAATGTCAATTCGTCCAAATGTCCATTCGTCCAAATGTCCAATCGTCAAAATGTCGATTCGTCCAAATGTCCTTTCGTCAAAATGTCGATTCGTCCAAATGTCTTTTCGTCAAAATGTCGATTCGTCCAAATGTCCATTCGTCAAAATGTCGATTCGTCCAAATGTCCATTCGTCAAAATGTCGATTCGTCCAAATGTCTTTTCGTCCAAATGTCGATTCGTCCAAATGTCGATTCGTCCAAATGTCCTTTCGTCAAAATGTCGATTCGTCCAAATGTCCTTTCGTCAAAATGTCGATTCGTCCAAATGTCATTTCGTCCAAATGTCGATTCGTCCAAATGTCCTTTCGTCAAAATGTCGATTCGTCTAAATGTCCTTTCGTCAAAATGTCGATTCGTCCAAATGTCCTTTCGTCAAAATGTCGATTCGTCCAAATGTCATTTCGTCCAAATGTCGATTCGTCCAAATGTCATTTCGTCCAAATGTCAATTCGTCCAAATGCCCTTCGTCCAAATGTCCAGTCGATCAAATGTCAATCGGTATAAATTTATGCGTCCCCTTTTTTGATTATTTTCTTATTTCGATTAAATTTGTACAATCTGTTCATTACTAATTGTTGTCGATTTTTACAGTCAACAATTACCCTTTATTCTGTACTTTAAGAAAAGCTTTAAGCATTCTGCTTCATCCGAATTTATATCGGAGCTAAACAAGTCAAAAAAGCTTCGGAGATAAAGTGTCTCCAAAAAGGCTTCGTAGATGAATGCAATTTAGTTCGTACGCAGAAACGGCTTAATGAAATTGCTTATAGATTTTAAATTAAGAGGCTAAATTTTGAGTAGGGAAGGTGACAATAAATAATATTGTGTAGATATGGCAGAATTAATAAAAAACAAAAAACCGGTCAAAAGAGACACTTTCAGAAGGATCATCCATATAAGTACCTGATCAAATGTCCGGATGTATGTGTGTGAGTGTGTGTTTGGGTGTAGTTTATTTGTAAAAACGATAACTCGAGAACACTTTAACGGATTTATATAAAACTTGGTACCGCTATTTGTACTACTAAAATCTGGAATCAAACAAAAGGGTTTTTAAAAACAACCATTAAAATTTACTGTTTAAAACCGTCTAGAGCCTTCATTTTTAAACCGATTTTGCTTTGTTTTGTCTTAAGTGAAAGATTATAAAATTTGGAAGATTTTTGTAAAGCCCGATTTAAAATTTTTTTTGTTTATAATAATTTTTATTGTAAATTTTAACGAAAGTAGGAATTTTTAATAAAATGTTATCTCCAGTTGCTAGAATTAAATGATAAGTGCTAAAAACTATTTTAAAATGAACCTAGAGTACCCCCTAAACTGTAAAAAAAATTACACAAGTGAACATTTGAATTTTATAAATAAATTATGTTAACAAATAATTAAGGTTACAACAAATTTTTAATGGGGACAAAGGCTTCGTTAGATTTTGATGGAATTGTTTGCTCGGGGGTTTTGAGGTCGCTGATTACAAATCCGTTATCAGTTGTTCAAAATCAAAAATGGCGGATCCAATATGGCGGATGACTTTATTTAAAATCAATTCAATTTGCTTGAAATTTGTTACTCGCGAGTTTTTGGGATCGCTGATTACGAATCCGTTATCAAGCAAATTGGATTGATTTTAAATAAAGTCATCCGTCATATTGGATCCGCCATTTTGAATTTTGAACAGCTGATAACGGATTTGTAAACAGCGACCTCAAAAACCCCCGAGTAAACAATTCCACCATTGTCCTCATTACAAATTTGTTGTAACCTTAATTATTTGTTAACATAACTTATTTATAAAATTCAAATGTTCACTTGTGTAATTTTTTTATAGTTTAGGGGGTACTCTAGGTTCATTTTTAAATAGTTTTTAGCACGTATCATTCAATTATAGCAACTGGAGATAACATTTTCTTAAAAATTGTTACTTTTGTTAAAATTTACAATAAAGAAATTATTATAAACAAAAAAAATTTTAAAATCGGGCTTTACAAATCTCTTCCTAATTTTATAATCTTTCACTTAAGACAAAGCAAAGTGAAATCGGTTTAAAAATAAAGGCTCTAGACGGTTTTGAACAGTAAATTCCGATTTAGTTCTACTGTGCGCTTGACGCATAGAGCAGAAATCGCGGTGTGCGACTAAAATCTCAATATCTCGAAAACTATTCAAGTCTCCAAAAAAAATTTTTTTTAAATAAAGGTGAAATCATAAGGAATCAGAATATGTACATTAGAAAATCCAAAAAGTGGCCAAATCAACTAAAAAATAGTTCAAAAAATTTAAAAAACTTTTTTTGAGTCAAAATTTCGAATTTTTTTTTATTGTAATATTATTTTAAACTACGATAATTTATCTATTTTGTCTGAAATTTGGATTAAAATTTATTTTGCCAATTAGGAAATAATGAGTTTTGAAAAAAACAGTGCTCTGATATTCAACATGGCGTAGCGGGCGCCATTTTGTAAATTTTCGAATATCCTTTTTGGGTTTTAACAATCATACCTAAGACTATTATTTCCCACAGTTTCAAACAAATCGAAAGACGACTTGCATATCGCTTTTCTTTTGACGGAGTCTTGCCCAAATATTAAATGTTTTAAAAATTAATTTATTAACACTTTGCTTTCTCGTAGTGGAAGCAAAATGTTTATGAAGTAAACATAATCCTCGACATATTTTAAATAAAGCGTTGTGAAAAAACACAAAACCGTAAAATCAACAGCCATTTTCAATTCGTCATTTTAAATTTCACAAAACAGGGTTCAAATTCATTTTCAGCGAACCCCAAAATTCCCCAAGTATTAAATTTCAAGTGAATCCAATGCATTTTTAAAAATTTATCCATTTTATTGGATTAGCCACTTTGAATTTTTAAACTCTGAGTTCAAATTCGTATTTGCCGACTCCAAAAAACCCCGAATACTAAGTTTCAAGTGAATCTAAACATATTATTATAAATCGTTCACTATATTGGATCCGCCATTTTGAATTTCACAAATCTAAAATCAATTTCGTTTTCAGCGACCCCAAAAACTCCCGTGTATCAAATTTCAAGTGAATTCTATAAATTTTTATAAATCGCCCTCCTTATTGGATCCGACGTTTTGAATATCATAAATCTAAGTTCAAATTCGTTTTCAGCGAACCCACAAATTAGCAAATAATAAATTTAAAGTGAATCCAATGATTTTTTAAAAATTCGTTCATCATTTTAGATTAGACATTTTGAATTTTTTAATTCGGAGTTTAGATTCATATTCACTGAATCCAAAAACTCTCAAGTAACGATTTTCAAGGGAATCTGTACATATTTTTATCAGTCATTCGCGATATTGGATCCGCAAATTTGAATTTCATAAATCTAAGTTCAAATCCGGCCATATGTCACGGCCATTTACAAGGCAAAACATGCACAATGAACACTTAGTCTAATTTTTAATGCTTATTAGTCAGAGTTTCCTCTAGGAATCTCAAGACCTAGAAGTTCGTGGGGAAGCTTAGAGGTCCAAATCTGCAAAAGGTTCTTTCAGAGACCGTGTTTCTCGAAGGAGACCGAAGAATAGATCCCCCTAAAAAGGGAGGCTTTTCAAGAAACTGGGGTAGAAGCTTTGATGGAAGTAACACGACTCCTAGAGAGATGACAGCGATGTCAGATAACTATTAGAAGTGGAGAACCTTGGTTTGGCCTTGACTGAGAAGAGGTTATTCTTATCTTTCTGTTGCGAGGGGATTCGTGATTGTGAGCTCGAGTTCACTAGCCTCCAAATCAAGATGTTGCCATCCACCGTGTCGATCGATGAATAGTACCAGGGTACCAAATCCGCTGTCTCCCGAGGTGCTCGAGTGACCGGGGACCAGGCTGCGGCGCTTTACAACTGGCTTAGACCGCTGGTGGGGAGCGAATCCGATCCTTGAACGCTCGGGACCCTCGGGTGGCTACGGATGGAGGTGTCTTAAACAAGGGCTCTGAAAATCAGGGCGGAATCTCAGGGAGTTTAGCCTTATCCATGAACTGGGGCATTTCATGGAGTGACCAGTTTACTTCCCCAGTACTCGTGGGACTTTTATTGACAACGAAAACTGAAACGATAAAAAGGGGGGACGCGAATTCTGCAAGGTCTGTTGCTAAGGAGTCTCAATCGAAGAATCATGGCACCAATCCAGCAGAATCGCCAACTGATGGCAGAGCAGAGTAATGCGCAGAGTAATGAAATTTGGTCTACTGATGTATTTTACGTGAAAATTACAGGAAAATTATAGTGAACATGATCTGGATTGCTAGTCATGACATTGTCAAAGAAGAACTGCAAATTTTTGAAAAAAAAGTTGTTTCTCTTAACTTTGACACTATATATGTGACGCGCTCTGAAGAAAGGGACCTTAGAAGCAAAAAATCGATTTTCGGTTTATGATTGATATCACTTTATTAAAAGTTCCTTTCTCATTATCTGCAGTTAGAAAATGTTTTTATTAATTATTTTTTAAGTTATGACAATTCAAGCATCCGCGTTTTGTACAGAGTACCATGCGCGCTCGTCTTTTCTTTTCGCTCTTCTGTAAAATTACCGATTTGCTTATAAGGTCCCTTTCTTCGGAGCGCGTCACATACGATAAACGGATAAAATTTGGTACATTTATGTATTTTTACGTACAGATTTTGAAAAATACCTATTTTGAAATTGGAATTGACTATTATAAAATTACAATGATTTTTTTTTGTTTGAAACCTCATAAGATTCAAAAAAGAAAAAAAAGTAGTCCATTAGTTTAATTCCAATTCCAAAAATTATATTTTCATAATTTGCATGTAAAATACACAAGTATACCAAAGGATGAGTGTCAATAAGGCCGTTTTTTGGCCCCTCATCAAATCAGTTGTTATTATGAACGATCTTACCTTTTTGGTATGCCTGACAACCTCTTAAAACAGTTTTTCGATTTGTCAGATAGAAAAAGAAATAACTCATTTTAAAAAATTGCAAAATACATGGGTTTTTGCAATTTCTGTAAAAGGGTAGTTATTTTCATAGGTTACTAAAAGTGACCTGTCACCATACTTTTCCAAAAACTTTGCACACATGTAATGTAGAAAATATGTCAGAATGGGAGATTTACATTTTGAGCCCGGCCTCGAAAATTCAAAATGGCGGATCAAAAATGGAGGCGAATTTCTTAAAATCAATCGGATTTTGTTCAAACTCGTTACTCGGGGTTTTTTGGGGTCGCTGATAACAAATCTGAAGTTATTTTCCAGAAATTCAAAATGGCGGATCCAATATGGCCGTCGATTTTTAAAAAAAATTGACCGTTCTCCATGAAACTTAGTATCAAGGGATATTTTAAAAATTTATTAAATACGACTGATCACCATACTTTCCCAAAAGCTTTCCACAAATATAATGAAGAAAATATGTCAGAATAGGCGATTTATATTTTAAGCCCGACCTCGAAAATTCAAAATGGTGGATCAAAAATAGAGGCGAATTTTTTAAAATCAATCGGATTTTGTTCAAACTCGTTACTCGGGGGTTTTTGGGGTCGCTGATAACAAATCCGAAGTTATTTTCCGGGAATTCAAAATGGCGGATCCAATGTGGCCATCGGTTTTTAAAAAAATGGACTGGACTTCTTCATGAAACTTAGTTTCTAGGGATTTTTGGGGTCGCTGATTACAAGTTTGACTTTTGAATTTTGGAAAAAAATACTGAATAATTGCGAAATAAATAAATAGTTATGTTTACTGCACAAATATGCAGTTTTTATTATTGATTCTTATTAATTACTGAACCATATGCTGGAGAATGGATGAACTCGCTTCTAACAAGTTATTAATTGTAAACGTTTATTAACAGATCTTTTTGTCGATTGACATTACCGACAGAAATTACTTTGCGCCTGCGTTTGTGCTTTAAAACACTGGTGCGTGTGTGTTTCGGCAATAGTATATCAGTACTCATGTATTTGTGCTTTAAAACACCAGTACGCATGTATTTGTGAGTTGAACACTAGTGCGCATTTATTTATGCCCTAGAAAACAAGTGCGCGTGTATTAATGCCCTAGAGAACTAGGGCGCTTGTATTTATGCCCTAAAAAACTAGTGGGCACGTATTTATGCCCTAAAAAACTAGTGGGCACGTATTTTTGTGCTACGACATAATTTATATTTTATTTTAGGGCATAAATATATATGCACACGAATGATCCAACTCACAAATACATGCGCCCTAGTTTTCCAGCGCATAAATATGTGCGCAATGGTGTTCTAAAGCACAAATGCATGCGCACTAGATTTCCAACGCAAAAATACATGCGCACTGATATACTATCACAGAAACACATGCGAACCAGTGAAGCAATTATTCAATATTTTTTTAAATCTAAAATTCAAAAGTCAGATTTGTAATCAGCGACCCCAAATATCCCTAGATACCGTCAACTGGGGTAACTTCGGACAAGCAGGCTAATTCCGGACACTTAAAATTTAGCTGTTACCAACTTCACATTCTTTTCATTTCTTTAGATCACGTAGTTAAAAAGTTTATAAAATTAAAAATGCGATTTAAACTATTCGATACAATATTTTTGCAATGAAATTTAAGTGTCCGGAGTTAGCCTGCTTGTCCGAAGTTACCCTAGTTGACGGTACTAAGTTTCATGAAGAAGTCCAGTCCATTTTTTTAAAAATCGATGGTTACATTGGATCCGCCATTTTGAATTCCCGAAAAATAACTTCAGATTTGTCATCAGCGATCACAAAACCCCCGAGTAACAAGTTTAAACAAAATCCGATTGATTTTAAAAAATTAGCCTTCATTTTGGATCCGCCATTTTGAATTTTCGAAGTCGGGCTCAAAATGTAACTACCCTTTTACAGAAATTGCAAAAACCCATGTATTTTGCAATTTTTTAATGAGTTATTTCTTTTTCTATTTGACAAATCGAAAAACTGTTTTAAGAGGTTGTCAGGCATACTAAAAAGGTAAGATCTTTCATAATAACAACTGATTTGATAAGGGGCCAAAAAACGGTCTTATTGACACTCATCCTTTTAGCCCTTTAGCTTAAATAATAGCAAAGCTACAGGAAAAAAACATTTTTTTCGAAAATTTGCAGTTTCTTCTTGACAACGCGATGGCCAACAATTCGGATCATGTTCTCTATATATAGTTTTCGTGTAATCTACACGCGAAAATACATCAGTATACCAAAGTTCAACTATCTATGGCAAATAGTTTATAAGTTATGGGAGGGAGGGAGGGAGGAATGGTCCCTTTTTAATGCATTTTTGCAAAAAAAAGTCGTTTTTTCCTTGACAACGCTATAAACATCACCTTTTATAATGTTCTCTATATTTGTCCTGTAATCTTCACGTAAAACTACATATGTGTAACAAATTTCAGCCCTATGGATCAAATAGTTTAGCCGCTAAAGGAGGGGGGAGGGGAGTGGATTTTGGCTACGGATGCAAGAATCTCGCTATTCCCCTAAAAAAGGAATATTTTTTATTTAAAACCATATCTTAATATAATCAATAGTTTTCAAGAAAATCTAATAAACTTCCCTAAGCCAGAAAAATTGTGGAGAAATTGAAACTCAACAGGCATAATCATTGTCTTTTTAGGGTTCCGTACACAAAGTGTCCAAACGGAACCCTTATGTTTTCACTCGTTTGTCCGCCGCCCAAAACCATCAACCCCCCCTCCCCCCCCCCCCCCTAGCGGCCAAACTATTTGAGATAGAGAGTTGAAATTTGGTACACTTATGTATTTTCACGTGTAGATTACAGGAAAAATATAGCGAACATGATTGAACGTGATGTTCATAGCGTAGTCAAGGAAATAACAAGATTTTTTTCAAAAAATGCATTAAAATGCCTATTTACCCCCCCCCCCCTTATCTCCTAAACTATTTGACCTAGAGTATTGAAATTTGGTACACATATGTATTTTCGCGAGTAGAGTTCAGAAAAAATATAGAGAACATGATTGGAGGTGATGGTCTTAGCGTTGTCAAGGAAAAACTTTTTTTTAAAAAAAAACGTGCCCCCCCCCTTATCTTCCAAACCATTTGACCTAGAGGTTTGAAATTTGGTATACCTAGGTATTTTTACGTGTAGATTACAGGAAAAATATAGCGAACGTTGCTGGACCTAATTTTCAAAAGTTATTAATGAAAAGTTGAAAAATGACAAAAAACCCCTATGCTAGAGCTCAACGTATTTATCCTGAAAGGTTGGGAATTGGTTAAAAATGTGTAATTTTATGCAGAATTTTTTATAAAACCATAAAAATTGTGGTTTAAATTTATTATCATAACATTTTTTCCAAAAAACTAAAATTATACCAAAAAAAAATTTTTTTCTTCTAAACAGCTACAATATTTTATAGTTTCAGATTATTTTTTTGTACAAAATGTTTATGTTTATGTTTAAATTACTTTAAAAGTTATAAAATAAAAAAAAATTAAAAAAAAAAATTTTTGGCTTTAAAATTCAAAATTATATAAAAAAGCTTAGTCTATTTTATTGGAAATTTTTAATCTTATAAAAATCATTAAGTTTATACTTAAATTTCTTTAAAAATAAAAAAAATTATTTTAATTTATCATTATTTAAATTATTATTTAAATAATCCAAATAATAAATTTAAGTATAAACTTAATGATTTTTATAAGATTAAAAATTTCCAATAAAATAGACTAAGCTTTTTTATATAATTTTGAATTTTAAAGCCAAAAATTTTTTTTTTTAATTTTTTTTTATTTTATAACTTTTAAAGTAATTTAAACATAAACATAAACATTTTGTACAAAAAAATAATCTGAAACTATAAAATATTGTAGCTGTTTAGAAGAAAAAAATTTTTTTTTTGGTAAAATTTTAGTTTTTTGGAAAAAATGTTATGATAATAAATTTAAACCATAATTTTTATGGTTTTATAAAAAATTCTGCATAAAATTACATATTTTTAACCAATTCCCAACCTTTCAGGATAAATACGTTGAGCTCTAGCATAGGGGTTTTTTGTCATTTTTCAACTTTTCATTAATAACTTTTGAAAATTAGGTCCAGCAACGTTCGCTATATTTTTCCTGTAATCTACACGTAAAAATACCTAGGTATACCAAATTTCAAACCTCTAGGTCAAATGGTTTGGAAGATAAGGGGGGGGGGCACGTTTTTTTTTAAAAAAAAAGTTTTTCCTTGACAACGCTAAGACCATCACCTCCAATCATGTTCTCTATATTTTTTCTGAACTCTACTCGCGAAAATACATATGTGTACCAAATTTCAATACTCTAGGTCAAATAGTTTAGGAGATAAGGGGGGGGGGGGGGTAAATAGGCATTTTAATGCATTTTTTGAAAAAAATCTTGTTATTTCCTTGACAACGCTATGAACATCACGTTTAATCATGTTCGCTATATTTTTCCTGTAATCTACACGTGAAAATACATAAGTGTACCAAATTTCAACTCTCTATCTTAAATAGTTTGGCCGCTAGGAGGGGGGGGTAATGATTTTGGGCGACGGACAAACGAGTGAAAACATAAGGGTTCCGTTTGGACACTTTGTGTACGGAACCCTAAAAACATAAATAATAATAAAAATGTTGTATTTTTATTATTGATTTATTTCTAATGTTAAAAAAATAAATTAAATAAACTAAAAAAATTGGAAAAAGATTTTTTTTATTAAAAATTTAAGGTAATTAAAGCTTAGCTTTAATAAAAAAAGTAGTAGGATTTAAAAGGATTGTTAGATTGTTGGATTTAGTTTTTAAAATTTATTATTAGAAAATAAAAAAAAATTAATTCTGAATTTGTAGAAATGTGTTATTGAAAAGCTTCTCTAAAAAACAATTAACTATAAAATACAAATTATAAATAACTAATAAATAATTGAAATAAGCATAATTTATGCTTATGTTTTATAAATCGCATTTAACATGATTAACTTGCACTATCGCTAAAAGTTAAAAGGGGTTTATTAAAATATTAAAATATCTATATTATATCAATAGCGAAGAATTTCAGATCTCTAGTTCATATAGTTAAAAAGTTAGGGATGTACGGAACCCTTCGTTTTAGGGCGAGTGAAACTCGCACTTGCCCGATTTTTTCTTTAATTTGAGCTTTATAAATTTGTTAAAAAATGTCAACAAGTTTTTTCTTTTTTCTTCCAAACCTTTCGGCACGGAATATCGGTCCTCATCAGTGGAATTTTATTCTAAAAAATAATAACGAAAACGGCTCTTGAAGAGCATCAAAACAAAATACACAAAATACATATTGCCAAAAATGTTAAAAGTAGTGAATGTGTCAAAATGTATGTCTGTTAAAGCAGTCTTTCAATGTATATGGGAAAACTCGTTAAACCAAATTTACTCAATTTGGTTTTCATTATGTCACAAGTAATGTGATAGTATTCATACAGGTAAGTTACATTATAAAATAATTAAATAATTTCTACAAAAATAATATTTAAACAAGAATCTGTATTCTATCTTTTCCCTAACAATTTTTTTGGTATTTCCAATTATAGTTTTTATGTAGTTAAACAACAATTGAGGGCCGGATGCAATAACTACGTTTTCGCTCGAAGGCCTAGACTGTCTCCTTTTTCACAAGATAATTTGACAGGAAAATTATCTGGAAAAAAAGTTGAAGGAAATTGAAATTTAAAAATTGATATCAATAGAGGAGATAAAGACGCACATTTTTTCTTAATAAAGTTCTTTTGTCAGACTATTATTTAGTTGAATAAAAATTAAAAACTAATTTTTTTAGACATTGAAAATAATTATATTTTTACAATCAACTCGTGATATCTCAGAGTCATATGGATAAAAAAAGTTGCAACTTCACCTGCATAATTAAAAAACGTTGCAGATCCTAATAAAATGGTTGTAATAATGAAAAAATTGTAATTTGTTATTGATTTTTAATAATAATTAAATTATTAAATTATTAAATTATTAAATTATTAAATTATTAAATTATTATAATTTTATTATATAAATAAAAATTAAAATATTTAAAATTACAGCTAAAAACCTTTTTCAAATTAATATTATTAATTTATCATATCGAATTCGAGGAAATCTTCCTCGAAATAAAATAATAATAACTATAACTAATATTCTTTTAAAATAAAAAAATAAATTAATATGTCTCCTTATATAAACTATTACTAATAATACTCTCATTAATATAATTATCCCATATTCAGCTATAAAAATTAAAACAAAACCCCCACTTATATATTCTGTATTAAAACCAGATACTAATTCTGATTCTCCCTCAGCTAAATCAAAGGGAGTCCGATTCAATTCAGCAATAATTCTAATTAAAAATATTAATATAATTGGGTATAAATACATAATTATAAATAAATATTCTTGAAATTTTATTAAATATATAAAATTAAATCTTTCAATTAATATTATACTCCTCAAAATAATTAAAATTAATCTAACCTCATAAGAAACAGATTGAGCAATTGCTCGAATTCTTCCTAATATTGAATAAATTGATCTTGACGCTCATCCTCTTATTATTATTATATAAACCCCTATTCTTAAAAAACATAAAAAAATTAAAATTCTTAAATCTATATAAATTAATATATAACACTTTGGAAATATTAATCATATTATCAACATAAGAAACATCCTTATAACTGGCCTTATAAAATAAAATAAATAATTTAAATTCTTTATAAAAAAAAACTCTTTACTTAATAATTTAATTGCATCCCTAAAAGGTTGAAACACCCCTTTAATTAAAATTTTATTTGGACCTTTACGAATTTGAATATACCCTAAAAATTTTCGTTCTAATAAAGTTAAAAAAGCTAACCTAATTAAAATTATAATAATTATAATAAAATTTATTACTAAAATATTTAAACCATTAAAATACATAAATTTATATTCCAATTTTAATAAAAATTTCTACAATTTTATTTATGAAACTTAAATTCATTGCACTAATCTGCCATATTAAAATAACTTATAAAATTTATTTTATTCTTCTAACTTTGAAAATTAATAGTCTTTTTAACTTAAAATTATTAATCTTTAAAGATAAGTTAAATTTTAAACTTTTAGACTCATAATCTAATAATAGACCTTAAAATCTTCTTTAAATTATTAAATTTTAAACTTTTAAAAATTAATAAATTTAGATTTATAACTAAATTTAATAAATAGATAAATTTCAATATATTATTAATATATTATTAATATATTATTAATATAATAAAAATTATACTTAATTAATTTCTAAAATTAATACACTAATCTGCCATAATAATAATAATAATAATAATAATAATAATAATAATAATATATAATAATAATAATAATAATATATATATATATTATAATATCATTATATTATAAATAATATTATAAATAATATTATAAATAATATTATATATAATATTATATATAATAAATATAATCTAATTCTAAAAAATTCAAAATTTTTTGTGCAATTTTAACACTTATATATAATATAATTACTCAATAAAATAAAATTCCTCTTAATAATATAATCATTAAAATTATTAAATTTATTAACTTAATATTAAAATAATTTAATAATTTTATATTTAAATAATTAATATTTCTACTAAAAATTATTGAAGTTAAAAAAATTTTTATATAAAAATATATAAATCCTACAGAAGATATAATTAAAATAAACCCTAATATAAATATTAAATCTATTAGTAAATATATTAATATAAATCTTTTTATATAAAATCTAATTATTGGAGGGATTCTTATTATTATTAATATAACCCTAAATAATATTAATTTATTTCTCTTTCTCAATATAAATAAATTTTTTAATCTCTTAATCTTATTATTTTCAAAAATTAAAATTAAATTCATTAAAATAATTACATAAAATATATAATAATAAATTCATACCTTTATTCTTATAAAAATTCTAAAAATTATTCATCTTATTTGATTTAAAGAAGAACACCCCATTAAAATTTTTAATCTTTTATTTTTAAATAATAATATTATTCTTATTAATGATCTTATAACAATTACTAAATTTAATAAATATATATTAATATAAAATTTATATATAACTAAATTTCTTAGTATAAAAAAAATTAAAATTTTTTGAACACTTATTAATAAAAAACAATTAATTCATGATAAATATAATAATATATTAATGTATCAAAAATAAAAAGGAAATATCCCTAATTTTATTAATATAATTAAAATTAGAAATAATATAAAATTTATTTTCCTTATTATTAAACTAATTGAGTAAAACAATATTATTTTTATTCAACTAAATAATAGTCTGACAAAAGAACTTTATTAAGAAAAAATGTGCGTCTTTATCTCCTCTATTGATATCAATTTTTAAATTTCAATTTCCTTCAACTTTTTTTCCAGATAATTTTCCCGTCAAATTATCTTGTGAAAAAGGAGACAGTCTAGACCTTCGAGCGAAAACGTAGTTAATGCATCCGGGCCCTCAATTACAATTTATGTCAAAAATTCCCATTAGAAACATTAACTTTTTCGTAAATACGGTACAAAATCGTGAAAAATTGAAATTTTCCTTTTGTAAACGATATTTCTCTTTATGAATACCCAAACTATAAAAATCTATCATATATTTATTAAATAAATTATATTAACTGTTTTTTATGCGTCTGTAAAAAACTCCCATAAATGAAAAAAAAACCTAGAATTTATTTAAAAAATTGATATTATTGTTGATGTTACATAATTTGTTTAAACAAATTATGTAACATGTTAAATAACATCAACAATAATATGGGTGATTCTCCCGAAATATTACTTTTGTATGTCCTCAAGATTTTCTCAATAATAATAATAATTTATGACAATTTCTCTCTATACGTCAATAATTTACCACTTTTTCTAAAAATCCTGCAAAAGAATTTATTTATTTTATAACTTTAAAGTACTTTTTTTTGTAATTTTAACTACTAAAAGTGAGCCTTTTAACCTGTCCTATGTCAATTTTTCATTCTTTCAAAACGTAAAACAACTATTTAATATTTGAAAAACAATACTTTACAGATATTTTCTAGAAGCTAAGGGATTGTAGAATTTTTATACAAAGTATAAATAAAATAGATCTTATAGACTTTCCATAAATGGAAAATGAATTTTGTCCTCTGGTTTTGCATCATTCCTCTGGCTTGTTGTATATTATTCAATATTTTTTATATTAGTTGAGTTATTTATCTGTTTTCATACTTATTAAATACATTGACATCCCTAATAATAATTTGTCAAGTAGGTTTTGTAAAAAAATCATTATTTAAAGTTAAAAATATATAAATTAAAGCTTTTACAGCGATTCACAACCTGAAGCGTCATTCCTCTGGCTCAAATTAAAAATAGAATGACAGTAGATAAAATATTTTTGCAATTTTTCTACAATAAAGTTAACTTATACAAACATACTAAACTACTTTAAGTTTAAGAAAAATGGTTTAATTTGAAATAAAATGTAAAAAATGTTGAAATCATCATTCCTCTAGCTCGTCATTCCTCTGGCTCATATTAAAAATTAATATGAATATCAATTGTTTTTGAACTGTCAACGAAAAATAAACCTATAAATCTTGACAAATAATTATTGGTGGTCAAAAGATTTCATATTTTGGTAAGTGTTTTAAAATCTACAATTTTTTTAAATTATAATTAATAATAAATTAATAATATTAAATAGCTTTCAGACTATAAAAAATATTGTTTAAAATAAATTCAAATGACATGAAGTTGTTGATTACTTTAAAAAAAACACCTGCTCTACATTTTAACCTTTAGATTTATCTATAAAGTTTAATATTAAAAATCTGTTTTAAATGCTACAAATTAGCATGATCAAGTTATGAAGGTGTTAAATCTTTAATTGCTTAACATGTTTATAAATTTTAGAGGTCCTAAAATATATTTAATAAATGTTCATTTCCGATGCAGAAAAAGGAATATTTCTGGAGAATCACCCATATATATTTTGATAATAATATCAATTAATGAGAAAAAAATCATTAAAAATAATAATTAATATTTTTTTAAATAAATTCCAGGTTTTTTTTACGTTTATGTGTTTTGTTTAAAGCTGCATAAAAAATAGTTAATATAAATTATTTAATAAATATACTATAGATTTTCATTCTTTGGACATTCAAGAAGAGAAATATCGTTTACAAAAAGAAAAAGGTCAATTTTTGACAATTTTATACCAAATTTACGAAATAGCGTATTTTTCTTATTGGAATTGAATGTTAATTTTCAAGGGCTTTGCGGCACGTGTTAGTATTAAATTAAAAATAAATAAAAGAAATACATATCTCGTATTTTCGCCAAGGAACAAAATTGGGAGGTAAGGATTATGAAAATCGCAGTTTTTTCTTTTTTGGGCCACCCTAATATTTATATTAGGGTGGTCCATAAGTATAAAAGTCGGAAATGTTTTGCTCCTACTCCCCAAAATTTTTTCAAAATCGAACAAAAAAAATTATTCTATTTTTTTTCAAATCGAACAATATTTGGAGGTGGTTTAAAGCCATATGAAATTTCTCAATGATTTTACATGGGAAATACGCACTTTTTCTTAAAATTCGCTACAAAATCGTTAAAAATCACTCAAAACAGCAGTACACCAAATCACATTTTGAAAAATCCTTAAAAAACAATATTACATAATTTACTTAATAATTTGTTAATACTAACTATTTTTTATAGGGTTATAAACAACCCACCTAAATAGAAAAAATACACTTTTTTATAAAAATACTAATTAATAGTCTGTGTAAGATTTTTCAACAAGATTGTTATGCAGCGTCAAGTTATAAATGTTTACAAATATTTTTACGTATTTTTAATTTGTTTAAACAATTTATTATTGTTAATTCATAACTAGTCTTAAATTTTATAAAAATGCATAATTTTATACTTAAATTTTAATAAAAGTAAAAAAATGTGCCTAAAATTAATTAAAATAGTATTTTTTCCAAAAATTGAAAATTTTTCAAAAATAAGTTTCCTTCTTAATTCTTAAGGCGCTTTTATACCTCGCTCCGTAACTTTAGTTTTGTCTCATTCTACTACACAGCAGTGGCATAAGTTTGTCTCGTTCTCGCACTAGTTATGTGCCCAGACCGTCCAGGACACATAATTAGTGCAAGAACGAGACAAACTTATGCCACTGCTGTGCAGTAGAATGAGACAAAAGTAAAGTTGCTGGAAAAGGTATGAAAGCGGTATTAAAGTTGTTGTACGGAACCCTTAGTGTGCGAGTCCAACTCGCACTTGCCAGCACACCAGACTCCTGAGGTGAATAGGTTTTACAAAAATGAATGCTAAATCGGCAACTGGAGTCTGATTTGGATTCATTTACACTCTCAAAATCTGTTTAGAACGAAATCCTAGCTGCTCGGTTTCGCCAGAAATACACGTTTAACTAAATCATCGAAACAGCATTAGTTGATTTGAGATATTTAATAAGTTTATTCAAGGAATTTATATAAACTAACAACATCAAGCATATATATAACAAAATTTAAACTTTATGCGTTACGTAATTTCATAAATCCATGAATTAATTAATTCATATTTAAGTATGTTGCGAGGAGAATTCGACTACTGCCTTTTTTAAATTAGACAACTATCTCTTATCTTCAACCAGGTTCATTTTGTATCGGTTCTTAAATTTTTTTTAAAAATACGTTATTAATTGCTTCACCAGCTTGTTTCGACCATATTCTAAGACCGCTTTTATCCAAGGAAATAAGAAACTGTGACAAGTGCTTTAAAATCACATGGATTTTTAGAGCCTCGCTTAAGGGGTTACGCCTAGTTGTTTAGGTCAAAAAAATCGATTTTTGGGTTTTTGCATTTTCTGAGAGTATAATACCTAAAAATTATGAATCTGAAGTCGGTTTTTAAAAATTCAAAATGGCGGATCCAATATGGCGACCAAAATTTTAAAAAATGTTTTGATTTGCTTAAAACTTGTTACTCGGGGGTTTTTGGGATCGCTGATTAGGAATCTGGAATCAGTTTTTCAAAATTCAAAATGGCGGATCCAATATAACAAACAAAATTTTAAAAAATGTTTTGATTTGCTTTAAACTTGTTACTCGGAGGTTTTTGGGGTCACTGATTACGAATATGGATTCAGTTTTTTAAAATTCAAAATGGCGGATCCAATATGGCGGACAAAATTTTAAAAAAGTTTTTGATTTGCTTGAAACTTGTTACTCGGAGGTTTTTGGGGTCGCTGATTACGAATCTGAAGTCAGTTTTTCAAAATTCAAAATGGCGGATCCAATATGGCTACCAAAATTTTAAAAAATATTTTGATTCTGTTGAAACTTGTTTTTTGGGGGTTTTACGGGTTGCTGATTACACTGAATAAACGCTTTTTTTCTTTTAAGAATTATTTTAGGCTCCTATTTAGGAATAAAATATTAAAATAAAAAAATTTTCTTAGATTCAAAATATTTTCTTAAATTTGAAGTCAGCTTTCGAAAATTTAATATGCCGTATCCTATTTGGTGGACAAACTTTTTAAAAATCTTTTTGATTTGCTTGAAAATAGTTACTCGGGGTCTGTGATGTCGCTGATTACAAATTTAAAGATAATTTTGAAACTGCTATTATGAAGTCTAGGCCATAACCGAAAACACTGTCACAAATTTTAAAATTATAAATGAAAGTAATGTGTCTACTGTTGTCTCATCGTCTTGTATGTGATTTTTCTTTCTTGAAGAATTAAAAATTTAATTGTTTATACTGTTTATATTGAAAAAATTAACCAAAAATCAAAGTTACTATTCACGTTTACATGGTAAAAACAAGAATGAAAACAAGACCATATGCTCTGGTTTTACTGTAAAAATGTATTTCAAAATTATGAAATCGGATCAAAATAAATCTGCTGCATACTGCTGCATACTGTTTTAATCGAAACAATTTTCTATATTACCGTTCGTATTCTAAAAAATGACTACAAATTAAAAAAAAACTTACCAACATATACTTAGTATTATTTGATTAACTACTTGATGTAATTAAAAAATGTACCCTTAAAAACTGATTGCAATTCTGCAATACATGTGTGTCAAATGTAATTATATATATTAAATATAATAAATTTGTATATTTAATTTAATATACACGTGTGTTATATTTGCTTCACATAACAGTATGTTACATTTTTGTTGAAGAAGGATATTACAGTATTTTGATATTTATATACATGTATTGCAAACATTTGCTTCCCAAACTTGTATATTACATTTCTCTGGATGAAATGTATTACAAAAGCATAGTTTTCTTAAAATTTTGTAAGGTGAAATTAAGCTGTAATGTAATTCGTTCAGAAAAATATAAATGTTTGGGAAGCAAATATATGCAATACATAAATATGCATATCAAAATGCTGGAAAAACTTCACATCCAAAGAAATGTAATACACTTTTATGTAAAGCAAATATACAGTGCATGTAAATCAAGTGAAATATACAAATCTACCATAAATTTATACATTTATACTCCGAGTCATTATTGTAAAATAAGGTTCTTCACTAAATAAAAACCATTTGTTTTTTTAACGTTTCGACTATCAATGTAGTCCTCATCAGAGCTGCAATTTATTATTATTTTTTAATTAATTTTTACAAAGAATAATAATTATTTTGACATCCACTTCTATACTAAAACCTTGGTACTTACTTAAAAAAACACTATTATTAGTGTATAACTTAATCACAAAACATTATTTTGGTTTCACCAATTTCGTCGTTATTAAAATTTTTTTATAATATAACTTTTCTTGTTAATAATTAACAGAATGTCTTCGTCAAATACAATTTTTCCATATTTTGAGTGTTTGTCGTATGACTGTCAAAATCTAACTAAAAGTTCAATTATAAATTTGTTTACATATTTTCGCTATTTACTAAGTGATACAAGGAGAAAATTTCCGCTTGATTTTAATTAGGCAAATAATTTATTGATTTGTTTTAAATTTCATTTCTCGTAAAATGGAATCATATTGTTTATTGAAATTTAAAATGTCTTCTTTTCTGTTTATTGAATATTTTTGTAATTTTATATGAATCATTTCAGAAACAAGACGTTTCGCTTTTGATGGTTCTCTGTCTAGTATTTTAGTGTTTTTCCAATCAAAGTCATGTTTTTGTTTGTCTTTGTTTTGTCTTGATTTTTTGTGCTCTATCATTACCGTGTCTTTCTTAGTTTTATGTTCGTTAACTCTTGTAATTAAAGTTCTTTTGGTTTGTCCTACATAAGATGCCGAACAATCTTTACAGTTTATTTTATATACCGTGTTAGTTGTTTCATTTTTTTCAGTTTTATCTTTTATTTTTTTACTCAGATAATTAAGATTATTTTTAATTGTTGGAATTGTATGAATGTTAAATTTTTTGAAATTGAAAGAAAGTTTTTCATAAAGTTTATTGTGGTATGGTAATTTTAATTTGGGAATCAATTTGTATATATTTTGATTATTCCTATTATTGTGAACATTTTTTTGAATATTAGATAATCTTTTTTTAATGTATTTTTGTGTAAAGTGTATCGGAAATTCATTGTTGATTTAAATGTTTTCAATCATTTAAATCACATGTAAAAAACAACAGGGATTTAATAGATAAATTAAAAAACATTGTTATACCACAAGATCATATATTAATTAGCTTAGATGTCACTTCTTTATATACAAACATTGATAAAGAATTGGTGAAAGATAGTATTATAAAAAGATATGTAAAAATAGCAAATTCAACTAATATTCCATTGGATGATTTAATAAATGTAACAGACTTTCTCATGAACAATACTTTTTTTAAATTTAATGATAAATATTATCAACAAAAATTTGGTACTCCAATGGGGTCACCAATCTCAAGTTTATTTGCAGATATCGTCATGGACGATTTAGAAACTGAATGCCTGAATAGATTATCTTTTAAACCAATTTTTTATTATAGATACGTAGATGATATCATCCTATGCATTCCCAAAACAAAAATTGATGAAACATTACAAATTTTTAATAATTACAATAAAAATCTACAATTTACACATGAAGTAGAAACAAATAAAAAAATTAACTTTTTGGATGTTTTGTTAATCAGAAATGAAGACAAGCTAATAACAAACTGGTACACAAAACCTACATTTTCTGGAAGGGTATTAAATTTTAAATCAAAACATCCCTGCTCACAAAAAATAGCAATGATTTACAACCTAGTGGACAGAGCAATAAAATTAGCTGATAAAAAATTCCATAAAAACAATTTAAAAACTATTGAAAACATTTTAATCAACAATGAATTTCCGATACACTTTACACGGACAGTTCACTTTTCATCCCTAACTTATTCCCGTGCACCTGCTCGGCGAGGAAAACTCATTCCGGGCCTTCTCCCACTCTTGAGCCCTGCCTACCCCTTCGTCACGACTTCTTCTACTGTAATAATTGCAGCTACACAGTTAAAAATTATATGTTAAATTTAACATAAGTCATATGTTCCAAACGGTCCAATCAAAATTTGTGATAATTTTTAACACAGGGATTTGTGTTGTTTTGTATATCACCGGCTTGACAGAAGTAAAATATAATTATGTTGAGTTAAGGAGTAAATTTTATTCAGATAGTATTGAACTTTACCTTTTGATTATGTAAATGAATTTTCAATATGAAATTTACGTTTTACAACAAAAAATTAAATGTAAACTACAGTGTTATTAAAAAATTGGAGGTTATGTTCATGAATCGAATGACAGTTTGCTTTAATAAAAAAATATACTTTTTTATTTCATTTTTGTGGTCTACATTACTTCAAGAATATAATTCTTAAATTGCAGATTAAAATTTGAAAAAATAAAAAAGTTATACATATGCACATCGGTTCATTACACACAAAACTTCAAACGCTTTTTTCTCAAACCAGGATTTTTAAACTGGCGGACAGCATATAACTCGAGTTCTTTTTAATCGATTTTAAAAACCCTTAGATAAATTTCTTCGTTATGAATAAATCCCTTAGGCAAAAAGATACTGGGATAAGAGTGATTTTTACAAAAAGAAATACTGTGGTAATTTTCTGTACGAATAACTGCCGTACATTTGAAGAAAGTCACTATCTGCATTTTTTTCGAAAAATGAGTTTTTTATGTCGTTGGATTCGTAATAAAAAAATGAATTTATCTGTGCAACCCACGATTAAAAATATTAATTAGTTTCGAAGATAATTAGACCCTAATTGGCCTATCTACAGCGATTTTGGTGAAATACATTTGAAGAAAGTCACTATCTGCAGAACGGCGGGCCTATCCAACAGGAAAAAATGTAAAGTGGGTGTCGGACGGTATACAAATACATTTTTCTGGGCCTATGTACATAGTACTAAATGTAAATTCGCTAGAAATGACCGAAGGAAGAAAACCTATGTAGATAGTGACTTTCTTCGAATGTATTTGAACCCAGTTGAAGTCTAAAATTAGGTCCTATCCAACAAATCCACACAGCGGTTGTTGGATAGTGACTTTCTTCAAATGTATCTCAGCGCTTTCACGACTCGGGAGCGAGGTCCTATGTACATAGGACCCGACCAAATGTATTTCGAGTAATTTTACGCATGCAAAATGGGCCTATCTGCAGTTTTGCATATAAACAATTAAAATTTATAATTTTTTTTTGCACCAATCGATAGATCGAGTCCATTTTACTAAGAAATGATAGTTGTCTTTTCAAAAAGTATTATATATTAAAGGATTCTCATGCAAACGCGTTTCCTTAAATATCTCCGTTCGACAGTTCGGCAGTAGTAAAGTCAAACGGGGTATTTGGACGGAGGGGTAGACAGGGCTCAAGAGTGGGAGAAGTTCCGGAATGAGTTTTCCTCACCAAGCAGGTACACGGGAATAAGTTGGGGATGAATCGTGAATCTCCCCTTTACACAAAAATACATTAAAAAAAGATTATCTAATATTCAAAAAAATGTTCACAATAATAGGAATAATCAAAATATATACAAATTGATTCCCAAATTAAAATTACCATACCACAATAAACTTTATGAAAAACTTTCTTTCAATTTCAAAAAATTTAACATTCATACAATTCCAACAATTAAAAATAATCTTAATTATCTGAGTAAAAAAATAAAAGATAAAACTGAAAAAAATGAAACAACTAACACGGTATATAAAATAAACTGTAAAGATTGTTCGGCATCTTATGTAGGACAAACCAAAAGAACTTTAATTACAAGAGTTAACGAACATAAAACTAAGAAAGACACGGTAATGATAGAGCACAAAAAATCAAGACAAAACAAAGACAAACAAAAACATGACTTTGATTGGAAAAACACTAAAATACTAGACAGAGAACCATCAAAAGCGAAACGTCTTGTTTCTGAAATGATTCATATAAAATTACAAAAATATTCAATAAACAGAAAAGAAGACATTTTAAATTTCAATAAACAATATGATTCCATTTTACGAGAAATGAAATTTAAAATAAATCAATAAATTATTTGCCTAATTAAAATCAAGCGGAAATTTTCTCCTTGTATCACTTAGTAAATAGCGAAAATATGTAAACAAATTTATAATTGAACCTTTAGTTAGATTTTGACAGTCATACGACAAACACTCAAAATATGGAAAAATTGTATTTGACGAAGACATTCTGTTAATTATTAACAAGAAAAGTTATATTATAAAAAAATTTTAATAACGACGAAATTGGTGAAACCAAAATAATGTTTTGTGATTAAGTTATACACTAATAATAGTGTTTTTTTAAGTAAGTACCAAGGTTTAAGTATAGAAGTGGATGTCAAAATAATTATTATTCTTTGTAAAAGTTAATTAAAAAATAATAATAAATTGCAGCTCTGATGAGGACTACATTGATAGTCGAAACGTTAAAAAAACAAATGGTTTTTATTTAGTGAAGAACCTTATTTTACAATAATGACTCGGAGAAATCGATAAATTCTGCCTTTATATGTTAATAGAAAGGTTCGCCTAATGCGCGCAAGTGCTGCGTTTAAAGAAAGCTTAAAGTACACTTTTAAATTAGGAGGGCTATTCTCCTTTTTAATCATGCTGTCCAACTTTGATCGTTCAACTTCGGACCAAAAAGTGACAGTCAACTGCATTTTTTTTTAAGTCGGTTACGTGTTTTTGACGTTTGTATATTATTAGCGTATGTGACAAATACTATGTCGTGTTATATATTAAAAGATATGGAAAAGTTTTTGAAGGAATATGATTTCCTTCATCTGCGTGACCTTTTTACATGTAAGTATTTTATAAATATGTACATTTTTATAAATTAATAGTTTTGTGAAAAGTTAACCCCTACAAATTTACTGTTGTCAATTGCTGTGAAGCATTCACCTTGTTCCTTTAATTTCTCTCTGTTTGTACACATACATAAGTAAAATTTAATATTTAGCAAACGGTGTGAAAGATGAAAACTTTTTCTTAATGCATGATGAAAAAATTTCGAGAATTTTGAACGGACGTCCAGATTTCCTGAAGTTTATTTTTAAATTTTATTATCAAAAAGGAATTTTTAGTATTGAAAATAATAACATGAATATAGAAATGATCGAAGTAGAAATTTTGGAAACTGAGTCTAATCAAATGTTTAATAGTGACTCTAACATTGCTCATTCAAGTAAATCTAATATTCATCAACATGAATTGAACAATCATCAAAATGATTCTAATGTAAATCTAAAAGAACCTAACGTTTATCAAAAAAACCTAATATTCAACAAATTGAACCTACTTTTCATTCAGATCAAATACTAGAAGACATTATTCTTGAAGGTTTGTAGATTATATTTATAGTAATCAAAAAATAAACAAAAACTATGAATGTTTAGCATACAACGATTAATATTTAATAAATGTTAAAATAATATTTTTGTTGTCTTGTTTTCTTATACTATATTAAAAAAAGTGTTTATATTTCCAGATGTTCCATTTACTTATAAAGACACTGACCTTTTTCATTTACTGAATAAAACTTTACAAGGTAGGATTATATTAGGAAAATATAGTATGAGAAAAGAATTAGATATCCACAAATTAAAAGATTTACTGATTTTTGATAAAATAGAAAATAGTCCCCAGTATAAGTGAGTTTGCTTTTAATAAATTAACGTAATTTTATAAGAAAGGTAAGAAAAGAAAGAAATTATATTGAACTTATAGAATGCATATAAAAATATGTATAATTTGTATGTACAATGAACCTCATTAGAAATTGGGTTATATTTGTTGCATTCATTTTTTGAAAGGGTGAAACAAGTTGTCAACTTTTATCGATGAATTATAATTTACTTAATAAAACAGAATCTACAAACTATAAAATATTTCCTATAAAATTTAATTAAATACTCTATTTTATTTACTTGCTTCTGAAGATTAAATACAGAAGAATTTCTTGATTTACGAGACGCAATAATAGAATTGTTTCCAACGGAGGAAAAAGACTTCTTTTACATAAATTATCACAAAGGTGAAGACAAGCAGGTTGTAGGTGCACGTGGGTGTCTTTATAACCATTATAAGTTTATTAGAAAGCAGTTAAAAACAGCTGGTATTTTAATATCTGACTTAGAGGAAGAAGAAAACGACACATTTGAAGCCGAAACTCTCCAGAAAGGTTGTTAATAATTAAGAATTTTGTGTCTCTCTGAAATTAAATCACTGAAATTACATTGATTCAAGAGCCAAAAGTGCACTGAAAAAACAATCCGGCTAAAATAACCAGAAAGTCATGTTAAATAGGGCTTCACTGGAGTTTCTGATTATTTTAACCGAAATTCTGGTTAACTTAACCGGACGCCTGGTAAAATTAACCAGAATTCTGGTTAAAGTAACCGGAAAATCATGTTAAATGGGGCTTAACCAGAATTCCGGTTATTTTAACCGTACTGTTTTTTCAGTGTGAATCACTAATCACTCTCAGTGAATTTTCATAATTCTCAGTGAAAATATCAATGATTGACACCAGTGTATTTGTTTTATTGTCCGAGATTACTTATTTATCAGTGTAAAATCACTGATTCATTTTAACAGAGTATAATAATGAAAGTAATCTGTACACTAGCAATTTAAATTTTGTTGTAATTTTTTAAATATTCTAACAGAACTTGAAAGTAATTTCGACTGTTTAACGGATCCAAACAGAAAGTATACTTCGGAAGAAGTAATTGCTAAATGGGTCGAATCATATTCTGAAAGACAAAATCTTATTAAAAGTTTTAAAAATAGAAAAGATTCAGTTGCAATTTATTTGAACAGTTTCCCTTGTTTAACTTCTCCATTAAGAATTACTTTGGTATGTATAACTTACGTTAATACTAAACTTTAGATCAAAAAGTTTGCCATAATTTTTTTTGAGTACATTAGTTTAGTAATTATTTAAATTTCTTTAACAACAATTAATAATAATCCATGTAATAAACACTATTTTTGACAATTCATTAAATTCGGTACAAAATTGTCGTTTTCAAACACTTTTTTTGTCTGCTTTAATTATTAAACACTTTTAAAAAATCGGAATTTTATAGCTAGAATCTGACTTCAATAGACTTATAGAAAATACTGTAGCATCAACTGAAGTCTCAAGTTATACGTCTCTTTTTATCAATTCATGGCCATCATTAGCTTCAAAAATTGTCAACCATTGTAAAAATTCCAGAATTAAAGAAGTTAAAGAATTTTTTTCGACTTATGACGATCTCTTGGAAGAAGGTATTAATTATTCATCAAAATTGCCATACAGCTTTTACATAATATATATTTTGGTGACGCATAACGATTTCCTAAAACTTATTTATCAGAAATGACATGTAGCCTAAAACCCATTGAGCCTAAAAACCATTTAACCGAAAAATCATTAATTAAGCCTAAAAACTATTTAGCCTAAAAATCATTTAGCCTAAAACTTATCTAGCCTAAAAATCATTTAGCCTTAAAACCATTTTGCCTAAAAATCATTTATCCTATAAATCATTTAACCTAAAACTCATTCAGCGTAAAAATCGTTTAGCCCGAAAATCGTTTAACCAAAAATCATTTAGCCTAAAGCTCATTCAGTCCAAAAATTATTAGTCCTAATAATCATTCGACCTAAAGCTCATCTACCCTGAAAATAATTTAGCCTAAAACTCATTTAATTTAAAAATCATTAAACCTAAACATCATTTAGCCTAAAAATCATTTAGTTTAAAACTCATCCAGTCTAAAAAATCTTTAACCTAAAAACTATTTAGTCCAAAAATCATTTGTCCTAAAAACTATGTAGCCTGAAACTCATCTAGCCTAAAAATAATTTAGCCTAAAAACCATTTTGCCTAAAAATCAGCTATCTTATAGTCATTTAACCTAAAATTCATTCAGCCTAAAAATCGTTTAGCCTGAAAATCATTCAACCTAAAAACCAAATAACCTAAAACCCATTCAGCCTAAAAATAATTTAGCCTAAGATTCATTGAACCTGAAAACCATTTAGCTTAAAAATCATTTATCCTAAAAATCATTTAGCCCAAAAATCATCTAGTTTTTAGGCTAAATGATTTTTAGGATAGACGAGTTATATAGAGGCTAAATGGTTTTTAGGCTGAATGAGATTTAGGCTAGATGAGTTTTAGGCTAAATGGTTTTTAGGCTAATCGAATTCAGACTAAATGGCATTTTAGCTAAATACGTTTTAGGGAATATTCATGCGTTTCATATTTTTGTTCGAGTTGCAGAATCACTACGTTGTCCATTTAGAATTTTAATTATTTTGACAGTTGAGCAACTATTGACTCAATAATTTATCATTTATTTTAGGAAACAACGAAAGTGTTTTAGCATTATTTTTATTACCACATTGTGTCACTATACCTAAAAGCTTGAAGACTGAAGATCCAAAACCTAAAACTACACAAGTAGAAAAAGCAAAGTCTAAACAAAGTTTAAAAGAAAAGGCTAAGTCTAAGCAGAGCTTAAAAGTAGATGTTCCAAAGTGTATTCCTATTTCAAAGGCAGATATTTCGAAGTCATTTATTCTGATTTTGCTTCCTCATAGAGGAAGCTTTGTGATCGTTAAGATTTTCGATTTTCCAAAAATAGTCTAAATCGACTTATTTTCATCTAACAAGCGTAAATTTTCATTCCTAAGCAAATGTCCAGATGTATGTGTGTGTGTGTGTGTGTGTGTGTATGTATTTATGTGTGTGTGTGTGTGTGTGTGTATGTATGTATGTGTGTGTGTGTGTGTGTATAGCGTTTTTTGTGTACAAGATATCTCGAGAACGCTTTAATGGATTCCAATAAAATTTGCATGACATATTAAGCTTATGAATGTCTAAATTTGGACACAGGGATTTTTGAAAATACCCCACCAAATTTTTTTGGGCACCTTTTTTCATCGAAAAAAATCGTTTTTTGACAAAAATTTTTTTCATGCTAAAAATACAACTTAAAGAATACAAAAATCATGTTCCTCATCTCAAAACGAATCGATTGACCTATATTACTTTTATAATTGATCAAGAATTCGTAAAATAATTCATATTTTTACATAAGTATTTTTGCATTAAAAAGTTTTTTTTTTAACAACTTTCCCAATTAACTTATATATTATTAATTTCTTGCTTCCTCTATGAGAAAGCAAATTATTTTGCTTACTTGGAAGCGAAATGTCCATGAAATGGACATAATTCTCACCTAGTTTAAAGTATATGATTACATTTTTATAATAAATAATAAAGACATAAGATATTAAGAAAATATAATTTAACTTCTTTTTTTTTAGGAACTCGCAGATTTGAACAAGGAGCGACTTAAATTTGAAAAGTGGTTGGAAACACATGGTGATTTGAATTTACCGTATGTCATTTTCTGTGGAGATTTGAACGAAATTCACCTGGCTTACATCGTTTTCAATAAAGAAAAATACTCGTACGACAAACCTCTTAAAGCAATCGAAGCTTGTTTCAAATGTCTAACTGCTCTGAACCGATGGCCTTATTCATGTGACTACGTCTGGTCTTTTTTACAAAAGGCACTGTACAAATTCGAGCCTCATAAAACTTTCTCAGCAATTTCAAAGCTATTTGTTGAAGTAAACAAGTGTTAGAACGTACAATTTTTGATCGAAAATAGATAATGAGAGTATTTTCAACTCTATTTTAACATTTATTCTGATTTTATATGGAGATCCTCATTTGCCTCGAAAAATTGTTCAAGACTTTGTAGATTATTTCAATAACTTTATTAAAGACATATTTCTACCTTCATTAGAAAATGAGATTATTAATTTATTAAAAGAAAACCATGTATCAGATAACCTAGTACGTGAAGTAGAGGGTTATTTTCAGAAACACAGTTCCATTTTTGATAAATTTTTGACAGAAAAAAGAAGATATAATTTGTTAAGAAAAAAAGGGTTTACTGATCCTGAACAATTTTCAATTGGAAGCACGTTTGTAAGCAAGATTGCAGGAAATGAATTAAAACACGTTCCGGAATTTCTATACGCAATACATATTCCTTTACGAAAAACGTTAAAACAGTTTTTAGAAATACCAGGTATTTTAAATCAAATTTTGCAGTATGTTGCTGAATTACGTAATTATATAATATAGTTTTGCCTATTTTTCTATTTTACGATGATTTGGAAACCGGGAACCCTTTAGGGAGTCATGCTGGGACAAACAAATTCGGAGCCTTATATGCTTTCATTGCTTGTCTTCCTCCACACCTCGCTTCAAAATTAACTTCCATATTTTTAACCACTTTGGTACATTCGGCAGACAAATTTAAAAGTACAAATGAGCAAGTTTTTTCGGAAAATTATTGAAGAAATAAATTATTTGCAAAGTGAAGGGATTAAAATCGTAGCAGATGGAGTTACCCGACTTGTAAAATTTCGTTTAGTACTGATTTTGGGTGACAACTTAGGACTGAATAGCATATTTGGCATGGTAGAGTGTTTCAAAGCAAATCACTTTTGCAAAATATGCAAAATATCATCAAAAGAAGCGGAAACATCAACAGTTGAAAACAAATCTCTTTTGAGAACTCGAAGTAATTACGAACAAGATCTAAAAATTGATGACGCATCATCTATTGGTATTAAAGAGGCATGCACGTTTCATAAAATACATGATTTTCATTTTACTGAAAACTTGAGTGTAGACTTAATGCATAACCACTTAGAAGGAGTTTGCCTTTATGATATGCGATCAATTATACAGCATTTGATTTTTGAAGATGAGTGTTTTACCTTAGAAGTTTTAAATAATAGAATAAAAGATTTTGAATTCGAATCAGATTCAGTTACTCCTCCTACAATCTCGACCAAATCTGCAAAACAAATAAAATAAAAGATGTCGGCATCTGAGATGCTCTGTTTCGTACGATATTTTGGACTTATAATTAGAGACCGTGTTCCTGAAGACAATGAGTGCTGGGGACTTTATAAATACTTGAGACAAATTTTGGATATCTTAACTTCTCCACGAATAATTAGAAGTGACATAACTGTTTTAAAGAAATTAATACAATATCATAATGAGGTTCTGATGAGGACAGCATTGCCTGTCGAAACGTCAAAAAAAGTGTTTTTTTAACCTTTACTTTTAAACTTTTGACTGACTCGGAGAAATCGATAAATTCAGTTATATATGTAATATCATAATGAATTATTTATTCGGCTTTTCGGTTCGTTAAAACCAAAATTCCATTTCTTAATACATTATCCTGACATTCTATTAGAAAATGGACCTTGCGTTCACTTTTGGTCGATGAGATTTGAAGCGCAAAACAGAAACGTTAAAGCTAACGCTTTATCGACAAGTTGCTCCAAAAATTTACTACAGACTATAGCGACAAAGCAGATATTAAAAGTGTGCCAAACGATCCACAATCTAGAGTGTAACAATAATATCAGTTTATTTAGTCAAGATTTTCAAGCGTATGATCAGGCAAGAGTTTTCTTTAAAGATTACAGAAACAATATGGAATTATATAATAAAATTCAAATTTTTGGCACTGTTTACAAAGTTGGAACCTTTCTTGTTACGAATTTACAAGAAGTCGAAAAGGACTTTGGCAAAATTTTAAAAATTATTAAAATTGAAAGCGAAATTTTTTTCCATGTTGAAATTTATCATGAGCTTACATTCGATGAACATTATCACAGCTACATAATTGAAAAAAAAAACAAAAAAAAAACAGAAACCACGTTTCTTACCTTTACTGATTTACCTCTAATAGCGCCTTGCCTCTCAACGATGAATAATAAAACACATTTTATTTGCACAAAATATATATTATAATTTAATTTCAAGTTTTGTGTTAATTACCTGCTAAAAAATGTATTTAGATTCTCATTAAAAATTATTTCTTCATCAACGCCTATGTATCTTTTATAAATCATAATTCTCTTCTCTCTAAAAAGCAAAATTCATTAATAAAGTCAAGGTGTACTTTACTAATTGAAAAAACGTATACTAAAAAAATTTATGCTTTAACTTTATTCATGAAAATTGTTTTTAAAAAATAACAAGTAATAAGTAACAAATTCTATTAGAAAAAACTTTTCAATTTTTGAAAAAATCTAGATAAGAAATGTTTTTTAAAAAATTTCATATTGATGACAAATAAATCAAATAGTTTACAATTATTAAGAAATAATTTAATAAGATAATTTAATAAGAGTAAATACACCCTTAAATTAAATACTTTATTTGATTTGGATTATAATTTTAAAAAAATAATAATAATTTAAATCGAAGTACTGTTAGTTTAATTTATTTATAACAATATGTTTTTCCGAAAAATAAAAACAAATTCCTTTCTTAATAAATTTTTAGACATTTTCTTCCTTTTAATTATTATTTACGGTTTATGCTTTTAAAAACGGATAAATAATTATTTTGAATAAAAATGGTGTAATTAATAGAAATCGATTAACGATTTCGCTTAAATTAAAAATCAAATGTAGCACATTTATTCAAAAATTTTATTTTAGACTTGCTGGACATCCTGATTATGAACATGAACAGAATAGAGATTTTATAAAAATAAAGATAAGCATATTTTATACTTATTATTAATATTTTAGTTAAAATTTTTAAAAGTGTATTAACTTAATATTATTTTACAGGTTAAGTAATAATTTAAATTGGAAGTTTTCTTACAGCACTAATATGTTACTCTCTAAATTTCAATTGCTAATTGGGAGCATTAAAAATTAATATAGATTTAAATTATGAAACCTACTTAAGCTCCATAAGTTTACACAACATAATTTATTTTTTCTTTTTAACTAATAATTGGTATCATTTCACATATATATTAAAATAAATAACTCAAAACAAACATTTAAGACCAGGATGATTGGTTCTCTACATTTATTCCAACAGCGCTCCATCAACTTGGAAAGGCACTTGCCCCTGAGTTTTGAGACAACAGTTATCCAAAATTTAACGCAGTTCTTAAAATAAACGCAAAATGACGTTGCTCTACTGTTTATAACCCAACAATCCTCCCAACAGTTTTTCAGTGTAGCTGTTTCCGAAAAAAGCTGTCCACCGCAAAACCATTTTTAAAAAATGCCTTTTTTATGAACCTATGGCAAGTTAAATATTTCTAAATATTTTTTGGTTGTTAAATTATTTTTAAGTGTTAAAATATATGCACTTTTAAATAAATTATTACTTTTTTTAAAAAAGTTTTATGAAAAAGAAAAAAAATTGTCAAATATTACTGTTTTTTTGTCTATGACAACTATGCGTAACCCCTTAAACTCCTTTATTAAACTCCTGTTTAATACATAAATTTCTCAGGCAAGACATGAGTAAAATTTTGTAAACTTGTTTCTGTAACTACGGTGGCCGAGGGGCTTAAGACGTTCTTAGGCTCAGGTTAGATGGGCTCGAATCCTGTTGGCGAGAATTTATTTTTAAAATTATATTTGATTTAATATATTTAATTTAATAATGTACTTTGGTGTGTACGCACATGAGTTCTCATGTGAGTTCTCACGTGTGTTCGTACGTGAGTTTTTACTTGAAATATTTAATATGCAAATTTTCGTTGAATAACCGACACCACATTGCATACTTTCTTACATATGAATTCACATACGTTCTCACATATGAACTCATATACGAACTGATATAAGAACGCTGTTTCAATTTCATATTGAGTAACATTATACGCGGCGCATGACGGAACTTAATATAAGAAATTACATGCGTTCGTCCCTACGTTCTCACATAAGATCTTATACGAGATCTCGTCTGTGTCACCTGAGATCTTATATGCGTACACATGTAAGTACATACCTACCTTCTTACGACAGATCTCACGCACGTTTTTACAGTAGGGATGGTCGGAATAAACTGGTGAAGCAGTTTATAACGTATTTTTAAAAAAATGTTAAAACCTTTTCAAAACCAACCTGGTTGAAGATAACAGATACTTGTCCAAATTAGAAAGGCAGAAGTCGAATTCTCCTCGTAACATATTTAAATATGAAGTAATTAATTCATGGATTTATGTAATTTATGAAATTACAGAACGCATAAAGTTAAAATTTTGTTATATATATGCTTGATGTTGTTAGTTTATATAAATTCCTTGAATAAACTTATTAAATATCTCAAATCAACTAATGCTGTTTCGATGATTTAGTTAATCGTGTATTTCTGGCGAAACCGATCAGCTAGGATTTCGTACTTAACAGATTTTGAGAGTGTAAATGAGTACAAATAAGAACCCAGTTGTCGATTTTGCATTCATTTTTGTAAAACATATTCACCTCAGGAACCTGGTGTGCCAGGTTTTTGATTAATTAATTAATTAATCATTCAAAAACCAAAAACGACATTTTTTGTGTATTTAAAAAGTACATATTAAGCTGTATTTTAAACAAAAAAATATATATATATTAAAAATGTCGTTTTTCAAAAAAAGTGAATTTTTTTTTTAATTTTCTTTTTTCTGAAAAAAGTAGGTTAAATTAAAATTTTTTTAAAAATTTCTTGCACCATTCGAAAGAAGAGGAAAAAACCTTTCGAAAACATATAGGTCAAATTTTTTTTCACCCTGTTGTATAATAGTTATGATTTTTCAAAAAATTCACACTTGACCAGAATCTTCAATTTTCTGCAAAAATGAGCCCTTTTCATTTTTTCGATTGGTACACTTGCGAAATTTTGCCCCATATGTGAAAGAAAAAAAAAGTGGAGGATTTTGAGAAAAGAGGGATTAAATCCACAAAAAACGTGTTTTTTGGGGTATTAAAATTGTTTTTTTCCCTTTAACCTAATGTGTTAGAGACTTCCATGTGGTCTTAAGTAAAAGCTTGAATCATATATCTTGAGACCCACATATGCAAGTCAAAAAAATAAAGCATCTTTAGAAAAGTAGGAGTAAAACCCACCAAAGGAATATTAAAAATACGTTTTTGGCGTTTATACCCCCACATTTCTGAAAATCTTGATGTGACAAGCAATTTTGATACGCGTGATCGTGTTCACACGGAAAAGTTTGCGGACGAGCTGCTGTCTCCGCAAATAAAGCTACTGTACAAAACGAGAAACAGCGAGCGTCGTATAGGTTAAGGGGGTCCTCTACTCTTGCGGTTTCAAAAAAATCGATTTTTTTTTAAATTCCAATCAATAAGTATTTGAGAATACGCTACAGAAAGGATTTCGTGAAAATCACATTTCTTGGCATGTTCCTGGGAACCGACAGGGTACATGTCGATCGCTTCGAACGTAGAATAAGTGACGCGTCAAAACAGGCCCGAAAATCACAGTGGAAGACACCGTGGACAACCAAGAACATCAACGAGATGAAGAAGGAGAATTCTACGGTCCCGGTATATCAGATTAACTCGTAAGTTACTACAATCAAGCTATACACCGTTTTTTATCTTTAAATGCGGTTTCCCGAAAGTAGTGTTTTTTTAGCTGGCCAAAAGGACTTTACACAAAAGTATTGGTCCGATTTCAATTTTTCTTTAAATTATTCAGAAAACATACTGCTATATTCTCGCGAGTACGATTTGCAAAATTCTATTTCGTTTCATTTTTAAAGCCTCTAATAGGTCAAAAAAATGACGTAAAGAACGTCATCAACATTAAAATTTGAAATGTTGGAGAGTAGAGGACCCCCTTAAGTTAACTGCTCTCTATCTCTGTGATAGCGCTGCTGCCCCACAACAAATAGAGCCGCGCAACCATATCAGTGAGAGAGAGAGAGCATTTAAGACAGCTGCTGCCCTTCTGTGAGAGAGCTGCTGCACCTCATTGGTAGGACCGCGCAACTAAGTTAACGTGGAGGAATAAAACTTGGAATAAAACTCATGTGGCGTAAAATTCATTTGACCCATTTGGTATAAAACCCACATGACATAAATCCCATTTGGCATACAAATTTCCCTATGTTGAAGAAAATTTCTTTTTGTTAATAAAAATTTTATACCAAATGGGTTTTAGGCTACATGAGGTTTATGCCAAATGGGTTTTATGCTAATTGAGTTTTATGTCAAATGAGATTTATGCCAATTGAGTTTTCTGACAAATGGGTTTTATGCTAAATGAGTTCTGTCAATTGAGTTTTATTCCAAATGGGATTGAGGACAAATGGACTTTATGCCAAATGAGTTTTATGTCAAATGGGATTTATGCCAGTTGTGTTTTATGCCAAATAAGTTTTATTTTAAATGGCATTTATGTCAAATGAGTTTTAGGAAATATTCATCCGCCTCCGCGGGAAAAGTGGCTCTACTGTGTCGACACAAATATGTCCGGTATAATAGTGTTTATTGAAAATTTCTAAATTGATATAATAAGTAATTTTTCATTCATTGTATTCTTTTTTACAGTATCATTTCTCTGAATATTTATGATAACTAGACAACAAATTATATTTACATCCATTTGATATAAAGAAATAGAATTTTTAAGTTTCAAACTACAAAAAATATTATTTACTGCGCATTTTAATGAGAATTCGAAACCATATTTTTTTATCTATTATTTTATATCTTTAAGTGATTTATACATTTAAGAATAACGAATTCAATAATTCTAAACAAATACAAATCATTATTTTTTTACTTTTTAAGTGGAGAAATAGAAAATAAGTTTTTTTTAAATAATTTTGAAAATATTTTCTGATGGATAGAAAAGCAACATTTTTCTGTACCTCATATAATTTAATAGTATATTAAGCAACAAGGGGTTAAAGGCAGCCATTTATTTACGCTGATGTTTGTAATAAAAGAGTGTTTAATAAAAATTTAGAAAAATAAATAAATAATAAAAGTATCTAAAATTTGTTTGCAAAAGAGTTATAAGAATTTGTATACTCCGTTAGATAGCTAAAAGTATTAGCTAACTACTATGAGCTAACTACTATATTTAATGAGCGGACCACGTGCTAAAATCCTACAAAAGTCCCCGGAGTTTATTAGTCTTAAGTTCATGTGGGCGTGATTAGACCAATTAAAATTCGAGAGAGGTATTTCTTTTTCCTTATTTTCCCTCGTCAGCAACAGGGCCCTCTTTTTCTGTTTCAGCTATGGTCACCGTGAGACTGAGAGGCAACCTTGCCGACAGCGCATTTTTGGGTTTATCGATGCGCAAGATTAAGATTATTATTCTTTCTTTATCTTGGTTGTGATTCTCTTGTGAAAAGTGGTCGTGTCGAGTGGCACCCTTTGAGATAAGGACAAAACTGTTATTACCGATTATAAGTGTATATTATTGTAAATTGGAGCCGACGAACCCCCTCACGTGTCAATAAATATTACAATTTAGTGTAAAACTGGTGGTTTTATCTGTGGTGTCAACTTTCTGACCCGATCCAGGATCTTTGACTCCAGGTCGCAATTTTCCAGGATCCAGCAAGACTTGGTAAGCCATTTGGAAGTTTCTTCGGGTTGTCAATTCGTTCACGATTTCTCAAAAGGCGTTGCGCTTTCAGCGGAGCCTCCCTTTGGCGGAGGAATTTTTTAGAGTTTCTGATTGGATTTAAAGTAATGCTTATAGGTTTTATTTGGAATATTATTAAAACCAATTTGTTCATTACAAGTAAAATTAAAAAAAACCTAAAATTTCAATATTAATAATATTTATTTTAAAAAACTTAATTGTGAATTATTATCAATATTATAGAATTAGTATAATTTGAACAGACATTGTCAAGATATTAAAAACTAAGTCTTCACATTTCAAAAGTCGATAGGGAACTAACTATAAATTTTAGGTTGATGCTTTCCTTTTAATTTAATTACTTTAACAGCTTTAAAAAACTTATCTACATAAGTATCACTCATTTTGGGATAACTTTTTGGCCAACACACTCGTAAGCAAAATTATATTGTAACAAAAAAAGTGTCAAAAAGATACACGAAACGCAATTTGAAATTAGTCAAGGTCAATGACAAATGACATCAACAAATAAAAAGCTGAAAACACGGAGATCCACTCATTGATAAAAAAGTGGTCCACCCATTGAAAATAAAGTAATTTTTAATTATTATCAATTTTTACTTAACATCGAGATACTTTTTTGTTCTTTTTATCACAAATATTAACGTCAAAAGTTAACGTATAAATAAGATACCTAAAATAGTCAAGTGTTTACTATTTTTTAAAACTTTTTTAAATTCTCCGAAAAAACCATTTCGATTATTTCCAAGCCCTTTATTTTTTCATCTGCTCACCAGACAACATTTAAGCAAGCATTTTCTTAAGAATATTACTAAAAACTATTTCAAGATAATATCTAACTTTCAAAAGCACCATTTTACCATTTTGATTGACATTTTTAAAAAATACGGAAGGTAGCTCACTTATTAAGACGTTTCTCGAATATGAATAATTGTAGAATTAAAATTTTAAGATTTATAACTTACCTGTAAACATTAGATTTTGTTTTTTCTGTATTTTCGCATGATTGTGGAGTTAATGGTCTCATCGCTTCATCTCTTAAAAATTTAAGTTCTTTATCCTTTTCTTGCAATTTTTCATTAAGTTTCAGCATCTTTTGCTGTTGAATTTTTAAATCTTCCATAATATCGTACTTTTCGCAACGTTCCATTTCTAGTTCTGATTTTAATTTACGTAACTCAAAGTTTTTTTCAGATAGGATATTATACCTTTGAACTGAACGAGCCACAGGAGAGTTAAAGAAATCTTTAAGTGGTCGCCGTTTCGGAGTGAAATGAGGTGTTTTTGGATGAGATTCATTAGTACATTTCACATCAAGGAGACTGCAAATTGTAGAGTTTAAAAATTCTCTGGTAACACCGTTTTTATAAGATAGTGTAGTTTCCAGAAATATTTTTATTTTAATTTGTGTTTCATGATTAAGTTTTGTACACATAGGTTTATGAAAAGTTGGTTCTTGAGATGTTCGCAATAATAAAAGAGAAGCAACCAACACATTCTCTGGAAATTGTTCGTTATCATCAGATTTCCAAATAAATTCTGGATACTCATCTAAAAAGAAAAGAAATAATATTATAAACTTTACAGACAAATAAGCACAACATTTTTTTATAAAAAAGTGATTTTTTAAGTTTTAAAAAAGGTTTTAAGAGTGCCAATTTTATTTGTATTTTTAGCTAAAAGTCGATTTGTTTAAACTGATTTTCAAACACTTGTTCTAAATTGTTTGACATTAACAAGGTGGCCGCAAAATTTCATTTTTAAAATTCCCTGACTTTTCCCTGACTAATTTTTCATTTTTCCTGACCACCAATTTTACAGATTTTTTAAATCTTGCTTTGTTTATTTGGAATTTGAAATAATAAGATCATGAATTTTTGAATGTGGTTCTTTTAAGAAAAAATTCCCTGACTTTTAAAGATTTTTTTGGAAAATCCCGGACTTTTCCCTGATTTCCAGTTTTTCCCTGACCTGCGCACATTGGGGCAAACGTGGAATTTACTGTTCAAAACTATCTACAGCTTGCAATTCTTAACGGATTATTAACTATTTTCTTCTATTTTAAAGATAATTAAATTAAGAGGTGTAGGAAGTTACTTTTTCATTTTTTTTATTTTTTATAACTTTTTTTCTTAAACAAAATTGTAAGAACGAACTTTTGCAGTGAAACGATTTTTCTTTCTGAACTCGAGGCCTTTGTTTGTGCTCAATATGAGTTTAAAATATATTATATTATATTTATAGCAATTTATTTTTATGAAAATGACAGTCTGCGAGTTTTCAGGGTCGCTGATAACAAATATTATGTCAAATTGACATATTGACAGTTACTAACTATCAATTCAATAGTAAAGCTGACGTCGAATTTACTATTCAAAAAGGACTACAGCTTACAATTCCTAACGGATTTTGAGTTTTTTCGTTTGAAAGATAATTAAATTTTTAAGAGGTTTAAGAAGCTGCTTTCTTAATTTTTTTATTTTTATTCCTTTTTTTACACGAAGTTGTAAGAAAAAACTTTTGCAGTAATCCAATTTTTCTTTTTGAATTCCAGAACTTTATTTGTGATCCAAATAAGTTAAAATTATAGCATTTAAAATCGTAGAAGACATGTACTCAAGGTATTATGAAACTTAATTGTTATAAACAATTACATGTTAACGAATAAACAATAGGTGTTCATTTATATAGTCATAAGTTAACATTATATATTCTATAAGTTGACAGTTGAATAGACAGCTGTCCCTTTAGCAAGGGGTTAAAGGGAGCCATTTGTTTACGCTGATGTTTGTGTACGAGTGACAGTCGAGGGCGAACTTTGTGTCACTCGTACACAAACATCAGTGTAAACAAATGGCTGCCTTTAACCCCTTGTTGCTTACGATACTTTTTATTCCAAAGGCACAAACGGGGTGCTTTTAAATGCCTGTAGGTTAGGGTCTAAATGCGTTCATCTGTTTGACCGTATGAAAATGGTGTCTATTTTTCTCTATGTGGAAAAAATGCATGGATCAGCTGTTTATTTCTTCCCTAGGGAAAAAATGGACGCCATTTTCACACGGTCGAATAAATGAATGCGTTTAGACCCTGCCAACAGGCATCTAAAAGCACCATGTTTGTGCCTGTGGGATAAAAAATAAATTGCTTTTTGCAAAAGTTGACAGTTGAAAAGGCAGCTGTCAACAATCAAAATGTCAATTTGACATAATATTCGTTGTCAGCGAGCCCGAAAACTCACTGACTGTCATTTTCATAAAAATTAACTGCTTTTTGGAAAAGTTGACAGTTCAATTGACTGTTTTTAAGTGTCAAAATGTCAATTTGTGCCCTGTGCAAGAATGCGGTGAAGAATAAATTCGTTCATTGCCCTGGTTTCGATGCTTTTTATCATCCTGGATGTGCAAGAAAGACTACTCTTATTCCCGACGTAGGATACAAGAAATGTTGTGAGAACCAACGCCAACCCTCTGTGCCTCCGACGCCGCCCCCAATGGGAGCGTGTTAGCTTCAAAACACAAATGACAACAATCAAATACGCTCAATTTTCTCTGATGAATTCTCTAAATTCAGTTCGTCAATTGCTGCTGATTTTAAAAAATTTAATAAATCTTTGACGGAGATCTCAGAAAAGGTAGCGACAAACAGTATTCGAATAGGTGAAATCGAATCAAGCATTTCCAACATATCTCAGCGTGTTGACGTCCTAGAGTCTAGAATCGCCACAGCGAGTTTAAATTCTTGTGAACAACAAAATACCTGCTCTACCTGTCTGAATGAGTGCGAGGACCGCTTCATTAGAAAATTCAATCTACTATTTTATGGCTTAATTGAATTTGAATCCTCAGCCAATAACTCACATGAACACGATAAAAACTCCGTTTTAAGAATTGTCAGTGTATTACGCCCCGAAATGTCTCCCAGACTTGTGTGTGTAAAACGTATTGGTTCATTTTCGCAGAAATCAACACCAAGCAGTCCGCTTGTTGTTTCATTCGAGGACTTACTGACACCAAAGACTATATATAAGAGACACTATGACATTATGACTATGAAACGAAACAACCAACTACCTCAGAAATTACTGTCAGTACTTATAACCCCAGATCGCACCAAGAAGGGTCTCCCACATTTTCTCTAAAACTCAATTGTCAGAATATCCATTTGACCGAATTTTATTCATACAAAATTGCATTTATCAGAAATCTCATTTATCCAAATACGCATTTCTCGGAAATCTCATTTGTCCAAAATTGCATTGATCAAAAATCTAATTTGTCAGTAATTTGAATTATCTAATATCTTCTTTATCAAAAATTGCATTTATCAAAGATCTAATGTTTCCGAGATTGCATTTCTTAGAAATGGCATCTGTCCGAAATTGTATTTATGCGAAATTTAATGCTTCCAAAATCAAATTTCTCAGAAATCACATCTATTCGAAATTGTATTTATCAGAGATCTTATTTGTGGGCAATGTCATTTACTAAAAATCTTACATATTAACCACCAATTTCTTAACAGAAATTTAAATTATCAGAAATGTCATTCATACAAAAACGCATTTATCAAAAATCTTATTTTTCCGAAATAGCATTTAATAGAAATCTTGTTCTTCAAAAAATTAAATTATAACGAATTTCATTTATCAAAAATTGTATTTATCAGAAATCTCATTAGTCCGAAATTGCATTTGTCAGAAACAAAATTTATTAGACAAAGCATTTAACAGAAATCTCATCTGCCCGAAATAGCATTTATAAGAAATCTAGTTTTCCCAACATTGTAATTATCAAAAAAACCATTTATCCAAAAGTGCATTTTACAGAAATCTCATTTTTCCGGAATATTATTTATCAGAAATTTTATTTGTCAAAAATATCAATTATCAGTCATTTTATTTATCGAAAATTGCATTTATCAGAAATCTCATTTCTCAGGAATTGCAATTATCAGAAATCTCATTTGTCAAGAATGTCAATTATCAGTAATCTTATTTATCGAAAATTGCATTTATCAGAAGTCTCATTTCTCAGAAATTGCAATTATTCGAAATTTCATTTGTCCGATATTGCATTTATCAGAAATCTCATTCATCCGAAATATTATTTTTCAGATATCTCTTTTGTCAAAAATGTTAATTATCAGTAATCTTATTTGTCAAAAATTGCATTTATCAGAAATCACATTTCTCAAAAATTGTTATTATCAGAAGTCTCATTTGCCTGATAGTGCATTTATCAGAAATCTCATTTGTCAAAAAAATCAATTATCAAAAACCTCATTTATCCAAATTTTAATTTGTCAAAAATCTAATTTATCAAAAATTGAATTTAACAGACTTCTTAGTTGTCCGAAATTGCATTTAACAGAAATCTAATTTGTCAGAATTTCCAATAATCGAAAATCTAATTTGTCCAAAATTGCATTTATCCGAAATCTTATTTGTCAAAACTTGGGGAGTCTCGTTTCGACTTTCATAGTGTACGGACGTGTTTTCAAGTTCCGTTCCTTGCCTATATTTATTTTGCTTTAAACGAAAGTTATTTATTATATTCTGTGCAGTTCGCTTTGTTATCTCTCCGTTTTTCCCGGGGTGCTTTTTTTTTCTCTTTGTGCTTTAAAATGGAGGTTGATATGAAGGAGCTTATTGTAAAACTTTCAAGTGATATTACAACTTTAATAACTTCGCATGAAGAGCTCAAGAAAGAGGTGCAAGCAACGTCTTTGGCCGCGGCTTCTGTTTCTTGACTATCAGCGAAAACTCTGAAAATTGAAGGTTTGGTGGACCGGTTGGACAAGCTTGAGAGATCAAAAAACATTATAATGTTTAATTTGGATTTTTCCGAAAACGAAAAGAAGGATCTTTTTGAACGGGTTCTGTCTATTTTTGTTGGCGCTGGTTTGTCTATACCTGATGTGGCCTTGGTAGATGTACACAGGCTCGGGAAAAACAAAGTGAAAAGCCCAATCATTATTAAATTTATTTCTAATCGATGGGTACGATTAGTATTTACGAAAATAGCTTATTTTCGTGAATTGGGTATAGCCATTACTAATGATCGGTCGCCTGAAGAGCGAGAGAGACGAAAAACTCTTATTCAACAATCTCAGGTTCTCTCTAAAGTCGGACTGTCAGTTAAAATTAAAGGCAATCAGCTGTTAATGAATGGCAAAGTAGTACGTGACGAGGAAATTCCTGCACTTATGAAACAACACATTTCCTCGGATCCTGTAATTTCGGATTCAGAGATGGATGATGCAGAGCGAGATTCATCTCCTAATATTAAAAAAAGGAAAAGAAGTCGCGCTTTGAAATCTACATCCTGATTCTGCCTGCTCTCAGAGAGGCGGGTCTAACGCTTCTTTCAGGATAGTGTCTTGAAACGTCCATGGTATCTACAATATATCCGACATAAATTATGTTATTGATGAGAAAGACATTCTTTGTTTTTGTGAAACTTGGTTGGATTCTGCGGGGATTGGTCGTGCCAGATTCAGCGATAGTTACATGGTTTTTCACTCGGCGGCTATAAGGGATGCAGTGAGAGGCAGAGCGAAGGGTGGTATTTTAATTGCATTAAGTAAGTCGTACTTTTCAGCAAATCTTTTGTTCTCCTCTCGAGATTATATTATTCTGCACGTAAATTGGGGTGGCTTTTATTTTATTTTATGCACTGTCTATTTGTCGCCCACTATTGTTATCGATTGTTTTCTACAGAATTTTTTAATTGTAATTGTCTCACTTCGCTTATCTCATCCTTTATTACCATTTTTTATCTGCGGAGATTTTAACTGTAGAATTGCTAATTTTAACAACTTGGACCCTAACATTTTTACTAATTCTAACATCATGCTTCCTAACCGTTCCTCAATGGATACTTTTATTTGTAAAAGAGGTAAATCTCTAGTTGAGTTTATGGAGATCAACGGGTTCCTTGTTTGTAATGGTAGAGTAAAAAATGATAAGCCGGCACAATTTACTTTTTATGGTCCTCAGGGTTGCAGCGTGATTGACCTATTTTGGTGTTCCTTGAATGATTTACATTTTTTATCTGACTTTAAGATCTTACGTGTGAGAACAGGGTCCGATCATCTCCCCATTGTGGCATCTTTTGATTGTGGAATAGAAATAAACAAAACAGTTGATTATTTGGGGTATAATGGTCTTATTTTTGATTTCTCTAAATCGGACTTATACGCCGATCGCATGAGATGGAGAGATGAGGTAGCGTATTTTCAAGTTGATATTGATAAATTAAATGAAAATCTTATAACCACAATTAGTAATGTAGCTCGGGAACTCAACATGGTAAAACGCCGAGGGAGGGGCCACATTATGTGGCCTTCGAGCATTATAAACTGTTATTTAAGAATTATAAAAAACTCCTTAGAGAGAAAAAGGAATGTTATTCAAGTGACAAAATCGAAAGGTTGGCTGGCGCGAGAAATTCGAGGGATTTTTGGTCTATTATTAATGAAGCAAGATTTAAACCTATTCAGTCACGCATGCTGGATATAGATTCATGGTCTTTGTATCTCGCGGAGGCTTTTCCGGAAAGGAACAGCCCAAATGCTCTTATTGCTCCTTCTTTCATCCCAGCGTTAGATGAACATATCTCTCTCGATGAAATTATTTTAAGTTTAAAAAGATGTAAGGACGCAAAGGCAGCTGGTTGTGATAATGTTAATTATAGCTTTTTTAAAAATCTTCCTGAAAATTGGATCTTTTATCTCGAATATCTATTTAACAAAATTCTTGAAGAGGAAAGAATCCCTAAAGATTGGGGTACATTAACAATCTTTATGTTGCACAAGAAGGGAGAATTTTCGGACGTCAATAACTATAGACCTATTTCTCTTATGAATTGCATCGCTAAAATTTTTTCTCAAATCTTATCTAGCAGACTAACTAAATGGGCAGATGAAAATAATTTAATTCCGGAATTTCAGTCGGGTTTTAGGAGAGGAAGAGGTTGTTTAGATAACTTATTCTCCCTTCTTTCAACTGTCCAAATTCACCTAAGATATCCTCGCAGGGCTGTTTTTGCGGCTTTCATCGTCTTTAAGAGTGCATTCCCTTCAATATGTCATCACTTATTGTGGTCGAAACTGCAGAAACTTGGGGTTAGTTCGAAATTTATAAATATCCTAAAGAATTTTTATTCGAATGCGTATGCTCGTATTAAGTGGGGAAATGAACACACTGACTTTGTAAAAGTTAGTCAAGGGGTCGTTCAAGGTGATGTTCTTAGTCCCTTACTTTTCTCTATTTTTATTGCGGATATTGAGCAATTTCTTATAGACCGGGGGTGTAGGGGTGTGAGTGTCATTAGCATCATAGAAATATTGTTATTAGCGTACGCGGACGACTTAGTCCTCTTATCGGACACTCCGCATGAGCTATCGAAGAAGTTAGAAGCACTTTACTTGTATTGTAAAATTAACATGCTTTCTGTTAACATTAATAAGACTAAAATTGTCATTTTTCATAAAGGTAATAATTCTTCGTTTAAACATTTCAAATCTTTTAAGTTTGGCTCAGAAAAAATCGACGTTGTTAAGCAATATGAATATTTGGGAGTTCCTTTTGATAGCTCTGGCTCTTTTATACCAGCTGCGTCTAAATTTGCCAGCTCAGCCAACTCAGCGGCGGGGATGACTTTACGCACAATTTTTCAAACTGGCGCGGACTCATGGTCGGTGTATTCTAAACTTTTTAATAGTTTATTTCGGAGCACTTTTCTGTATGCGATTCAAATTTGGGGTCATGACCAGTTGGGTATAGTTGAAAAGGTTCAAGTCTTTTTTTTAAAAATTTATTATCACTACCTAGTTTTACTCCTGCCTATGCGGTGCGCCTGGAGACGGGCTGCTTACCGGTATCTTTTCTTGTTCTGGAGAGATCACTGTCTTGGATTTCACAAATTTACAATATGGATCGTTCTCGGTACCCAAGACTGTGTTTTCTCCGGTTAGTGGAGTTGTCTCGGGCGGGCTGTTTCCAGGGGATTTGGATAATAGAAGTTTGGGAAAATGAGATTTCTTGTACATGGACTTTCGCACAATTGAAGGTTATGGAGAATAATCTTTTGGATGAATGAGACTTCCGATAAGTGCGATTTCGGACAAATGCGATTTCTGATAAATGCAAGTTTTGACAAATAAGATTTCTGATAAATGCAATTTTGGACAAATTAGATTATTGATAATTGGAAATTCTGACAAATTAGATTTCTGTTAAATGCAATTTCGGACAACTAAGAAGTCTGATAAATTCAATTTTTGATACATTAGATTTTTGACAAATTAAAATTTGGATATATGGGGTTTTTGAAAATTGATTTTTTTGACAAATGAGATTTCTGATAAATGCACTATCAGACAAATGAGACTTCTTATAATAACAATTTTTGAGAAATGCGATTTCTGATAAATGCTATTTTTGACAAATAAGATTACTGATAATTAACATTTTTGACAAAAGAGATTTCGGATAAATGAGATTTCTGATAAATGCAATATCGGACAAATGAGATTTCTAATAATTGCAATTTCTGAGAAATGAGATTTCTGATAAATGCAATTTTCGATAAATAAGATTACTGATAATTGACATTCTTGACAAATGAAATTTCTGATAAATAATATTCCGGACAAATGAGATTTCTGTAAAATGCACTTTTGGATAAATGGGTTTTTTTAAAATTGCAATGTTTGGGAAAATTAGATTTCTTATAAATGCTATTTCGGACAGATGAGATTTCTGTTAAATGCTTTTTCTAATAAATTAGGTTTCTGACAAATGCAATTTCGGACTTATGAGATTTCTGATAAATACAATTTTTGATAAATGAAATTCGTAATAATTTAATTTTTTGAAGCACGAGATTTCTATTAAATGCTATTTTGGACAAATAAGATTTCTGATAAATGAAATTTTGGACATGGGAGATTTCTGATAAATTCAATTTTGAACAAATTAGATTTTTGATAATTAAAAATCTTTAAAATTGAGATTATTGATAAATGTAATTTGTAATAAATAAAATTCTTGATAATTCAATTTTTAAACAAACGAGTTTTCAGAAAAATTAAATTTTTGATAATGACAATTTTGGATAAATTAGATTTCTGACAAACGAGATTTCTGGTAAATGCATTTTCAAAGAAATTCGATTTCTGATTATTTAAATTTCGGACAAAAGAGATTTCTGATAAATGCTTTTTTGGATAAATGAGATTTCTGATAAATGCAATTTTGGATAAATAAAATTCGGTCAAATGGATATTCTGACAATTGAGTTTTGGAGAAAATGTGGGCGACCCACCAAGAAGCAACAATCTGACTACTGACTCGCCAAGGCCGAATTAGCAGATCGAATGTCGAAAGGAGAGAAGAATCTGATTATCAAATATAGCCACGGATTTCCAACGATTGTCCAGAAGCGCCGGATTCTACCTCAGCCATCTTCTCCAGGAGCAACCTAAAATTATTTTAAGTATCATTTTGTTATCAAAACTTAAGGGGAGTTAACTCCAAATTAAATTCGTTTAAAGTTTTTCCGGATTTTGGTTTATATAATGTTTTTTGCTTTAATGAAACGTTGCTCAAACTCTCTATATTTTCAATTGAACTTTTTGACTTAAATGTTTTTAAGGTTTTTCGATCTGACAGGCTCTTTAAACGAGGTAGTGAGGTACTTATAGCGATTTGCAACCATTATTATGTCGTCTCACTAGATCGTACTTAAATTCACTTTATCTTAATATTAACACACTAGGAGTACGAGTATCGAATTTAAATAACATGTTCTTAATTACACCGGCACACAAAAAAAATTCGATTGCCAGGACTAACATGTGGTAGGTTCTCTTCCTTAAGATGTATTCAAAGAGAAAAAATTGGGCAAGTACGAGTTACACCCGTACTAAAACCAAGGGTTCCGTACAATTATTGTTAAATATTGTTAAATATTGTTGAAATAAAAAGTGTATACAATTTTTTAAAACACTAATTGTAATTTTCAATTATTTCAAAAAGAAATTTTATAATTTTTAATATTTTGTGGAAAAAAATATGTATTTGTGTACGCTGCCGAATATAATATTACATAAATTAATCTGACTAGTTCTTAGTTTATGAAAATACAATTGTTTAATTATTAAATATCAATTTAACGACCTTATTGGACAAAATTAGAAAAACTCTGTATCAAAATTGGATAGTGGGATAAAAGGTAAATAAGAATATTTACTTATTATATTTGAACTATTATTTATATTAGTAACACATTTTTGTGCAGCGTACACAAATACATATTTTATTCCACAGAATGGTAAAAATTATACAATTTCTTTTTGAAATAATTGAAAATTACAATTAGTGTTTTAAAAAATGTTATACACTTTTTATTTCAACAATATTTAACAATATTTAACAATAATTGTACGGAACCCTTGGTTTTAGTACGGGTGTAACTCGTACTTGCCCGATTTTATTTATGCATTTTTGCAAATTTAAATTCTGTAATTCTAATATTTTGACAGATAAGGGGGATCGGAGATATGATCATTTTCAACAATTTTTTTAAGTCGTGGTTATTTGCTCGAAAACAATATGATAACAGTCTGCAACAAAGTTATGAACCTTTGTTCTGTAATCTACAAATAAAACTACATGTTCATACCAAACTAGCGATATTAACCTCGCTCGCTTGATAATTATTATTTTTTAATTGCTTATTGATGTGAACATATTATAAAAAATTAGTGAACTTATTTGTCATTGAACTTTTATTAATTTTTTAAACAGTTTTTATATTTTAATAATTTATATTGTTATAATTAATCATTATAAAAATTTTATTAATTTAATGATTATAAAGGACATGTTAATTCTTTTTAATCTATTTTGAATTTTATATAGTATGCTAATGATTAACGTTTCTTAATACAATTTTTTTCTTTATCATGTATTATCCACTCTAAAAACGTTAGCTGTATCCATCAAAAGTTAAAGAGTTATTAATTTTATAATGTTAATTTATTATATGTATATATAATTAATATAACATTCATTTTTATATACATAAATTATTTCCAACAATTTTTTTCATTTTTTGTTAATAGATCTTGATTTTATTGTATTTTTTGCCACCTTGGATCCTTTGATAATTATCTAAAAATAAGTAATAATAATAACTGGTTTTTTTTAAAAATAAATAATATTTTATTAATTATATAATATAAATTTTTTTAAATTAAATAAAATTAAGAGTAATATCATTTATATAAATAATTATTTTATTACTCTGTCATTTAATATTAAAATTTACATATTAAGGGCATGTGATGGAGAATGACGTCACTGGTATAGGCAAAATTTGTCCGTAAGCTTTTTCTTAAAATAATACATTTTTTGACACCAAACTTTGTGGAATTTCTTAAAATGCCATTAAGAAGGTCTCTCAAACCCAATTTTGTTTAAAATTTGCCTTAAAGTTAATTTTTTAAAAACTTATTTGATTTTCGTAAAATAAAAAAAATTGTGTTTAAGGCAAAATTTAAACAAAATTGGGTCAGAGAGACCTTCCAATGATATTTTGTGTAATTTTACAAAGTTTGGTGTCAAAATATTTATTATTTTAAGAGAAAGCATACGGACAAATTTTGCCTATACCAGTGACGTCATTCTCCATCACATGCCCTTAATAAATAAAATAAAATATTTTTCATTGATTTATTATTTGTTTGCTATATTAATTTTTTTTTCTCTTGTTTTATATTTTTATTATTTAAACATCATAATTGATTTTTTTCTTTAATTGTAAAAATTATGAGATTCAGAATGGTTATGGGCAATTGCCCCCTTCTCAAAGCCTTATAATCATTTGAGAGATAAAAATATAACACTATAATATCGTATCTTTTTCTCCATCATGTAATGCCTCCAAGAACCTTGACTGTATTTATCGAAGGTAGAGAATTATTAATTTGAAAATGTTTATTTATTTTCTGTATATATATTTATTATAATATTCATATTTATATACATAAATAATGTTAACAAATTTTAATTATTTTTTGCTGCTTTCAGCATTGCATTAAACATTGCAGTAAACATTGGTTCTAAATTTTTTTGTACTTTTTGTACTCATACAATCAAGTCGAATAACTTTTGCCCACTTTTAAGCTATTAAAGGTTTTAAAAAACGTTTTGTATTTAGTTTATTATTTATGTTACGAAGCTTAAAAATGTCTGAATTTAATATCAGTTCTTGATCTTTAATATTATAAAAAACAAAATCTAAAAAAACATACTGTTAATGTTTATAATTAATATTTTGATAAAAGTAATGTTTTTTTCTTTATTTTTTAAATAATATTGTTTTCTAAGAGATTATCATGCTTAAATTACACTTATGTCATTTGATAGCTAATTTTATCAAATTTTAAATTCAATTTTTTCAATTTTATATAATATTTTTATTCAAAATTAAAAAATTAGTAATTATTTTTGAATTTTTGATAACTCAAGAACGATTATCTTATTAAAAAAAATTTTAAATTATAAATAGTTCATTTTTCTATGTAGAAGTTAGCGGCAAAATATATTTTATTTTTTATTTTTTAAATATTATAATATTAAGTAAAAAAAATTAGTTGTTATAAGTGTTTGGTTAAAAAATACGTAACGCTTTTATAAAGCTATTATGATCTCTCCGTCCCTCTACGTAACGCACCGTAATTAATTGCTTACCTTTTGCGTCCTTCTATAATTTGTTTTTAAATTTCTTATTGTTGCTAATCATTACTCATTATTTATTGTACAGCTATCGCCAGATATGCTTTAACATTTTAACACCTAGGTCATATGGAAATATGTTAAAGTATATCTGGCGATCAGTGTACAATAAATAAATAAGCAACGGCTAACATTGGACGGTTAAAATTATATACAATTAATTAATTTCAATGATAATTTTTCTAAAGTTAGTGTTATTTCTTATAATAATTTTCAAAAAATAATGATAAAATAAAAAAAAAAGTTTCTTAAACAAAACTAAACAATTATAACTAAAATCACTAACAAGATTTGAAAATAAAAATCAAAACTCATGCGCAGAAGGATCCCTGTATAGCTAAATATGCGCAGTAACAAAAACTTCAAAAAAAAGTTTGTTAAGAAAATTGTTCATGCATGTAAAGCTCAATAAACATGTAAACAGAAATTTCAGACACATTGGGTACGATATGCATAATTAAAAGTAAATCGTGTCTAAATTATTTTACATATCACAAGAGATGAATATTTGATTTTTGTTGGACTTAAAAAAAAAAAAAAAAAACGGAAAATTCGAAAGAATTGTAGCAATTACTAAGCACCTTTAAATCCAACAGTACTCTCCTAGTCCAATACAGCGCATGTGTAGCATTCATGATTCACTACTGCGCATCTGTAGCACTCAATTTTCACTACTGCGCATGTGAAATTGACCTAGTTAACTACTGCGCATGTGCAGAAGTAACGTATAACTACTGCGCACATGTGGCCCTCACGATGAACTATCTCGGACATGTAGCGCTCAATGTGAACTACTGCGCATGTGTTATTGCGCATAAAAATGTATTTTAATCAGGAAAAGTGAGTAGAATTAAAAGAAGTGGTGAGTGAGTGAACGAATGAACGAACAAACGAACGAACGAAAGAACGAACGAACGAAAAATTTTTCAAATTTTCGAAAGTCAACATCATTTTTATGTATTAATGCACGATTTTGTATATGCAACTGCGTATAAAAATGCTTCACTACATAAAGGACTCACTATTTTTTAATATACCAATAGGAAAAAGTAGGTTAACTTAATAAAATGGACAAACTAACGAAAAATGAACGAAAAACTGGTTACATTTTAATATAGTAAAGGAAAAGGATTACCATGTACGATACAACTTTTTCGAGAAATTAAAAACTCTTTATTCTATGTAAATAATTTAATTGTATGAAATAATTTTTTACAGAATAATTAACATAACAATGCAATGTCCAGACACACAGTGGTCCGAAATCCCAAAAAGCTGGCCAAAAGGCGTAAAAAAAATTTTTTTTCGAGCTCTTTTTCACATGAATTTGTTAAAGAATACTTCAGAGCATTAGAAAATGCCAACGATAATAACTAGATGTCGTCACAAATGCTACTTTATTTACTTTATAAACAAAAGTGGAAGTGTCAAACGTTATAAAAGTAATTCTTCACTATTCACGCAATATGGAGAACTATTTTTATTTAAAAACAACGGGTTTAATTTTAAATCGGCAAAATGGATTATAATAATAAATGGGTGTATTTTTGACTTAATATTTGCTTTCTAAGTACTGTAAAATGTTATAATTTTGTAAGTAACTTGAATCGGTAAAACGCATTTATTTTGCACCCAAAAAAATCTGAGAAAAGTAGTGCTGTAAAAAAAGTCTTGATAGATCCTGTCAAATTTAAGTTCTTAAATTATTTCTTATACATTTTGACAAATCATATTGCAAAATTAGCTGCCACGAATTGCCTCTGCATTTTTGTGGTTACCTTTTGTGCAAAAAGTGAAAATCAGTTCTCACGTGCACTTCACAAAAATATTATTTTTTTGTATAAAAAAATTTATTACTATTGTTTTTTACGGTTTCAGGCTATCATACAACATCTCTTAGTCGATAGCAAATATTTTACACATGAATAAAATATGTTTATACTTTTAAAGGTTTACAGCAATCATCACTTGTAATAGCTTGCTTGTACTGGCTAAGTTTATTAATATATGAGATTTGTGATGTGGACATCAATTTGGTTATCAACGGCTCAAATAATCCCAGTATTTTATTTATTTATTATTTAATTATATATTTGTTATTCCACAATATCTCACAGGCAAGTATAACTATATAAATAAATCAATCAAAATTGAACAAAAATTCCTAAACACCGATTTTTTTTAAAATTAATTTTCATTTTTTCATTTTGATCCATAATACTGGATCGGCCACTATGCTTTTCCAAAAAATATTATCAAATTCGAAAGCAGTGACCTCAAAAACCACTGAGAAACGATTTTTAGAAAGATTTGAGCAGTTTTTGCATTTTAGGGTCAACATATTGCGGATCCGCCATTTTGTTTTTCAACAAAATAATATCGAATTCAAAATCAGTGAAATTAAAAGCCCCGAGTAACGATTATTATAAAGATTTAAGTAGTTTTTACATTTCAGGTCCGACATATTGGATTCGCCATTTTGTTTTTCAAAAAAATAATATCAATTTCAAAATCAGTGACCTCAAAAACCCCGAAGTAATGATTTTTAGAAAGATTTGAGCACTTTTTAGACTTTTGACCACATTTTTGACGATTTGGACCACTGTGAGACAGTATGTTGATTAATTCCCCCCCCCCTCCCGCTTTATAATTAAAAAACGTTGCGTAAAGTAATAACATTTTAAAACTTTTGCAAACAATTTTATTAGATTATATAGGTGTTATACGACAAAAAAAACCATTAATATTTAACAAATTGTATTTATTTATTAAGAAAAATAATATAAATTTTCAGATATTTAAACAAATTTGGCAGAATATATGGGGTTGAAAAGCGATAAAGAATTTCTGAAAATTCGAAAGAATTGTAGCATTTACTAAGCACCTTTAAATCCAACAGTACTCTCCTAGTGCAATACAGCGCATGTGTAGCATTCATGATTCACTACTGCGCATCTGTAGCACTCAATTTTCACTACTGCGCATGTGAAATTGACCTAGTTAACTACTGCGCATGTGCAGAAGTAACGTATGACTACTGCGCACATGTGGTCCTCACGATGAACTATCTCGGACATGTAGCGCTCAATGTGAACTACTGCGCATGTGTTACTGAGCATGAAAATGTATTTTAATTAGGAAAAGTAAGGAGACTTAATAGAAGTGGTGAATGAAAGAACGAACGAACGAAAGAACGAACGAAAAAATTTTCAAATTTTCTAAAGTCAACATCATTTTTATGTATTAATGCACGATTTTGCATATGCAACTTCGTATAAAAATGCTTCGCTACATAAAGGACTCACTATTTTTTAATATACCAATAGGAAAAAGTAGGTTAGCTTAATAAAATGGACAAACTCACGAAAAACTGGTTACATTTTTTTTAATATAGTAAAGGATTACCATGTACGATACAACTTTTTCGAGAAATTAAAAACTCTTTATTCTATGTAAATAATTGAATTTTTTTAAATAATTTTTTACAGAATAATTGACATAACAATGTCCAGACAGTATGTTGATTAATTCCCCCCCCCCCCCCTCCCTCTTTATAATAAAAAAACGTTGCGTAAAGTAATAACATTTTAAAACTTTTGCAAACAATTTTATTAGATTATATAGGTGTTATACGACAAAAAAACCATTAATATTTAACAAATTGTATTTATTTATTAAGAAAAATAATATAAATTTTCAGATATTTAAACAAATTTGGCAGAATATATGGGGTTGAAAAGCGATAAAGAATTTCTGAAAATTCGAAAGAATTGTAGCATTTACTAAGCACCTTTAAATCCAACAGTATTCTCCTAGTGCAATACAGCGCATGTGTAGCATTCATGATTCACTACTGCGCATCTGTAGCACTCAATTTTCACTACTGCGCATGTGAAATTGACCTAGTTAACTACTGCGCATGTGCAGAAGTAACGTATGACTACTGCGCACATGTGGTCCTCACGATGAACTATCTCGGACATGTAGCGCTCAATGTGAACTACTGCGCATGTGTTACTGAGCATGAAAATGTATTTTAATTAGGAAAAGTAAGGAGACTTAATAGAAGTGGTGAATGAAAGAACGAACGAACGAAAGAACGAACGAAAAAATTTTCAAATTTTCTAAAGTCAACATCATTTTTATGTATTAATGCACGATTTTGCATATGCAACTTCGTATAAAAATGCTTCGCTACATAAAGGACTCACTATTTTTTAATATACCAATAGGAAAAAGTAGGTTAGCTTAATAAAATGGACAAACTCACGAAAAACTGGTTACATTTTTTTTAATATAGTAAAGGATTACCATGTACGATACAACTTTTTCGAGAAATTAAAAACTCTTTATTCTATGTAAATAATTGAATTTTTTTAAATAATTTTTTACAGAATAATTGACATAACAATGTCCAGACAGTATGTTGATTAATTCCCCCCCCCCCCTCCCTCTTTATAATAAAAAAACGTTGCGTAAAGTAATAACATTTTAAAACTTTTGCAAACAATTTTATTAGATTATATAGGTGTTATACGACAAAAAAACCATTAATATTTAACAAATTGTATTTATTTATTAAGAAAAATAATATAAATTTTCAGATATTTAAACAAATTTGACAGAATATATGGGGTTGAAAAGCGATAAAGAATTTCTGAAAATTCGAAAGAATTGTAGCATTTACTAAGCACCTTTAAATCCAACAGTATTCTCCTAGTGCAATACAGCGCATGTGTAGCATTCATGATTTACTACTGCGCATCTGTAGCACTCAATTTTCACTACTGCGCATGTGCAGAAGTAACGTATGACTACTGCGCACATGTGGCCCTCACGATGAACTATCTCGGACATGTAGCGCTCAATGTGAACTACTTCGCATGTGTTACTGCGCATAAAAATGTATTTCAATCAGGAAAAGTGAGTAGACTTAATAGAAGTGGTGAATGAACGAACGAACGAACAAAAGAACGAAAAATTTTTCAAATTTTCGAAAGTCAACATCATTTTTATGTATTAATGCACGATTTAGCATATGCAACTGCGTATAAAAATGCTTCACTACATAAAGGACTCACTATTTTTTAATATACCAATAAGAAAAAGTAGGTTAACTTAATAAAATGAACAAACTAACGAAAAAATGAACGAAAAACTGGTTGCATTTTAATATAGTAAAGGATTATAACACTTTATGTCAAATAATTTTGTTGATAAGCGCCAAGGAATGTCATTTTAAATGCATTTTAACTAAAAAATGACCGAATCTTCTCCATTATCTGCCTAACTATTTGACTTAGAGAGCTAAACTTTGGTATACACATGTATTTTTAGGTGCAGATTATATAAAAATTATAGAGAAGGTGATGTTCATAGTGCTATCAAAGTAAGAACGATAGATTTAGGCCAATATGCATAAGAAATGCCCAAATATCTTTTTACTTCCTTGACAACGCTATGACCAAGCCCTATAATCATGTTCTCTATAATTTTTCTGTAATCTACACGTGAAAACACATTTGTATACCAAATTTGAACTTTCTAAGACAAATAGGTTGTAAGTTAAGTGGGTGGGGTTATGGTCATTTTCATCATTTTTTAAAAAAAGTCGTGATTTTTTGCTAAAACCACTATGATAACAGCCTGTAACAAAGTTCTCTTTAGTCTTTCTGTAATCTACACGTCAAACTACATATGTGTACGAAATTTCAGCACTCTAAATACAATAGTTTGTCAGATAGAGTGGAAGAATCATCAGTTTTTATTGCATTTTTTATCGAAAATGGACCATTTCCCCCCCCTGATCTTCCAAACTATTTGACTTAGAGGGCTCAAATTTGGTACACAAATGTCTTGTTATGTGAGGCATTCTCTGAGCAAAAAGCCACCCTAAAAAAAAGTTGCCTAATGTTTTGGTCAATGATATGTAGTCAAAAAACAAAAATTTTAAGTAGGTTCTTAGGTCTGTGTAATGCGTGGTTGCCATGTTATCAGGGGCCCAATTTTATTGCAGCGTAATTTTCAACTGCCAATAACTTTTAACCGGATAAATGGATTTAAAAATCTTATGGGTGTTTTTTGTGCAGAATTTCCTAAACTTTCAAATAAAATTACTCATTATTTTTATAATTTTATTTTTGACAAGAAAAATGCAAAAAAATGTTTGTTTTTTAATTTTTGACCAACACTCCTCTTAGGAACTTTTTCATAGCTACCTAGAAATGATCTTTATTTTATTAGCATTTCAACCCCCTAAATGACATTTTGGGAGAGCAAGATTCGTAGAAGCTATAGGTGAATGTGTGCTACAATACACTTTACAAATTTGCATCCAGTTTTATTCTATATAGTCTTAAATGATTTTAATGTTACCAACTTTCTATACTTGAACAAAAAAGTGAAAAAATAGTATATATTGTTTTTTCTACAACAAAAAGAACAATTTGTAAGGTGTACTGTAACACACATTCACCTATAGCTTTTACAAATCTTGCTCTCCCAAAATGGCATTTATAGGGTTGAAAAGCTAATAAAATAAAGATCATTTCTAGGTAGCTATGAAAAAGTTCCTAGACGGGAGTGTTGGTCAAAAATTAAAACACAAACATTTTTTTTGCATTTTTCTTGTCAAAAATAAAATTATAAAAATAATGAGTAATTTTATTTGAAAGTTTAGGAAATTCTGCACAAAAAACACCTATAAGATTTTTAAATTCATTTATCCGGTTAAAAGTTATTAGCAGTTGAAAATTACGCTGCAATAAAATTAGGCCCCTGATAACATGGCAACCACGCATTACACAGACCTAAGAACCTACTTAAAATTTTTGTTTTTTGACTACATATCATTGACCAAAACATTAGGCAACTTTTTTTTTAGGTTGGCTTTTTGCTCAGAGAATGCCTCATGTGTAGATTACAGAAAAATTATAGAGAAGGTAGTGGCCATAGCGGTATCAAGGATATTGCAAGAGATTTCAGCAAAAGTACTTTAAAAATGCTCAAAAATCTTGTTATTTCCTTGACAACACTATGACCAATCCTTCCAATCACGTTCTCTATAATTTTCCTGTAATCTACACGTGAAAATACATATGTGTGCCAAATTTGAGCTTTCTAAGTCAAACAGTTTGGCGTCTAGGGGGGGGGGGGATACGATTTTTGTCTACGGACGCACGAATCTCGTCATAAGGGTTCCGTTTGTACACTTTGTGTACGGAACCCTAAAAATGTGGTCTTACCTGAAAGTTAGTTCGTGTTCTCTTTTTATAGGCATGGTGGGGGGATGAAGTTTGAGAAATTGATTTGTATGGGAATTTACTTAATTTCTATATCTAAAACTGAGTTTTCGCTTCTTCTGGATGTTGATTTTTATTCAGTGACTTTAATAACATAAAATTTGGATATATAAAAAATATTAAATATGGCAGATCTAAAATGGTGGATTTTTTAAAAATTGTTCGGATTTCCTTGAAATTTGTTACTCGGGGGTTTTGGGTTCGCTGATAGAGAATCTGATGTTAGTTTTTAAAAATGGAGAATAGCGGATTCAATATGGTTGACAATATTTTAAAACAACCATTTAACATGCTTAAAACTTGGTATTTTGGAAAAGGTGCATGTAATGGTTAGTAGCTACTTTGAATGCGAAAGCTACTCGTGGTAGCTTATAGGCCACATCAGAAAACGCTATTTTAAATGCAAAAAATATTTATAAAATTGCAAAAGCGCATGAAGGATACGCAAATTTTTTTTTACAATAAACATCATCATGAGATAATTAAACGATCACTTGTCAAGAGATTTGAATTCGTAATCAACAACCCCGAAAACTTCAAAGTAACAAGTTTCAAGCGAGTTCAATAGATTTTAACAAATTTGTCCGCTATATTGGATCCACCATTTTGAATTTTAAAAATCAGACTTTAGATACTTAACTAGCGAGTTCGAAAACCTTCTAGTAACAATTTTCAAGCGAATCCAATGAATTTAAAAAAATTCGTCCTCCATACTGGATCCATCTTTTTGAATTTTGAAAATCAGGCTTGTGCATTCACGTGGGGTGGTAGTGCGTCTGAGATTGGTGAAAAGGTTTTCGCGCTAATTTCCGCGTTTTCCCTCGCTTTTACGGAGCGACATCTTTTTCCTTGTTCTAGGTGATTTAAGCAGGTGTAACGAAGAGCTCGGCTAGTTTCTGGCGGTGAGAGCGAGAGGACCAATCCGGAAGAGATTCACCCCTTTTTGGACGATTTTGGAAGGACCGCGTGGTTGCACTCGACGGCAGCAGTCCGTTTTGGATCGAGGGTCGAGGTAGCACGTGTGCGTCGGATTATTATTCTTAATCGAAATTTTGTCGAGTCAATTGTATCAAAAAGGGAAATGTTAATGATAATAAATTCTTAAGTGAGTGGAAATTGTGTTTGTTTTTCTCTAAGTTCCACCTGGATTTTCATTCCCGAAGACGAGGGGCACGAGTTTGAACCAGAACAGAGGAGTTCAACTGGGAGCCGACAACGAAGGTTTGGTGAGTGATTTCCTCCGTTTTCGTCGTGGTGTTTCTCCTGGTTCTTTTGTTGGTCTCGATTGACGGAATCTCTCTTTGGTAGGAGTTGTTGGAGTTTGGTTGATAATTAATTTAAAGGCATTAAATAATAAAATAATAATAATAAATAATAAATAATAAAACTTCCTCAAGGCCTTATGGGACAGAGGATAGTTGAGAGACCCTGGGTGGTAGTGGCAGCTGACTGCATGGAATTTCCTCCAAGCAAGAGTCGGTGCCGCTATCTAGTAGTGTTTCAAGACTTATTTTCTCGCTGGGTGGAGGTCAAGCCTTTAAGATCTGCAGATGGCAAGTCAATTGCACGGGCGTTTAAGGAGTTAATTTTGTTCAGGTGGGAGACTCCAGAGTTTTTGTTGACGGACAATGGAAAGGAATTTGATAATAAATTTCTAAAGTCAGTCCTGGATGATTATGGGGTTCAGCATCTCACCACGCCGCCTTATCATCCGCAGGTAAATCCTGTCGAGAGGAGTAATCGAGTGTTTAAAACTATGGTCGCGACGTTTATCGGGGAGGATCATAGAGAGTGGGACAAGCATGTTCATGAGTTTCGTCATGCCATGAACACTGCTGTCCAGTCGACAACGAAATTCTCGCCCGCGTTCCTTAATTATGGACGGAACCCTAAACCAGTCAAAAGTTTGCGGAGGGAGGTAGAGGGGAGGAAAGTTGTCGAGGGAATTGATCCTGAGGTGTGGAACGATCGATTGAAGAGGTTAGATGCGTTGCGAGATTTAGTCGCGAGGTTTATCGATAAAGAGAGAGAGAAACAAAAGGCGTATTACAATCGGAACAAGAGAGTGGCGGAATTTCACGTGAGGGATCTAGTATTGTGGCGGACACACAAGTTGTCAAACGCAACGAAAAAGTTTTCGGCAAAACTGGCACCTAAGTACGAGGGGCCATTCGAAATTATAGAGAAACTTTCGGATACGGTTTACGTGCTAAAGAGGAATGAGAATCGCCGCGTCACTAAAGTGCATGTATCCGATCTCAAACGGTATATTCTGCCCAGGAAATAGATGTTGCTTTGATTAAAATTATTAGTTATGGAAAACTTGATAAATTAACCTTGTTGTAATGTGTTGTTTGTTTTAGATTCCCAGTGAGGATGCCTGTGTGGAATGGAGAAAGAGGGGGCGTGGACGGGGAAGACCGAGTGACATGATAGTAACCACCCAGCCAGAGCCGGGATCATCCACCCAGGAAAAGGAAATTTCTGGAGGGGAGAGAAGACCGACCTACCGCATAGAGGGGCGATATATAGTGCTCGGGCGAGGGGCGAGAGCGGAACCATTTTCCTATCCTCCATCTCAACCCGGATTAGCTGTGACTGTGGAGGAACTAAAAGAAGGACAAGAAGGTCCGGAGTATCATGATGGGAGTGTGGTGGAAGGAGCCTCGGAAGAAAGAGTAGAGGACCAGACGATTGACGAAGAGAGCGAAATAGAGGGAGCTTTAACAGAGATACAGGAGGAAGAGTTGGGGATAGGACAGGATGAAGAATTGGGAGTGGATTGGACAGAGGATGATCAAGACCGGGAACTGCCCAGCATGGGAGTTACTGTGACTGAGTCGAAGTCCACGACGTCATTTTCTCGGCCTCCTTCTGCCGACCTTCAACTGGACGACTTCGAGGAAGAATGTCAGCAGGCGGTCCGGAAATTGGAACAACATTTGGCGGAGAAGGAGAGTCGGAACTATGCTCAATTGAAAGAACTTCGGGAAAAGCAAACTGAAGAAATTAAGAATGTGAGGAGAGGGGTGCTGCGCAAGGAGGATTTTGTCAGTCCCCGTGATGTTTCTGCTTCAGTCTGGTGAATAACACCGCCGGGACCGCCTGAGCCATGTTTACGAGAACCAGTGGCGTCGTCGCCGGGGGAGCCATTTCCCGATCTTCCAGGCCTCCACTACCAATCAAAAAGAAGGGAGTCCTCTTTGGCAATCTAACCCCGATTCCAACAATTAGAATTGATGCCCCCGACCGCAGAGGGGGGATCTCTGCATAAATTGTGGAAGAAGGGGAGTAAGAGTGAACCGTTGCCCCCGGTGTGAGATTGCGTATATGAGATACCAGTATGAGCGGGATGTTCTGCAGCGGGGGCGGCGGTCCAATGTACCAAGTCAGAAAGCGAAGGATGACGATGTCTGGAGCCTCAGAGAGGAGGCAAGCTCACCAAATAACGAGGGGAGAGAGGTTTTGTCGTTGGAAGTGGAGAGGAACGAACCATGTCGACGAGATGAGGTTCAAGTCGAGAGAAATCGACCAGAGCAAGAGGAAGAAGTCCGACAGGAGGAATACGGGGCCATGGCCTTGAATCCTGAGGAGGGTGATCCAACGATGAATCCGGGAGGGCCGGGCGACGATCGTCAGCGGGATTTACACCGAGACATCGAGCGGCTAAATTGGATGCTCAGAGACTACCCCCAGCACATAAGGGAGGAGGCAGTTGCCCAGTTGCTTGAGGATAGTCGTAACTAGGAGCACGGTTGGCCTCGTTAAGTGGAGAGAATTTTGAGGGGTGAATCAAGAGTAAGGTTGAGTGAGTAGTCCATTGTTGTACTTGCAAAATTTTTTGTTCCTGTTTTCCTTATAATGTTTATTGTTGTTGTTTATTTTGGAAGCAAATCTTTATTTTTGTGTTATGTTTTTATTGAGTAGGCGATACTAGAGATTAGTATCGGCCTAGGAGAGGGGATTGTGACGAAGCGTTTTGTCACTTAGGATTTTGAACTGTGTATTTATTGTTATTATTTGGTTGGTAAATCAGAAGCCAGGTGCCTTTATTGGAATTACGGCCCTTACTGGCACGATTTCCGCTTCGTCGCCGTCCCCTCGAATGGTCGGGAGCATTCACGTGGGGTGGTAGTGCGTCTGAGATTGGTGAAAAGGTTTTCGCGCTAATTTCCGCGTTTTCCCTCGCTTTTACGGAGCGACCTCTTTTTCCTTGTTCTAGGTGATTTAAGCAGGTGTAACGAAGAGCTCGGCTAGTTTCTGGCGGTGAGAGCGAGAGGACCAATCCGGAAGAGATTCACCCCTTTTTGGACGATTTTGGAAGGACCGCGTGGTTGCACTCGACGGCAGCAGTCCGTTTTGGATCGAGGGTCGAGGTAGCACGTGTGCGTCGGATTATTATTCTTAATCGAAATTTTGTCGAGTCAATTGTATCAAAAGGGGAAATGTTAATGATAATAAATTCTTAAGTGAAGTGAGTGGAAATTGTGTTTCTTTTTCTCTAAGTTCCACCTGGATTTTCATTCCCGAAGACGAGGGGCACGAGTTTGAACCAGAACAGAGGAGTTCAACTGTGAGCCGACAACGAAGGTTTGGTGAGTGATTTCCTCCGTTTTCGTCGTGGTGTTTCTCCTGGTTCTTTTGTTGGTCTCGATTGACGGAATCTCTCTTTGGTCGGAGTTGTTGGAGTTTGGTTGATAATGAATTTAAAGGCATTAAATAATAAAACAAAAATAATGTGGCAAATTTTAATTTTAAGAAATAAAATAAATTTGTCCGTTACAGACTTCAGATTCGTAATCAGGAACCCCAAAAACCTCTGTGTAACAAGTTTTAAGCATTTTTTTATACCTTCCGCCATATTGGATTTTCCATTTTTTATTTTATAAACTAACATTAGATTCGTAATCAGCAAACACAAAAACCCCCGAGTAACAAGTTTCAAGCATTTCAAATGATTTTTTTTAAAATACCGTCCGCCATATTGGATCCGCCATTTTGTATTTTGAAAAACTAACATCAGATTCGTAATCAGGGACCCCAAAAACCCCTGAGTAAGAAGTTTCAAGGAAATCCGAACAATTTTTTAAAAAATCCAGCATTTTAGGTCCACCATATTTAATTTTTTTTTATATATCCAGTTTTGGGTCGCCCACATTTTCTCCAAAACTCAAGTGTCAGAATATCCATTTGACCGAATTCTATTTATCCAAAATTGCATTTATCAGATATCTCATTTATCAAAAAAAGCATTTATCAGAAATCTTTTTTGTCCGAAATTTAAATGATCAGAAATCTAATTTTGATGAAAATGTATTTACCAGAAATCTCGTTTGTCCGAAAGGTAAATTGTCAGAAATCTAATTTATCCAAAATTGCATTTATCAAAAATTTAATTTATCCGAAATAGCATTTATCTGAAATCTCGTTTGTCCAAAAATTGAATTATCAAAAATTGTATTTATTAAAAATTACATTTATCAGTAATCTCAATTGTAAGGATTTTCAATTATCAAAAATCTAATTTGTTCGAAATTGAATTTATCAAAAATCTCCTATGTCCGAAATTTCATTTATCAGAAATCTTATTTGTCCGAAATAGCATTTAATAGAAAGAGAAATGTTGGGATAATGGAAGTTTGGGAAAATGAGATTTCTTGTACATGGACTTTCGCACAATTGAAGGTTATGAAGAATAATCTTTTGGATAAATGAGACTTCCGATAAGTGCGATTTCGGACAAATGCGATTTCTAATAAATGCAAGTTTTGACAAATAAGATTTCTGATAAATGCAATTTTGGACAAATTAGTTTTTTGATAATTGGAAATATTGACAAATTAGATTTCTGTTAAATGCAATTTCGGACAACTAAGAAGTCTGATAAATTCAATTTTTGGTAAATTAGATTTTTGACAAATTAAAATTCGGATAAATGAGGTTTTTGATAATTGATTTTTTTGACAAATGAAATTTTTGATAAATACATTATTAGACAAATGAAACTTCTTATAATAACAATTTTTGAGAAATGCGGTATCTGATTAATGCAATTTTTGACAAATAAGATTACTGATAATTAACATTTTTGATAAAAGAGACTTCTGAAAAATAATATTTCGGATAAATGAGATTTCTGATAAATGCAATATCGGACAAATGAGATTTCTAATCATTGCAATTTCTGAGAAATGAGATTTCTAATAATTGCAATTTCTGATAAATGCAATTTCTGATAAATGCAATTTTTGATAAATAAGATTACTGATAATTGACATTCCTGACAAATGAGATTTCTAATAATTGCAATTCCTGAGAAATGAGATTTCTGATAAATGCAATTTTCGATAAATAAGATTACTGATAATTGACATTCTTGACAAATGAAATTTCTGATAAATAATATTCCGGACAAATGAGATTTCTGTAAAATGCACTTTTGGATAAATGGGTTTTTTTAAAATTGCAATGTTGGGAAAACTAGATTTCTTATAAATGCTATTTCCGACAGATGAGATTTCTGTTAAATGCTTTGTCTAATAAACTAGGTTTCTGACAAATGCAGTTTCGGACTAATGAGATTTCTGATAAATGAAATTTCGGACATAGGAGATTTTTGATAAATTCAATTTCGAACAAATTAGATTTTTGATAATTGAACATTTTTACAATTGAGATTACTGATAAATGTAATTTTTAATAAATACAATTTTTGATAATTCAATTTTTGGACAAACGAGATTTCAGATAAATTCTATTTCGGATAAATTAAATTTTTGATAAATAGAATTTTGGATAAATTAGATTTCTGACAATTTACCTTTCGGACAAACGAGATTTCTGGTAAATGGTTTTTTAGATAAATAAGATATCTGATAAATGCAATTTTGGATAATTAAAATTCGGTCAAATGGATATTCTGACACTTGAGTTTTGGAGAAAATGTGGGCGACCCCCAGTTTTTATGTTATTAAAGTCACTGAATAAAAATCAACATCCAGAAGAAGCGAAAACTCAGTTTTAGATATAGAAATTAAGTAAATTCCCATACAAATCAATTTCTCAAACTTCATCCCCCCACCATGTGTATAAAAAGAGAACTCGTGTTCTCTTTTAGGTCGAACCACATTTTTCTCTTTAGATACATCTTAAGGAAGAGAACCTGCCACATGGCAGTCCTGGCAATCGAAATTTTTTTTTGTGTGCCGGTGTTATTTTAGTTTGTATGTTGCTCCTAATTTATCAGGATGCCTGGTGTCAGCATATCTTAACTCTCTTCGCCATTAGATAACAGTATTGTCAATATCTTCGTCAAATATAAATCATAATTTCTGTAATTAAATTCACATACTGTATATCTTATATATATTTTTATATTGTTTTATAACTAGATTTATAATCTTGCACACAAAATTTTGTACTCAACAATGGTCCTTTAAGGACCGCTGGGACCCTTTGTACGAAAAAGGATTAAATAAATAAATAAATAAATTTGACATTAAATTTGTTATCAGCGATCCTGAAAATCCTTATCCTGTCATTTTCATCAAAATCAATTGCTTTTTGGAAAAGTCGACAGTTGAGTTGACAGCTGTCAAGTGTCAAAATGCTAATTTGACATTAAATTTGTTATCAGCAACCCTGCAAACCCCTATCCTGTCATTTTCATAAAAATAAATTGCTTTTTGGAAAAGTTAAAAGTTAAATTGACAGCTGTCAACTGTTAAAATGTCAATTTAACATTATATTCATTAACAGCGTTCCCGAAAAACCTTGGACTGTCATTTTCATAAAAATGAATTGCTTTTGCTTCCTCATAGAGGAAGCGTTGTGATCGTTAAGATTTTCGATTTTCCAAAAATAGTGTAAATCGACTCAGTTTCATCTGAAAAGTTCAAATTTTCATTCCTGAGAAAATGTCCGGATGTGTGTGTGTGTGTATGTGTGTGTGTATGTGGTAAATTTTTTGTCGCCAGGATATCTCGAGAACGCTTCAATGGATTTTAATAAAATTTGGATGACATATGAAGCTCACAAATATCTAAATTTGGACACAGGGATTTTTGAAAATACCCAATCAAATTTTTTTGAGCACTTTTTTTCATCGAAAAATATCGTTTTTTGGCAAAAAAATTTTTCATGCTAAAAATTCAGACAAATAAATGAAAAAATCATATTCCTTGTTTCAAAACGAATCGATTGACCTATATAAAGTATATAATTGACTAAAAACCCACGTAATAATTCATGATTTTTCATTTTTTTCAATAATTAATTTAAAATTAAATTATTATTTTTTATATTATAAATAAATAATAAATAAATAATAAATATTGCTTCCTCTATGAGGAAGCAAATTATCTTGCTTTCTTGGAAGCGAAGTGTCCATGAAATGGACAGAATTCACACCTAGTTTGGAAAAGTTGACTGTTGAGTTGACAGCTGTCAAGTGTCAAAATGCCAATTTGACATTAAATTTGTTATCAGCAACCCTGCAAACCCTTATCCTGGCAGTTTCATAAAAATAAATTGCTTTTTGGAAAAGTTAAAAGTTAAATTGACAGCTGTCAACTGTCAAAATGTCAATTTGACATTATATTTGTTATCAGCGATACCGAAAACCCTCAGACTGTCATTTTCAATAAATTGGTTTTTAAGAAAGTTGTCCGTTGAATTGACAGCTGTCAACTGTCAAAATGTCATTATAAGTCAATTATTTATCTTCTATAATTATAAATAATATAAGTTAAACTCATTTTGAGCACAAATAAAGGTTTTGAGTCCCCAAAGAAAAATCATTTCACTGAAAAAGTTTGTTCTTATAATTTTGTTTAAAAAAAAAGTTATAAAAAATTAGAAAAGTAGCTTCCTAAACCTCTTAAGAATTTAATTATCTTAAAAATAAAATAAAAAAATAATTGAAAATCCGTTAAGAATTGCAAACTGTAGATAGTTTTGAACAATAATTTCCACGTTTGCCCCACTGTGCTGCGACCACCCTCTCATTAATTTATAAACTTTTAAAGAATTTTGTGAACTTAGGAAAGAGCTGGTTAGGTTATACTTCCGAAGGGTTGCCTGCATTCCTTCTAAAACCCAATTGCCCGAAATTTAATTGTCTGAATTTGTAACTCTCCGAACTTGCATTTGTCAGAATTTGTAATCTCCCGAATTTGAATTTGTCCAAACATTGAAATAACCGAACTTCCATTTGTCCGAACTTTAAAATCAACGAACTTGCAACTTTTTGAACTCACATTTAGCAGAATATTCAACTTACCGAATTTGCAATTGTTAGAACTTCCAAGTCTCCGAACTCGCTATTGCCAGAACATCAAAAAGCCTTCACTTGCATTTATCCGAACTTTGAAAATAGCATTTGCCCGAACTTCGAAATCCCCGAACTTGCATTTGTTAGACCGTTTAATTGATCGACTACGCAAGTATCTGAACTTGCATTTGCCCGACCCTCGGAATGCTGAAATTTTAAAGGAGTCTTCTGAATGGCTGGGAATATTTCCGGGAAATGTTCGGACAAATGCAAGTTCAAAGATTTCAAGGTTCGATGATTTTACAGTTCGGACAATGCAATTTCGGGAAGTTAAAAATTCTAACAAATACGAGTTCGTCGATTTAAATTTTTTGACAAATGCAAGTTCGGTGATTGAAAAGTTCTGACAAATGCAAATTTGAAACCATAAAACCACAAAAGTTATGGTTTCTTGCATTTATCTCTGTAAATATAAAATATATAAAAAAATGTTTTTAAGAAAAGTTGTAAAACTTATTAAAATATATATTTTCTGTTGTATCCATTTTCTACCAAAAAGTGAATAGTTTACGAGAAAAATCAAAAAAACTCACAACTATTATAAAAACAACCAATTTTACGAAAGTTGAGATAAAGTGCGTAGAACCTGTTGTCAATCATACTCAGAGATGCCAGAGAGAAGCCCCAAAATACTGTTGCGCATGTTTGAGCCTTGCGCCTAATTGGTCAAATACGGTGCGCTTATTTAAAATATGTATTTTCTTAAAATTTATAGTTTATATCATTTAAATTAGGTATATTGCTCAGTGCTCACCCCAAGTCGAATTTATGTATAACTACGAACTATTTTGTAAGCTATATAAGGGTGATCTCTGAATTAAAGAAAAACATTTTTAAATAATTTTGTGACTATTGCTATGTAAAGAGGGGGACCTAAATAAGTTTCTGGAATGCGTTATTACGATCTTTATAAACAATATTGTTTATAAAATGATTGATTATGATAAAATAATGTTTTTATTTTTTGTCGCATAAATTACGTAAGGCATTTTTCTTATATTTTGACCCACGCACCCACGTCTGTAACGCTCCGTAAGTTTTGGATCCACCCACCCACCCTATCTTACATAATTTTTTGCTTATGTTTTTTTTTAGTAGAATTTATTCTTAACATTGCAAAAACTTGTTTAATTAATGCAGGCATCACAGACAGTCAACTTTTTCATCTATTTTGATGATCTTTCCCTTTTTCACCTATTTTGATGCTTTGTCACCTTCTACACCTCTTTGGGGTAAAAAATATATAATTTTTTTGTTAATATTTCGAAGTATGTATGTTCATAAAATTCAGATTCAGTGTTTGAATTTTTTCTTCAAACTTTATTTCCTTTTTCCAATTTTCAATTAATTTTTTAAATATTAAAAAAAATTCTTGCCCTTTTTCAATTTTTTTTCTTTTATTATTAACAAGTTTCTTTAATTTAACATTCAATTGTTCAATTTTTTTCTTCAATTTTCTCAAATTTCAATTCCATTTTTCAGTTTTAATTATTTTCTAATGTATTTAATAATTCTCGGCTTTTTTCGATTACTTTTTCCAATTCTCAATTATATTCTTTAAATTTCAATTCCATTTTTCAATTTTTAATGATTTTCTTCAATTTTCAATTTTTAATTATTTTGTTCAATGGTAATTATTATTTATATATATTTTCAATCTGTTACGTACGTAACACTTAAATAAACTTAATTATTTTGTAATAAAACATTGGAAGAAAAAGAAATTTAAAGCAAATGCGACGATGCATTTGCCACATATATATAAGTATGTATGCGCGTAATTCGAGACCCCGATAACCACGTGCATTGACTTATAGCCACGTGTTTATATTTTTAAAGGTACATCTCCAGCACCATATAGTGATCATTTAATTAAAATTTGTATGTCTAGAATTAATGGTATTACAATTAATTTATTATTGTTATTATTAATGTTGTTATTGTTATAACAATAATTATTAATATCATTATTATTTATTATTATTATTGTTATTGTCAAAGCAATAATTATTAATATTATTATTATTATTGTGTTTAGTGTAATCTATATTATGCATGTATGAAAGAATCGGTGTAGACAAGGTTGTGAAATAACCGGAGGAAAGGAGGATATCTCTTTGCTCTTCGTCGCGTTTCCTTCTCTCTTCGTCTCTTTCTTACGCGGTCAGGTACATCGAGTATAGCGGTGTGGGTGCACTACGCAGCACGCATACAAGCATAAATTTCTCATGAAATCCTCAATGTAGATATCTTCTGCATTGCGGAGTGTCTCACTATGCATATATTCCTTTCTTTCTTCTATGATTCCTTTCCTCCTCTACCTCGATACATAATTCTTAAAAGAGAACAATGTCAGCAGATATAATTAGAATATGTCATATTCTCTTAATACACGCAAATGCGTGACAAAAGTGGACTTATGAGGATCGATTCTGCAATAATAGAATTTATCGAATCCATGCAGATCAACGATCGCTCTGAAACCTAAGAAGAGCACAAGTCATACTTATTCAAACTTGTATGGGAGATATTATTCTAATAATGCCAACAAAGAAAAGAGATATAGAAATCTCAGATATCGAGGTTTAATTATAACCTAATGAGTCAATCATCCTGTACCCACACCAACTACCCCTTAAACCCCTGATTTCGTTCCATCATAATGCACCTTAGACACTCCATAAAAGCAGAAGCTTCCGAGGTGTCAATCGCCATTCATTCACGGGTGATCGTTAACATCAAAACGGGACTTGATACGATTGTCGAACTACCGGTACGAATTTTTTCACTTCAATTTGAAATAGTAATTTTCAAAAATTGGATACATTGGAAAAGGCTCAATTTTTGCTACTTGCTGAATCGCGATAGATTTTCGTCGAGCCAAGTAGTGAATCGAGATAGTGCCAAGTTCGAGTAATTGTTATCTGTTGAATCTCGATAGATTTTCGCAGAGCCAGATGACAATTTGAGAATAAGGCCCGTCCGCGAGCTGTTTCCAAATTTTATTATTTTTGTGCGGACGTTAAAAAAGTTTTAAATACTCAAAATCAGCTGGGTTCTAATCGGGATAAAATAGTAAAAGGAGATTTTCTTCTTGCTTCATCGGTCAGTAGTGTACCTGTACCGGATTCTCGATTCGCGTAGTGCACGGAGCGCGTAATCGCTCATTCTTTCTACCTCCCTCTGCCCGTCGGAAGCGCAGCAGGTGAAAAGAGGCATCCTCCTTTCCTCTCAAGCTTTCAGGCGGTAATTTAAGGATAATTCGTGAGTACGAAATATTTGTCTCGATCAAATTTTATAAAAAGTAATTTTAATTGCTTACGAGACATGAATTTATAAACAAACAAGCATTTATTTTATGCTACACAAATTATTTAAATTGTAATATTTTAACATTTTTAAAATTAAATAAATAAAGAAAAGAGAATTTAATTAACAAAATTTACTGTTGTCATTATTGTAGTTTTTTTTTAAAACAACAATTCATCCATTTTGTCTTTCGTCTTCTATCGACGATTTCAGTTTATTCGAACCCACATTAAAAATAAAAATAAAACTATTCCATTACTGGAATAGTAATAGATTGGTTCCTCCGGCGAACAAGTTAAACAAATTATTTTTTTTATCAGGATGAGAACAAAGAAATAAAATTTCAAAATTAAAATGTATCAAATTAAATAAATAATTTTATGACCGTTCGTAATACAATCTAGTTGTTAAATTTGCCATTTTTTCCAACAATTATTCCTATAATTTTCTTAATTTTTCAATATGTAATCATTTTCTTTAAATTTTATAATTCTTGTTCAAATTTTTAAATTATTTTTTTCCGTTGTCTATTAATCTTGACATTTTTCAAATTTCCTTTTCAATTGTCAATTATTTTCGTCATTTTTTTTAATATTATCATTAATTTTTCATTAGGGGAGACCGAGGAGGAATGTAACAGAGGTGGAAAGTAACAACGCTTAGAACTTCTTAATCAATGAGCGGACAGACATAGTCCTTAAATAATTTTTAGTCAGTTTTACCCCCTTTACCTTCCCCAAATTATGTTAGGGGTCTACCGGAAGCTATATATCTGATACTGACATTTTGTGCAAAAATTACGACAAAAGAAAGTTTTTGCCTAAATTTTCAAAATATCATATTTCTTTGATTTTATAGATATTTTAAATGTGCTTCTCATTTTTTTGAAGCTTTTTTATTTATCTACCAGATATTGCTATTTCTAATATTTTCCGATTGGGAAAGAAAGTGGGAGAACGACCCGTTATCGTCAAATTCATAGCTCCTAGATGGGTGAGTCACGTATTCACGAAAATTTCGGAATTTAAGAAGCTCAACCTAACCATATCAAATGACCGGTCTAAGAAAGAGAGAGAGAACAGAAAGGAACTTCGTATTCAAGAGGAACGGTTAAAGACAGCTGGATTTAAGACAAGGATAACGAAGAACAAACTTTTCGTGGGAGAAAAAGAAGTATTTATCAAGAATATTGATGCTATGATTCTCACTCAGAAAAAACGTAAATCTATGGAAGATACTGAAGATGTAGATTCACGTCACAGTGGGGGTCTTAAATCAAGTAAGAAAGGCCGTACCTCAAACCGTGACTTATTAAAGAGTGACAAAAATAATCAGAGTTTGATACCCTTCCTGTCAAATGAACCTTCGTCGATGTGCTCGGATACTACCACTCAGCCGACTCTGGATACTGCTGAATAGCGAAAGGATTCCTTTGTTAGAGATTCACCAGATATAAACGGCCCTTTTATTTTTAGGATTATTATGTGGAATATTCACGGTTTTTCAAATCTCTTGGACATTAAGGATTCGTTTGATGGCGCAGATGTGCTTTGTGTTTATGAGACGTGGGTGGAAGATCCTAACATTTACTCATCTAGTTTCTCCAGTGAGATGCAATTGTTTCACACCCCAGCTTGGAGGGATTTCTCAAGAGGTAGGGCTAAGGGAGGAATTCTTGTAGCGCTAAACAAAGGTATATATTCTTCGTTTGTAATTCAGAGTAATCAGGAGCTTATTGCCCTTAGAATTAAGAGTATTTCTAGCGAATTTATTTTAATTGTTGTGTATTTATCTCCCTCTTCTAATGTTTGTAACTTTCTTCAAGAATTAGATAATATTTTGTGTGAGATTCGAGCCATATACCCACAATTACCGCTGATCGTGGGGGGTGATTTTAACTGTAGAATAGGCCTCTTGAATCAATTAGAGAGGGACATGTTTTTAAATTTTGGAAATTTTACTGCGGACAGATTGTCTAATGACCTTTTTGTTAATGATAGAAGCAAGAAACTTGCTGCTTTTATGGGGGATAATGGCTTTTGTGTAGTTAATGGAAGGGCCAGAGGTGATACCCCAGCGCGATTTACTTGTAGTCAGAGTGGGGGCTCTAGTGTTATAGATCTCATTTGGTTGACTATTGACAGTCTCACATTTGTAGCGGATTTTTCGGTCCTTCCAATCTTAACTCATTCAGATCACGCGCCTGTAGCTTTATTCTGTAATAGCGCTTCTGCATCGGATAATTTAGTAAATTTTAATTTTAATAATGCAAATGTAATGAAACTCAAATTTGATTCCAGTAAGAGTTCAGATTTCGCGGAGTCAATGAGATGGAAGAAAGAAATTGCGAATGTTAATTATGATATTGACGGCTTGAATGATAACTTAATATCTACAATAGTTAGCACTGCGAAGGAATTGAATATGATAAATAAAGCGCAGAAGGGGTCGGTGATTAGGCAGCCGGGCGAGCCCTGGTATGATAAAGAGTGTCGAGAGATGAAGAGTAGAGTGGTGAAAATTTACCGGAGGTACCTAGAAGATGGCAAAAATGATATTAATCGTTTAGCATATATTGAATCTAGAAGAAACTATCAAAGCTTATTGCAAAAAAAAAAAGAGTTGATTATGAAAATAAAATTATTGATGACATTTCGGGGGCTTATAATTCACCTATGTTTTGGAAGTTAATTAATAAAAAAAGAAAAACGTTTTTAAATCATAATTCAATAGATAAAAATACATGGTTTCTATGGTTGCAGAATTTGTTCCCCAGCATACCGGATAGTTGTTCTCTTAAATTTATCTCCACCCACCCGATGTTAGACGAGTGTATCTCGTATGATGAACTTGTAAAAAGCTTAAATAAATGTAAACTCGACAAAGCAGAGGGTGCCGATATGGTGAGTTATAACTTCCTCAAATGTTTACCGGAAAACTGGTTGTGCTATATCGAACATTTATTCAATAGAATAATGGATCTGCAAAAAGTGCCATCTTCTTGGGGAAACCTAACCACGGTAATGTTTCATAAAAAGGGGGACAGGAGAGACCCTGAGAACTACAGGCCAATAACCCTTGTAAACTGCATCGCAAAAGTCTTTACACAAATTTTGGCTTTTAGATTAAATACTTGGTGTGAGCTTTGCGATGTGGTACCAGAGTTTCAATCGGGTTTTAGGAAAGGGAGAGGATGCTTGGATAACATCTTTACCCTGTTGTCACTGATTCAAATACATCTTAGACATCCGAATGGTCTAGTATATGCAGCATTCGTAGATTTTAAAAGCGCGTTCCCTTTGGTCCCGCATGAGTTACTCTGGCGTAAATTATATAAGTTGGGGGTAAGCTCTAAGATGATAAATATTATTAAAGATTTTTATGATAAAGCCCATTCATGTATTCGCACTCAATACGGGAATACCGAATACGTCAGAGTATCTCAAGGGTTGCTCCAGGGTGAAGTCCTCAGCCCCCTCTTGTTTGCTCTTTTTGTAAGCGACTTGGAGAAGTTTCTGAGGATTTAATTTCGGTAACCAGTATGATCGAGATTTTACTGTTGGCTTATGCAGACGATCTGGTTATATTATCGGACACTCTTCTCGAACTAAACAAAAAATTGGAGGCCTTGCATTTATACAGCAGACAGAATGGTTTAAACAATAATTTAAAAAAAAACTAAAATTGTTATATTCCGTGGTAACGCAAACAATAAGGTTAAAGAGTTCAATAAATTTAAGATGGGAGAAGAAATGATTGAAGTGTCAGAATGCTACGAGTATCTTGGAGTTGTTTTTGGTAATTCGTGTAGGTTTGTGGAGGCGTCGAAAAAGTTCGTAACTTCCGCTAACTTAGCGACCGATTCAACATTGAAAATTATTGACTCTTTGAAACTGGATTGTTGGCCTGCTTATATTAAACTTTATGAAAGTCTTGTAAATAACACGCTATTGTATGGAGTACAGGTTTGGGGTCAGACATGCCATGAGGTTCTGGAGAGGGTACAGTTAAATTTTCTCAAAAGATTGCTACATCTATTAAGAAATACCCCTGGTTACGCGGTGAGATTGGAAACGGGCAGGGTGTCGCTATCCAGCGTCGTCCTCTCGAGAACACTTTCTTGGATGGAAAAAATTGCTTCAATGGACTCTTCACGTTATCCAAGGATTTGTCTTGAGAGGATGATGGATTTAGCGCGTTCTAAATCGAGCGGAAAACACGGTAACTGGTTTCTTCATATCAAACCTTACTTTATCAGAGGTAAAATGACAAATGTTTGGGAAAATGATACCTTGTCGGAACTTGTAGAGAAATCTAGTAAACTCCTATTAGCGTACGAGGAAGATACACGTAGGGGAGATTGGGATGCAAGAGCTCGCTCCAGGAGCTTGCAGGTCTGGCCTCAACTACCATTGACTCGAATCGCACAGCCATAACTTACAAGTAAATTAAGCTTGAGTAATAAACGTACCATGGCTCAGTTAAGACTTGCTAATTTTCATTCAAATTTTATAACAATAAACACAACCAGGTTTAAAATTTATAACCAAGATCTTTGTTTGTTTTGCCATGAGGATAGGGTGGACCTCAATCATATATTAAACGATTGCCCATACTTCACAGGAATTAAAATTAAATTCTTTCCCGAAATAGAAAGCGATGAAGAACATGTAGTATTCTGGAAAAAAATCATGTTATCGTCGAATATGAAGCTATGTAAGAGCCTATGTAGAATGTTTTTGGAAATCGCAAGTACTCTAGATTCACAATAACAGTAAAATTATGTTTATTAATGTCTTATAATATCTGCGCTTATTTATTTATTTATTTATATGATCATTCTATTTTTACTTTTTAGTTTTTTGTACAGGAATAAAGAAATTTATTCCTTTATTCTGCTGGAAACATAATTGTATTTATTTTATTTCATGTAATAGACGGTTGGTCTTATTAAAGGATATATATAGTTAATATAATTATTCTTTTACAATTTTATAATTATTCTTTACTTTTTTCAATTATTTTGTTCGGCTGTGTATAAAGGAGGTTAGTTAAAAATCACTAATCGTTGGTACAAGTTTGAAATTTTCAGCAAAAGTAATTAAAATATTAATGCACATTATTGTTAAACTTGAGATAATTTTACCGTATAGTTTCTGAGATCTTGTCTTCCAAAATTTACTATTTTTCTTAATATTTTGCATTTTTCTAATGGCCGACGCGAAAAAAATTACTAACTTGAAATATATCATTTAATAACTTTTGATGTACAATTAGGTTTTAATTCAAAATTAAAACAAAAATAATTCAATATTCAAGGATCATCTTACTTTTGAAAGACCAAAAGATTTACTGTTTAGTTGTTGAGTATTATTTATCCTAAAATTAAAATGTTGCAAAAAAATTTTTTTATGTTGAAAACACAAAACAAGAGACTAAAAAAGTTGAATACCGCGAAGATTCGAATAAAACAACAAATTTTAAAACGAATTTTTTGGCGTAAAAGGAGAAGTAACACAAAAAACTTCTAATAAAATATAAATGTATTTAGTTAAAGTTTCTATAACTGTTATTGAACAAAATATTTTTCAAATAATAGTCATAAACTTAAAATCGAAAATTCTGTAGCAGTCATTGAAATCATGGTCAGTTTGACAGATTTCTAAATGCTCTGCACTACGTATTTCAAAAAATTACTATTTTTCTTTAAAATTTTATTACTTACATTTTTTAATTTTGAAACACAAAGAATATTGTTTAAAAATATAAAATTTAGTTTTACATAAAACTTTTTATTTCATATTTGGCATTTTAGAAAAAAAAAGTTTTTACCTTGACTAGCTCATTCAAACTATTCTCCTTAATCTAGCCATTTTTCGAATTTTGTTTTCAATTGTAAATTATTTTCGTCAGTTTGTAATTTTTTTTCAATTATTGATTTTTTCAAATTTCAATTTATTTATTCAATTTTTTAATTTTTTCTTTAATTTTCAATGATCTTTTCATATTTTTTTAATATTTTGTTTCTTATACTTTTTGTTACCTTTTTGGCACTTTTTCCAGGGAAAAAGTTCACTTTTTTACCTTTTTGAAGATAAAGGGTATACTGCGTATACTATAATGCCTGTATAATGAAATTAATTTTAAAAAAACTATTTAATAAATAAATGTTTGGTGTTTTTTACATTGCGTGAAAATTTCCAAAATTTATTGAAAAAAAATATATCTTACGTAAGAAATTTGTTTAACCAGGTACCCACCTATATGTAAGTTAGCATAGAAAAAAGTTTTACCCACCCCCCTACCCAAAAGACCTTAAGTAATTTATGGACGGCCCCCATGTACAATGATTGAATTAGATTAAAATTTGTCACTCGGGGGGCTTTGGGGTCGCAGATTATAAATCCAGTCTTAGTTTTAAAAAATTCAAAAAGGAGGATCAATTATGTCGGAGAACTTTTTTAAAAATTGATCCAATTGGTCTGAAACTTATTACTCGGGGGTTTCCGGGGTAGCTAAATACGAATATGTTATGAGTTTTCAAAAAATCAAAATGGCGGACTAAATGTTAAGGAATTGACCAAATTCGGTTGGAAGTTTTTACACGAAATTACCGAAAAATATTTATAAATTACCGAAATAAAAATTTTAAATTATTGTGCGTTGCTTACACATTTTTATAAATTACATTGACTTTTTTATAAATTACTGCTAAAATTTCTATAAATTACCAAACTTAAAATTTTGAATCGTGGTTTGTACATTACACATTTTTATAAATCACCCCAAAAATTTCCATAAATTATCAAAATAATTTTATTAAATCGTGGTTTGTGCCTTACACATTTTTATAAATTACCGCTAAAACGTCTATAAATTACCGCATAAATTTCCATAAATTACCAAAATACTGTAGAGTAGGCTGAGGAAATGAAATACAAGGAATATAGGAAAACTATTAGCATTTAATTTAGTAGTGAAATCAAACTCTTGACATGAGATGTACATGCGAACTAACTTGAACGCGCTTCGTGCGTTACCAAAAAATGTAGAAGGCGCTACAGTCGCTAAGTAAATAAAGAAAGGCGCGACTTACAAAAATGGTGCTTTAATACAAAATTAACACTTAACACTCCCCCTCGAATGGAGCGCCACTCAGAGAACTACCAATCTTCTGCATTCCAAGTAACTCCAGATACCGGTCATGCTTTCCTTTGGATAAACCCTTGGTGAGGATATCAGCTCCCATCAACTCAGTAGGCACGTATTCAAGGTCAATGTGACCACACCTCAAAGCTTCTCTGACGAAGTGATGTCGGATGTCGATGTGTTTACTTCTAGCATGGTAAACCTGATTCTTGGCTAGTTGTTGAGCTCCCTGATTGTAATTTTTAATTTTTATTATTTGAGCGTCATCATGGCTTAAGCTGCATAAGAACTTCTTGAGATACATAGCGTCCTTGGTAGCCTCGGTTAGTCCCATATATTCAGATTCGGTGGAAGACAGAGCAACCGTCCTTTGCTTTCTGGATTCCCATGTTACTGCTCCACCACTAAGTAGAAAAACAAATCCAGTGAAGGAACGACGATCAATGGGACAACCGGCCCAGTCGGCGTCAACATAACCACTAAGATGTGATGAATCCTTTGTGTAGACAATTCCAAGATTCGCAGTTCCTTTTAAGTAGCGCAGTACTCTTTTAGCTGCTCTCCAATGTTGTTCCTGATGACAGTCGTTAAATTGGCTTAAACAACTTACGACATGAGAAATTTCGGGTCGTGAGGCAACAGCAAGATAATTTAGTGCTCCAATCAATTCTCGATATGGTCTCTTAATTGATTTATCATCCATTCCGACGTTACTCTTTTCGAACTTTATTCAAGCTTCAATGGGGGTTGACACAGTTTTGGCATCTTCCATGTTGTACCTTTTTAGAAGATCATGTATATAACCAGGTTGAGAAACGGTTATACGCTCTTTTTCTCTTTTGATTTCAAGACCGACACAGTATGCAACATCTCCAAGGTCTTTAACTTCAAGTTCATTTGAAAGACCTGATAAAACATATTTTAAATCGTCCTCATTCTGGTAGAAAACAAGGATGTCATCTACGTACACCAAAATTATCAAGTAGGTTCCTCTTTGAATAAGATGATACACACAGGGGTCAGCTTCATTTGAAACAAAATCCAGCTTTTTCAAAATTTCGTTGAGCTTTTTATTCCACTGATGACCAGCCTGTTTAAGACCGTACAGAGATTTTCGCAATTTACAGACTTTATCACCTGATTCCAGTTGCTTCAGCATATTTCTTGCACAAGTCTTGATTTTGTTCTGCTTTTCTCCTTGCTGTATAATCTTATGAAGAGATTCCCTGAGTAGTTTCGGTGGTTCCATGTAGACGTCCTCCTCGATGGTACCATTTAAATACGCCGTGATTATATCTAATTAACGTATTTTTAAATCATACTTCACAGCTAGTGCTAACAACAGTCGAATGGAGCTCAATCGAGCAACAGGAGCAAATGTTTCATGATAGTCGATTCCTATCCTTTGCCTAAATCCATGAGCAACGACTCTGGCTTTCTTGCGTTCGACAGTTCCATTGCATCAAATTTGTTTCGAAGAACAGTTCTGCGACCTGACATCACGATGTGGTGGACGATCAACAATGGTCCATGTTCCGTTCTTAATCAGTGATTTAGTTTCTTCGCAGATCGCATTTTTCCAGTCCTCAGCACAGGGACCTTCCAGGGCTTGCTTCCAAGGGATTTCAGCTAAGTTTGCACCTTCTGTCTCAGTCTCCATTTCTTCTGTCGGTTCCGCTGTATTTGAATTTTCACCAGTTGTTTCGATTTCTTCTTCTTGACTTTTTGCAGTCGAATAAACCTTTCTGGGACGTCCGGCCCTTCCTGTCAGCTCCCTTCGCGGCCTTCCAGGACCTCTTCTATTGATTGATTCTTGTCGGATGTTTTCGACTCGATTGTGTTGACCTTCAATTATTTCATCGTTCTCTTCTAAAACCTCCAGTTCGATAAAGAGTTGTTTAGCTTTTGATGATTTTTTCTCTTGAAGAACATCGGCACCCTTCATTACTGATTTTATTCCTGAAAAAGTTTTCGTATTAGAAGAGTTAACAAATTTCACGTCACGAGAATTTATAACCTTCTGTTGACCCGGTGACCACAATCGATATGCTTTAGATGATTCATCATAACCCACGAAACTACACTTATTTCCACGCGGATCGAATTTGTCTTTCTTGGAGTCTATATTTAACGCGTAGGCTGTCTCTCCAAAAATACGAAGATTTTTAACACTTGCACGTTCACCTTTCCACAATTCAAAAGGCGTTTTTCCATTTAATATTGTTGAGATGCAACGGTTTCGAACATAGTTGGACGTAGAAATCGCTTCCGCCCAAAATGAAATTGGGAAATCTGATTGAATAAGCAGACAACGTGCAGCTTCCACGAGAGTCCTGTTCTTCCTCTCTGCTACGCCGTTTTGTTGAGGCGTATGTAACACAGTAAATCTATGAGCAATCCCTTCCTTCTTTAAAAAAATATCCATTTCCGTATTACAAAACTCCCCGCCGTTGTCAGACTGAATGCATTTTAATTTCCTCCCAGTCCGTTTTTCCACCAACACTTTAAATTCCTTAAATACTTGGAAAACGTCACTTTTCTTCCGTAGAAAGCGTACCTCGGTCCATCTAGAGTAATCGTCCGTGAAAGTTACAAAATATCTGGCCTTTCCTCTTGATTCCACTCTTGTCGGTCCACAAACATCCATGTGAACGATTTCCAGAAGTTCGTTGCTTCTACGATGTATATGATGAAACGGTAGAGCTGTCAGCTTGGCTGCTAAACACACTTCACAAGGGGGCAGATCTTTGTCGTTTTCAAGGTCAAGATCAGTCACAATTCCTTTCCGGTACATTTCCAAAAGATCCTCACGATTTAGATGCCCTAGTCTTTCATGACAAACAGCTAAAGGCAATACACACTTTTTGCTTGATGTCGAACAAGCATTTGCTTCAATAATTTCTTTAAGAAAATACAGATTTCCGATTCTATCCGCGATCAAAATAACATTCCCGTCATTGTCTCGAACAGTAGCTTTATTGAAGGTTTCTGTTTTACCGACGGTTCCTGCGTTACCAGGACGCTTCCACTTCGGTTGTCGTTCCCAAGTCTTTCGCGCGATCATGGCGCTGTTGTCTTCTTGATTTCGTTGCTTCCTTGTTAGATTTTCATCGAGAATTTTCATTTTCAGAGATTCGGGTTCCGGTAATTCATCTCTAGATTCGATAGCACATCGAAAATTATCAAAACTGTCCGGCAGACTATGAAGAAGCATAATGGTTTGTAATTCATCACTCACGGTGATTGTCAGTTCAGAAAGCTTGCCAACTATATCGAAGAAACCATCCACATGTTGTTGAACGTCGCCATTTTCTTGAAGCTTGTGACTCATAAGACGCTTCCACAAATTCGCTTTCCTAGCCGGGCCTTTAGATTCAAACGTTGACTCTAGTTTCAGCCAAATCGCACGAGCACTTACACAATCTTTCACTGTCTTTAATTCCGCATCGTCGATTGATAGAAATAAATCCGCTTTGGCTTTTTCGTCGTTTGCATAACCCCACGTTTTATTTTTCACCATCACGGCACGCATTCGTAATTTCCACGTGTCATAATTTGTTTTAGATAATATGGGAATGCGGAAGGTTGATCCACTTGCACTTTCCATGGCTTTTTTGTAAACTTGACGCAAGTTACTTCTCAAAGCACAATCCTTTTTAACCGTATTTCAAAATCACAGATTCACCCACTCGCGATTCACAGAATATAAAACCGTAACTTCTGTGCCCATAACCTGTAGAGTAGGCTGAGGAAATGAAATACAAGGAATATAGGAAAACTATTAGCATTTAATTTAGTAGTGAAATCAAACTCTCGACATGAGATGTACATGGGAACTACCTAACTTTTTTATAAATTACTGCTAAAATTTCAATAAATTACCAAACTTAAAATTTTGAATCGTGGTTTGTACATTACACATTTTTATAAATCACCCAAAAAATTCCATAAATTATCAAAATAATTTTATTAAATCGTGGTTTGTGCCTTACACATTTTTATAAATTACCGCATAAATTTCCATAAATTACCAAAATACTGTAGAGTAGGCTGAGGAAATGAAATACAAGGAATATAGGAAAACTATTAGCATTTAATTTAGTAGTGAAATCAAACTCTTGACATGAGATGTACATGCGAACTAACTTGAACGCGCTTCGTGCGTTACCAAAAAATGTAGAAGGCGCTACAGTCGCTAAGTAAATAAAGAAAGGCGCGACTTACAAAAATGGTGCTTTAGTACAAAATTAACACTTAACAAATACAGAGTAAATTCCCATAAATTTCCATACATTTTCATAAATTACCGAAAAAATATTTTTAACAAAAAGCGTTTTTAATTTTTGTAAAAACGAATTCATCACTTGGTTTTTAATTTTTATTATAGAATTTATTTACGTACACAATTTTTAACGTAAGGTACATATAAGTGCTTACAAGTAATTTGTTTAAAAAAATACCAAAATTATAAATATTTTGTCCGGACCATCATAGGCACTTTATTTCAGACCCTTTAACTCGGAGAATTTATATTAACTTTTATAATATTAATAAAAAAAAATGTTGACTACTGTTTTCAACAATTTGTGCGCTACGCGGAGAATCACCCATAAATTAGTTATTATATTTGCTCTCAATCACTCGCATGGTTAACGCTTTCCGCCAACGCTTTTTCGCTACCATTTGACGTTGTCTTTAAATTTAACTTCCAACATGCCAAGTAAAAAGACTTTCATTAAAAGGTATTAAAATGTTTAATACATTTAAATCCCTGATTGGGCCCAACTTTTTAATTAAAAGAAAACTAATAAAATCAGTTTCAATTTAATGCGTTTTAATCATTTACTAAAAAAAAAAAAAAGAAGAAGAAGAAGCTAGGAGAATTTAACTTGTGAACCCTCGCTCTTCAGTCCTGAGCTGAATCCAAACGGCTATTGATGCGCTTACAGACAGTAACAAATACGTTGCCTACAAGTGACGGCTCGTAGTGGGTCTTTAGATTTATGTCTGGTAACAGACAATTAACTAATTAAGATTCTAAGATTATTGCCAAATTCAATAAATATTAACATTAATTAATAATTTCTTGATTGTGCTAAATATCATTAAAAACAAAAATTATAAAATTCACATTAAGTTTGATCAAGCTTGTTAACACAAATGCTACACGGGAAAAAATATTGTACACGAGGCGTACTAACCTACAGTACCGCGGTTGCACTATAGGTTATGTGTAACAGCTGCTTATTTTCCGGACTCCAGCAGTCTATTTTTTGCGCAGCTCCTACCCAATAAACATGGACAAACGATGCCTGGACAGCTCGTGCGTTTCTATTGGACACCAGAGGTCCCAAAGTTAAATAGCAGCCGTCCCGAAGTTGGGCAACAGTTTTACATAGTAAACATACAGCAGTTGCGCATTCTATGGCGCAGCGGCTGTCTAAAAGTTTTTCCCGTGTATTGCCTAATTTCTGTATAGACGTTTCGTTTGTCAAAGACAAGATTAATTAGCAAATGTTGAATAATTAAAAATCAAAGTGTCGTACAAACTATATTTTTCTGTTATAAAAAAAGGCTAAATATTTTAAAATTATTTTTCCAAGTTTCAAAAATAATGTTTAAGAAATAATATTTAGCTTTTTTTAATAGCAAAAAACTTCAGTTACCCTACTTGTGCGGCTCTATTATTTCTAATTAATCAACAGTTTCTATTTTAATATTGCCTTTTATGATCGAGAAACATCAAATTAATATCAGGTAAAAGCATTTCTGTTCACATCAGGTTCGATCGCAGGTTTTAATTCATAATACAGTAAAACTCACGTATATCGGATTTCAAGAGACCAAGAAAATTTTCCGATATAAGCGGGAATCCGATTTATCGGGGTAAAAATACATTATATATAAATTCAAGGGACCAGCAAAAATATCTCATGTAGGCGGGAATTCGATATATGCGGGTCCGATATACGTGAGTTTTACTGTAACATTATTAAAGTGTATTAAAATTTCGCATAGGACGTTCAAAATTCAATCGGATTAAAATTAATTTTTTTAATTATCAGTATTTGAAATAAATTGTATTAAAATTTCCATATTCATACAGTTATTCAAAAGTAATCAAATGAGTTATATTCATTTCCTAAAAAAGGCATTAAAAAGCAATGAAATATATTTCTGCAAAATGGCGTGGGCTGCAAAATTTAGATACCCATAAAAGCAAATTTCTTTTCTGGCACTTACGACTTAAAATTATGGAATAAGGTCAACAAGAAACATTGCGACAAATTTAAAATATTTATTCTGGAAAAATTAATACGCCCAACTTGTCAGTACACTTAATTTGTACTACCAAATGAAAAATTATAAAGAAATCTTAGTCATTTTTCAATTTTAAAATGTACAACCTTAAAGAAATTTAAAAAGATAAATTAAATTCCATTTAAATCTTTATATTAACATTAAATGGAACATTTATAATCTTATAAAATTTGAGAGAGAAAATTCTCAGTGCCTTCTTTTTGGCCTGAATGGCTTTTTCTAAATAAAGTAGTCAATATACAGTAATCGTTTTTTATTAACGCGTTTCGATGTAATATATTACATCCTCATCAGAACGTTTTGCTTGTCAATTTTTTAGTCATTTCTGTTATTATGAAAACACAATTTTAAAGAACCTTATCTTTCTAATAAGAAAAGATTATTTGAATTCCTAACCTAAATTTTGCACTAAACATATTTGTTTTGTCTTAAAATTTTAAATCTTTTAGATTTCTTTAAAAAAATTTTGTTTAAAATTCAAAAAATGCTTCAACATTTTAAATTAGAAACTTATTATTATATTAAATTTAATAATAATAAGTTTCTAATTTTAATTGTCACATGTTGGAAAGCAAAACGTTCTGATGAGGATGTAATGTATTATATCGGAACGCTTAGTACCTAATCTGTCACTTTGTAATATGCGACAATTAAAATTAGAAACTTATTATTATTAAATTCCATATAATAATAAGTTTCTAATTAAAGATGTAAAAGTATTTTTTTAATTTTTAAACAAATTTCTTTTTTAAATATTAAGAATTTTTTTAAAGAAATCTAAAAGATTAAAAATTTTAAAACAAATTATTTTTAGAGTAAAATTCAGGTTAGGAATTCAAATAATTTTTTCTTATTAGAAAGATAAGGTTCTTTAAAATTGTGTTTTCATAATAACAGAAATGGCTAAAAAATTGACAAGCAAAACGTTCTGATAAAGCTGTTTGACCGTTCAGGCCAAAGAGAAGAAACTGAAAATTTTCTCTCTCAAATGAAATAAAGACTGCTTAAAAGTTTAAAGATTAAACATTTTTTAAATTATAATCTCTTATAACTGTTATTAATATGATTATAATACCTAAGCGTTAAACAAATTATTTAATACTTATAAAATTTAATTACCGTTTAAGAAATCAAGAATCAATTCTTTTTCTGATTTTCCCTTCCCTCGAGCGTTCCAAGAACTGAAACAAAATATTATTTTACTTAATTAGAACTTGAGAAATTGGAAAAATCTTTACAAAATTAAAAATACACTCGCATAAACCAAAGATTCTGTACAATGTGGTTTATTTTCTCTTCAATTAAATTAAATTTATATCATAATGAAACCAGAAATTATATACATATATCTATATATGTGTGTATTTTTTTCAATTTCATACACTTTCTTATTTGTCTAAAATTAATTATTTATCAATTTCTTTTCTCCCCTCTCTCTCTCTCTCTCTCTCTCTCTCTCTTTCTTTTTATTTTATCTTTTTTCATCTGCTCTAAAGTTCAAATTCCACTTAATTTTCATTTAATGTAAGTTTATTAATAATATATGATTTATTTTTAATCAAAATTTAGTAGTCAGTCGATCAAAGCTGCACGCATGCAAACGAACATTGCTTGTACATGTAACAAAACATAAGCCTACGTACAAATGTACTATCATCTTCAAAAGAGATTCTACTTGAATGAAAATCAAATTATGTTCCTTCGAAAATTTGACCTGATTAATAATATTCAATCTGACATATTTTGAAATTTTTGGGTGTGTGTTAAAAACAATGTTTCATTTGAAAATACTGATCTTACAAGTGGTAAGGAAATTATTAGATACGTTACGTCGCGTCGGTTAAAGCGAATGTTATTTTATCTGTATTTTAGGTTAAGATATATGTTGTAACATAAGTTACAACTTCTGAATATATTATATTATTGAAGGCAGCATTGAGGTTAGGTTAGCTGTCATATGGCGATTTAACGAAGTGTTGTGTTTCCGCTCTATACTTTTTCTTCCTTTTAGGATAAAATTTTAATCAACAGACTACTAAAAATTGAATGTTCTTTTAGTCAAAGCATGAATTTTACATTTTAATAGTCAAACTGTGAAATAATAATAGTGTTCCAGTTTTTTCCTGGTATGATAGTTAGTTTACTAAAATTAAATGTCGAGTTTAGTAAATATTGATCTACAAAGTTTTTCAGTGTATAAAACTAAAGTATACGTTACTATAAATGGTCATTATGAGTTTATTGTTCATATTTTAAAGAATTTATTTTTCATATTAAGTGCCAAAAAATATTTTATTTTTGATTGTTTATTTCTGCGAAATATATCTGTTTGAATTTAACCTTAGATTTTACTGGCTAACATGATATCTAGAGATTGGATTATCTAAAATTAAAAAATTCAGTATTTTCTTAAAATTTATATCTGTAGTTATCGTCTGAACTACAAACTTTCATCTATGATGATAAAAAAATAAAAAAATCCTTAAATCATGTCGGATAGTAAAATTGAGGGTTAACTTCAAGTAAATATTTTGCAGCAATAAACAATTAAAAATTATTTTTTAGCACTTTTAAATATGAATTTTTATGTATAAAAAGACTGCATGTGTTATAAAAATATATTTTAATATGAAAAATAAATCCTTGCAAATATGAAAATAAGCCCATACTGACCTCTTAATTACAACATGCTAGTATTTTATATTCTACAATATTTTCGGTTATGTGTGTATGATCGATTAAGGCCGAACATTGTCCTTTTGTCTCATAACCAACATTGGCACAAGTTACATAAGCCTCAGAATCGGCAGAATGTGAGGCCCCCAACCTAAGACAGTCAATATTGGCACAAACATTGGCCTTTACTCGTGAATCCAATGTTCGCAATGCGATAATCGGCCGAAGTTACAGCCAATGTTGAAAGCCCGAGTATCAATAGACAACATAGAGCCAAGCAACGGCCACGTTGGCTAGCTCGGCAAACCCTGCTCGGGCTCCTGTTTTTTTAAAATAAAAAAATATTTAGAGGTCACTCAAAGCGCTCAAAGTTTCCCATGTATTTTACATAGGGAAAAAAACTTTTTCGTAGAAATTTTTTTTTTTATTTATTTTATTTATTAACAGTCAACGGGACAAGCCCTTTCGTACAAAGTACTAATAGAATATAAAAGTCAGATAACGCACTTATAAATTATGTCGTCTAACAGTAGATATTTCCTTAAGTTCTTCAATGATAACACTTAAATAAAACTCAAAACACATATAAAAATCAATACTGGATTGGATGCAAGGATGTTGCCAAATTATTAAAAAATCTCACAGTTAAGGAATCAAAAAAATCGAGGTTCTGCGCATTGTTAGCTTCACGAAAAACTCTTATTAAAGGAGAGTTTCCACCAAAATTAGTGCGATAAGAAGTAACTCTAAAAGTTGTATGATTTCGTAGTAATTTGATCGGGGCGGACAGAGAAACCTGGTAGAGTAGGTGTCGACAGCGAATTCGACCATTCAAAATATTATAAAGGAAACAAAGTACAGAAATCCTTGAAATGGTACAGAATCCTTGAAAATCACTATTTTTCAATCACCAAACTCTGTTTCTCTTCAGGAAACTTCAAAGCATAATGCCAAATTGTTTATTTAACTATTTTTTAATATTAAATATTTTTTATGGACACCCCAAAAATGCAAAAATACTAAGACAAATGTTAAAAAATATTTTTAACTATTTTTTGACAATTTTTTGCAAGATTTTCAATAAATAGCATAAATATAAACTTTTAAGAATTGTTTTATGCAATTGCTAATTTGTTTAAACAAATTATTATTGCTTATTTACAACTATTTATCAAATTAAGCTACAGAGTTGTAACTTTTTCTCAACTTTGCAAGTTTTCAAGACAAATGTAACCAATGACTAACAACAAACTAAAAAAAAACTGTATCAATTGTTTAAACAAATTATTATTGTTTAATTTCAACTTTTTATCAAATTAGGCTCAGAGTTGCAATCTTTTCTCAATTTTGCAACTCTTGAAGCTGAATGATACCAATCACTAACAACAATAAACTAAGAATAACAGTTTTACTAATTATGGAAGAGATTAATATAATTATATATTATTATAATTATTAAGATAATTATGGAATTAGTTTTACTAATTGTTTAAACAAATCGGTTCCTCCGAGCAAAAAGAAACCACTCTCTCTTTATATGCCTATAAACTTCTCTCTGACGTTGTTTATCTAAAATTTCCACTGTGTTTTTTTGGTTAAATGAAAATCCAAAATATTTAAATTAAAGTCAAAACAGCATTTGGAATATACCAACTGTAATAGGCACTAATTTATACAATATTGTATGAAAATTTTGAATTCTTTTAGTTTTTAAAACTTTAGAAATTAGTTTCCTGGAAAAGTTGGAAAAACAATGTGTAATTTTTTGACGTTCATTTTAACAGCGGAGGTTTTAGACAGCCAACACCAGAGTGGATTTTTTAGGCGTATAAAGCAAAAGTGGTTAATTTAGCTCGGGGGTACTGAAATTATAATTGGTTAATTTCAACTTTTTATCAAATTAAGCTACAGAGTTGCAACCTTTTCTGAATTTTGCAACTTATGAAGCTGAATGATACCATAAATTAACAACAAATTAAAAATAACAATTCTACTTATTGTTTAAACAATTTATAATTGTTTAATTTTAATTTTTTATCGAATTAAGTTACAAAGTTGAAATTTTTTCTCAATTTTTGAACTTTTTAAGCTTATTAACACTAACTTATAACGACAAATGTAATATAATAATTCTATCAATTATTTGGTACTTGATACTATGTCGACTTATATTTATAGTGTTGATAGCAAGTAAATTCTTATACTTTTCTACGTTTCTGAAGAGGACAGCTGAGCTTTCGAAATATTAAAAGGATTATGTGTTTAAATGTAATTGTTTATCAAATAAAGCTGCAGAGTTGCACTTTGACTCTAAGACGTCATCATCGATAAAAAAACTTTTAACAATTTATTATTATCAAAATGTTTTATTCAGACTTTAAATTTTACTACAGTGGCAGAACCAAATTTTTAAATTTCTACTGTTGTTTTTTCAATTTCAACAGTATGAATTTATTTAAACAATTGGTACAATTGTTAATTTTAGTTTGTTATTAGTAAATGGTAGAAAAGTTGCAAAACTGAAAACAAGCAGCAACTCTGTAGCTTAATTTGATAAAAAATTCAAGTTAAACAATAATAATTTGTTTAAACAATTAATACAATTGTTATTTTTAGTTTGTTGTTAGTAACAGGTTACATTCGTCTCAAGAAGTTGCACAATTGAGAAAAAGTTGCAACTCTGTGGCTTAATTTAATAAAAAGTTAAAATTAAACAAAAATAATTTGTTTAAATAATCAATCTAATTGTTATTTTTAGTTTGTTGTTAGTAATTGGTAAATAAATATACATTCGTCTTCAAAAGTTAAAAAAATCGGGTAAGTACGAGTTACACCAGTACCCGGCAAGAAGGCTGGAATAACCTAGAATTAATTTTATTAATTCTACTTAATACTTGAATTTTCCTTCATTTTATGATTCTGCATTATGAATTAAAATTAACAAAATTCTATTCCTTATAATTCAGTTTTTGAAAAAATTTTAATAAATATAAGAATCGATCCCCAATTTTTATGTTACAAGTCCACGAGAGTAACCACTGAGCTACACGTGACTTGAAAATACAAGCATAAATGAGCTTTTTGAATTGAATGTGTAAAGAGAATTGCTAGGGAAAGAAAAAATGTCAACTGTATTTTCTATTACGGAATTAAATATTTTGTAGACTCAAATCAGAAGGAATTATTGGGAATAGAAAAATCATGAATGCGTATGCTGTTTTACAGAATAGAAGACGTTTCTGGAATTAAAAACATTTTAATTCTATTCTGATGCATGGAATACAAAATCATTTTAGAATAAAGCAGAATCAATTTCAAAAATATTCTTTTCTATTTCTGGAAGTAAGTATTTGAGGGAAATTCAAGTATTTAATATAAAAGAAATCATTGCGATTTTGAGTAAATGGCAAATAAATGTAATTCTTTTCTTTTCAAGGCTTCTTGCCGGGTACCAAAATCTACACGCAGAAAAATTAAGAATTATATTGAAGCCTAAATTAATTGCAGTAAATAGTTGATTAACTATACTCAGTACTGTTATACTTAAGTGAGTCCTATTAGTGGAGCAATTCATTTCCAACACAACGTTCCCGAAATCATACATGTGCGGACTAGGAGTGAGTCCCAAACTTTTCACCTATGAGCGCAAGTGATATATAAATTGAGTGCTTTCTAACTGTAATGATTTCCAAATATACAGCACTGTTTTTCTATAATTCGTGATGGAAATGAATTGCTACGCTAATAGGACTCAGTACCGTTTTATTAAACTCGATTTTTCTGCGTGTAGGGTTTCGTACATATACGAAACAAAGGTATACCTTATTAACAAACAGAGAGCTCTAATTTGATACACATATGTATTTTCACGTGTAGATTGCAGGAAAATTATAGCGAACATGATCTGGTTTTATAGTCAAAACATTGTCAATGAAAAACTGCAATTTAAAAAAAAGAAGTTTTTTTCCCTTAACTTTGATATTATTTGAGCTAAAGGGATAAAATTTGGTACATTCGTGTATTTTTACGTACAGATTATGAAAAAGCTTCTACCTTGAAGTACAGACGAACCTGGATAAGTGAGAGTTGAAGGGACCTGCTATTTTCTTTCGCTTATAGAGGTTTCTGAATAATCTAGTTTCTCACTTACAAAGGTCCAGGTGCCATTTTTCTCGCTTAAAGAGGTTTATGAATTTGTAATCCATTATTACACGTTCTGCAAGATTTATTACTCTTATTATTTTATTATATTTTAATTATATTTTAACAAATATTTATATATATATATATACATATTAATTTATAATTGGTTTGATATTAATGTATTTAATTTAAAATGAAGTATCCATATTAAAAAAAATACAACATACATTAGATACATACATTAGATTTAGAGAGTTTTTGCTTAAAAAAAACTCTGTCATCTTTCTTTGTTTTGTTGTTTTAATAACCTCAATAACTCGGCCGAATCGGCCGAGTCAAAATCGATTTTTCTCATAGAAGCATTGAACGGAGAGGGAGTGGGGGAACTGAACTTAGAATCGGAGAGTGATCTAAATGCGGGTGGTGAATCGACCAATAGTGGACCTCAAGAGGGTGAATTAAATTACTTGTTTCGCGAGGAAATCTATATTGGTAATGTGCCCGTTACGTCAATAGCTTTAAATGTGATACTTCCGAGTACCTTTCCGGGAACGAGTACTGTGACGACGTCAACGTCTGTGATGACTAGCGTGTGTGTTACGTCATCAAACGTGAGAGAAAATATAAGTGTGTTCCCATTGACGTCATTTACCACAACGATTCCCGTGACGACGCACAGTGGTCTGAAACTGGAATTTACTGTTCAAAATCGACTATAGGTCACAAATCTTAACCGATTTCAAAATTTTTTTTTTTGAAATGATCAACGATAAATTCTTAAAAAAATGGTCTTTTCCGATTTTTTAATTAATTATTTATAACATTTATAAATAAACAAATAGGAGAAGAAATTATAATTTTTGTAAAAATAGTTGTGTTTAAAAAATAAAAATAATAATAGCATAGACACATAATAACCATCAAAATCATATTTAGCAATCGCTTAAGGTATAAACAGTTGTATATATGGATAAAATAATTGTTATAAACAATTTACTTAATTATATAACTTTCGAGTGAAATTGTCAACTTTTTTATAAAGTAAGTTTCTTTGACAAAAATGACAGTAAAAAGGTCTTCTAGTGTCGCTGAATAAGAATTTTATGTCAATTTGACAGTTGACAGCTGTCAAAAAACTGCAAACATTTTAAAGAAAGTAAATATTAATTTTTATAGTTAGATAAATTTTGATTTCCAATTATACTAATAATTAAGAAAATTGTTACATTTATAAATGTTATAAATAATCAATTAAAAAATTCGGAAAGACCATTTTTTTAACAATTTATCGCTGATCATTTCAAAAAAAAAAACTTTTGAAATCGGTTAAGATTTGTGACCTGTAGTCGATTTTGAACAGTAAATTCCAGTTTCAGACCACTGTGCGACGTCAGTGACGTCGGGTATGTGGCAAAGTACCCCGGGCGCGATTACTTCGACCGTGTTCTCAGGACCAGGTGGGTCAGTAATGTCTGCCACGTAGCCCCCAACCTAAAAGATTTGCGTGAGATGAGGGCACGTCTGCAGTTGAGCACGGATTTGCAGTCGATGTTTTACCAGCACCGGCAAGCAGGCTGTAAGGAGAAAATCAAGGAGGTGGACAAACGCTACGCACCACCCTCTTCTAGGGAGAAGATGAAGGTTCTATTCGCTGCTCCTGAAACGGAGAGAGTAATTAAGCTGGATGCTTTGATCGAGGAGACGTCCTCAGATTCCAGCCAGTCTCCGCGAGAGTCGGGACAAGCGAGTGGGACACAGTCCAAAAGTAAGAAGGGGAAGAAAAACAATGCCAAAGCGTCAGGTCCACCGAAACAGGCTAGTATTAAAGCTTTCAAAACCGTGGGGACAAGTGGGACGCGTTTGGGACAAACGGGGACAAGAATGGAGACCACTGGGCCGTCTCAGCCGGGATGCTCACAGCAAGCACCTATTGTGCTAGTTACTTTCGCACAAGTGGTGATGAGTGTCCCTCCAGTGGTTCCCAGGATGGGACAAACTTAGCGTGTGTTTCCACCACGGCAGCAGATGCCGCGAGTTGTTGTTCCTAGTGCTAACGTGCAGGGTCAGCGTCCATTCTTAGGCGCTTGCTACCATTGCAACGTAGTGGGACACCGTGCAGCTGAGTGTAGTTTTCGAACTTGCAGATGCTGCAATTAGCAGGGACATTATGCAGCTGAGTGTCCCAGAACTCCACAGCATAGCAACCGCTATTGCCAAGTGTGTAGGACACAAGGCGCAGTTTTCAAGTACTGTCCCAATTGCGTGGTGATTCGTGAGATGCTGGGAAACGAGACAGGGGGGGACAGAACAACCCTCCCCCCAATCCCAGGCGGGACAATAGATGTCCCAACCGGGGAGATAGAAGCATTCACTTCACTAGTAGCTATGAGGTACAGCGAAAATAACGAAGATGAACCTTCTAGCAATGAACGGGGACAAATTTCTGCGGATGTGGCTAGTGAGCCAGAGAGTGGGACAAGTTCACAAACTCATGACCAGGGGATTAATCAAGAGATAACGAACGAGTTAGTCAAGAATTTCCACTCCACTCAAAGAATTTCATGGAGAGAGACAGGTGGGACAGATGGGACACCTGTAGAGGATACTCAAGATAGCGTGAGCCTGCCGTTGAATACGTCAGTCGATCAAACGCTACCTGCTTCAGGGGAAAATAATGAAATTTCTGAGCATGTGAATGGGACATTGCGACCTGAATCGTGTGGCACAGTCAGTGCTGATGGTGTATCAGCACGTGAAGTCCAGGGGAGGGGAGAAACTGCATCTAATGCTGTTGAACAGAATGTAGAGAGTGATATGCTAGATAAGACAACCAACGAAAATAGACGCTATATGAGAATAGCAATCGGCGATCGCTCTTATTTAGCGATGGTGGATACGGGTGCTACAGTTTCAATTATCGGACGAAAACTTTTCGAACTATATAAAGATCGAATGAAACCAGCGAACTCCGCCATTGAGAGCGTACTTGGTGGTATAAGTGGTGCTCTTGGGAAATTACGTTTGTGGGTCAATGTTGATGGAATTCCGAGCTCTTTGGAACTAAAAGCGGTCGACACAACGAAACAAGACATTATCCTGAGCAGTGATTTCTTCCGCAAACTGGATATCCAGCTGTGGCCTAAAATAGGGTTGTGGAGAATATACGAACAAGAATGGCACAAGTTTGCAGACATTGATCAGAGCAACGATGGGGAGATCCTAGCCGAGTGTGTAGGAATTTCGGAGTTGACCGGAGATCAGCGTTTAGAAAATTCAGCGTATGACTGATCAGTTAATTCTACCACAAACAGAAAATCATGGACTGACATCTATGACCGAACACAATATCTGCGTTACGGATCACAGGCCGATCAAACATCGACGAAGAAGGATGTCACTTGCAATTCTAGACTGGGCAAAACAAGAAGTCCAGACAATGCACGAGAAGGAAATTATAGAGCGTTCAGCGAGTGACTGGAGCAGTGCTCCAGTAATTGTGAAAAAGGCGGACGGATCATTAAGATTTTGCGTAGATTATAGAGATCTTAACAAAGTGACCGTCCGGGACGCTTATCCAATTCCGAGCATGGATTAAATTTTGGACAAGCTGAGGAAAGCGCGTTTAATCTCAAAAATAGACCTGAAGCCGGCGTATTATCAAGTACCAATGGCTGAACAGAGTAAAAAGTATACAGCGTTTGCCATTCCTGGGTCAGGACTTTGGCAATTTAAGCGAATGCCATTTGGTTTAACAAACGCTCCAATGACGTTTTAGCGTTTGGTAGATGCCCTGTTTGGTCCAGAATTTGAGCCAGTAGTGTTCGGATATCAAGATGATATCATCATTGTCACTAACGATTTTGATGAACACATGAAGTGGCTCAAACTTGCATTACAGAGATTAGCGACAGCCGGATTAGTGGTCAATCCTAAGAAGTGTGAGTTCGGATGTTCCCGAGTAGTGTATTTGGGGTATGTTCTCGATAGCAAAGGCCTTAGACCTGATTCTGGGAATGGTCGGATGGTACTCACGTTTTATTGAAAAGGACAGTGAGCTAAAATTGCCTCTGTTAAAATTATTAAGAAAAGAAAAAGCGTGGGAATGGGGAAGAGAGCAAGAGGAAGCGTATCCCTTATGTAGAGGGATACAAGTTTAAAGTGATCACTGATCACAGTGCGTTAACATGGCTTAGGATCTTGAAAGAACCCTCAGGTCGATTAGCGCGTTGGGCCCTGGAAATGCAGCAGTGGGACTTTGATATCATCCACAGAGCTGGAGCACAGCATCATGTCCCTGATGCATTGTCCAGGATGTTCGAGGAAACAACTGATGACGTAGCAGCGTTTGAGGACATCACTGACGGATGGTATATAAAAAGGCGTAAGTTAGTCGAGAAGTTTCCTCAACGATTTCCAGGCTGGAAAGTGGAAGATGGCCAACTGTACCATTTTCGAAGCGATCCATTGTTAATGCAATTCATTGGAGACGAAGATGGGTGGAAACTAGTGGTGTCAGCCGAATATCGTAAGAGAATTATGAGTGAGGCGCATTCAGAAAAATCAGCGGGACATCTAGGGATCGAGAAGACCTGCTACCGAGTTGCGAGAGAGTATTATTGGCAAGGAGTCTGGAATGATGTACACCACTTCGTGATAACGTGTCCAAACTGTCAGCTCCACAAAGTGTCACAAGAGGGCGCGCAAGGATTAATGGATCATAGAATCGTAGAGAGACCGTGGGTAGTAGTGGCAGCGGATTGTATGGAGTTTCCGCCTAGTAAGAGTCAGTGTAAGTATCTGGTGGTATTTCAAGACTTGTTCCCCAGATGGATCGAAGTCAAACCACTCAGAAAGGTTGACAGCAAATCAATTGCACGAGCGTTCGAAGAATTGATTTTGTTTAGGTGGGAAACTCCAAATTTCCTGCTTACTGATAATGGGAAGGAGTTGGATAATCAGTTTTTTAAAAAGACTCTGGAAGAGTATGGCGTGCGTCATCTCACAACTCCCCCGTATCATCCGCAAGCAAATCCGGTCGAGAGAAGCAATCGGATTCTCAAGACTATGATTGCGACTTATGTGGGCACTGACCACAGAGAGTGGGATAAAAATGTGCACGAATTTAGGCACGCTGTCAATACAGCAACTCAGGCTACCACGAGAATGCCTCCAGCATTTTTAAACTATGGTAGGCATCCTAAGCCCGTGAAAAGTTTGCGCAGAGAGGTCGAAAACAAATCATCGGTAACTAGAATCGATCTGGAAGTATGGGCGGATCGACTAAAAAGACTTTATGCATTAGAAGATTTAGTTGCGCGATTTATCGATGAGGAGCGTGAGAAACAAACGAGGTGTTACGATAAAAATAAGCGTGAGGCAAATTTTAGCGTTGGCGATTTAGTATTATATAAATCCCATAAATTATCAAACGCGAGTCAGAAATTTTCACCGAAGTTAGCGCCGAAATTTGAGGGTCCTTTCGAAATAACGAAAAAACTCTCTCCATCGGTATATTTACTCCGAGCTGAAAATACGCGACGAGTCGCTAAAGTTCACTTTCGGACTTGAAACGCTATCTCCCTCCACGAGCTACTGGAAAATAAGAATTGTTTTATTTAATGTGTTGATTTTCTGTTTTCAGAGTATTTTCTGCGTTAGAAATGGTTCGACGTTTGAAGCCGGGAAGGGGAGCACATTTCCAAAAGGCCCTCCCTTCTTTCGAACCTCCAGTCCAACCAACCCAAGAAAATGATTTGGGGTTAATGGCCCAGCACGAGATGGCGTTGCGAAGACAAATGAGGGTGGGTGAGGAAGTCCAAGCCGAAGGTGATGCGCCGAGAATAAAAGACGCATTTACTGGAGAAACATATGGGGAGGATATTCTAATATTAGATGAGGAGATGGACGATTTTTCTGAAGATTTTGAGGAGGATCGGGTCACCCCATCTCCGGTGGTTTCCGCCGATGAAACTCACGAAAGAGTGATTGAAAAAAGGGGTCGCAGAGAGCCATTCCTAACATAAGAAATGAATCCAGAGGTAAATAACAGATGCCCTCCTCGCCCCAGAGGGAAGGAGAGTCATCCGATGGGTGGCAGCGTCGGTTGGCTCTAGATGCGTCGCAGAAGGTGGTGAGGCGTTCAGAAAGGAGAGCCAAGAGGAAGTTAAGGCAGTTGCGAGAGTCTCAAATCGAAGAGATTCGTCGTCGTAGACGACGAATCTGCCCTGGAATTGTTCCCCGCCTCTACTCAGGAGGCCAGTGAGTTCTTTAGGACCTCCTGATATGGATGAGTTGTTGTCTGCATGTGATGAGAAGGTGGTGAAAAAGCCGCGTTTCCTGCAAATTATTAAAAGGGGAGTAATGTTTGGGAACTTCAAACCCATTCCAACGGATCCAGCTATAGATCCTCCCTATGGCTCTTGTTTGAACTGCTGGAGTTTCGACCATTTCACGAATGGTTGTCCACACCCAGTCCGTGGAAATTACTGTTGGAATTGTGGCCGGCGCACAGTGGTCGGATTGACCGAAAAACGGGAAAAACTATTTTTCGACGTTATTTCATGTAAAATATGTTTTGAATGATCTTTACAATGGTTTTTTAGTGCCCTGAGGCGATTGAGGCTATTAATAAATGTAAAAAATAATTATTTATAATAATTTGTTATTAACAAATTTTTAAAAATTAAATTTTTTTTAAAAGTTTTGATTAAAAAAGTTATTTTCAATAAATAATATAAATATAGACTTTTAAAAATTGTTTCATGTAATTGCTTATTTGTTTAAACAAATTATAATGGTTTATTCACAACTATTTATCAAATTAAGCTAAAGAGTAGCAACGATATTCTCAATTTCACAACTTTTCAAGACAAATGTTCCCAGTTATTAACAAAAAACTAAAAATAACAATTGTATGCATTGTTTAAACAAATTATTATTGTTTAATTTCATTTTTTTTCTATTTAAGCTATAGAGTTGCAATTTTTTCTCAATTTTGCAACTTTTTAAGCTGAACGATACCAATTACTAACAACAAAATAAAAAAAACAATTTCACCAATTGTTTAAACAAATTATATTCCTTCAATATCAACTTTTCATAAAGTTAAGCTACAGAGTTGCAACTTACTTCAATTTTACAACTTTTTAAGCTGAATGATTCCAATCACTAACAAAAAACAAAAAATAACAATACTACCAAATGTTTAAATAAATTATTATTGTTTAATTTCAACTTTTTATCTATTTAAGCTGCAGAGTTGCAACTTTTTCTTATTTTTGAAACTTCTCAAGCTGAATGATGCCGATTACTAACAAAAAACTAAAAATAACAATACTACCAAATGTTTAAATAAAATATAGTTATTTAATTTACTTTTTTTACCTATTTAAGCTACAGAGTTGCAGCCTTTTATCAATTTTGCAACTTTTCAAGTTGAGTGATACAAATAACTAACAACAAACTCAAAATATCAATTCTACCAAACGTTTAAACAAATTATAATTGTTTAATTTTAACTTTTCATCAAATTAAGCTGCAGAGTTGAAATTTTCTTTAAAATTTTTAAAAATTAACATTTCTTAAAAATATTTATCGCAATTGTGTCCTACGAAAGACGTAACTGTTAAAAATGAACATTTTCTAAAATATCGTATAAATAAATATAAATAATTGAATTTTTTCTGTGCTTACCCTAACTTATATTGATGTCCATGCTTAAACATAGAGCTATATGAAAATAGTAACTGCAGAAAAAAAGACTGAGTACTAAATAATGATTTTTGATTTGGCAAATTGTTGTAAGATGAATTTGTTTGAACGAATCGTTGCAAAGAAATTAGGAAAACAGTTAAGTAATGAAAAATAAATGCTACGTACCATTTGATTCTTTTGGAAACATTACTAAAAGAACATTGACATGCACTGAGAAAAATGGATGTTCACCCGTAATATCTAGATGTTAACGCGTAACATATTTATCATTTAACGTGAGGACAGTTATCTAGATGTCAAAGGTTAATATCTAGATGTTAACCGTTAACATCTAGCATCTAATTCTTAACATCTAGATATTAAAGTTTAACATCCAGATGTTCAGCGTTAATATCTTTCTTTAAATATCTACTTTTGAATATCCAGTTTTCTGAGTGTGTAAAGAATTTTTTGTTTTTTTACAATTTGTTTATAACAATTTTAATGTCAATAAAATTTATTTGGTACAATAAAATTTTTAATTTAAAGCAATAAAAATTTTACTCAAAAAAATTGTTCAACTTCTTTTTATAAGCGAATAAAAGTGTCGATTTTTTTACGATTCATCTTCATAGGTTTCGTTACAATTTTCTTCAATGAAAATGGAAGACTTTGTATTTGGCTCCTGCAAAAGACTTGTAACATTTGCAGATATGGAAGTAGCTTTTCTTAGAGGTCTGGGTCAAATACTAGATATAATAGGATCCGATGATATTAAAAGCATGTTGAATAAATCTCTGTTGCAATCTTTCCTAGTCATTTTACGTGTGTTGTGTTCACGATACCATGTAAAATCTTTGTTTCTTGATTCTTGTGCCTCCTCTGAAAATTGTCCAATAGGCAACGGTTGTACACGTATGATATCCGCACCATGCAGTAACAGTTTGTGAAGAGAAGGAGTCATGTTATATTTTGGATAAAATCTCACATACTCTTCTGCAGTCTCCGAAGTATATTGCTGAAATGCTTGAACATTTATTTCATACCCACTGCTTAGAGCATGGAGAATAGTTGAAATACGCCTAATGATGTTAATATTTATTCTAGTGATTTCGGCTGACAATTCGGGGTTGTTAAAAAAAGCTCGCGCTGTATTTCCCGTATTGAAAGTACCGAAGCCCTGCACTACAACATCGACTTCTAAGTGCATTTTTTCTTTAAACATTTTTTGAACAGCTTTCTTTTTTAATTCAATAATATCTTTGTCCGATTTATTTTTAGCTCGGCCACTACCTATTTCCAACTTATAAGAGATATGAAGAAGGCACTCAAACATGCGCATCCACATGTGCAAAGATGAAATGCCAAACTCCAATGATTTAGAGTTAATTGGTTTTTCCTTAACTGTTTGAATATTGTTCATTTCGGACTGAAGAGCGCCACAAATATTACAACGTTGTGTAGACTTTGTCAACGTAATGGAATTGCAGGCTTTTCCATCCAACATAGTTAGGTGTAGTTGATATTTGACTTTGCATAGATTCTCAGAAACTGTCATTTTAAATTTTGAAAGCTTATCAATCTGACTGTCCATGTTCTCTTTCTGAGAAAGCGTTAAAGCTGCTGTTTCTTTTTGAAAAGAAAATTCAATTGGTCTACAAAACCTAGGTGAGGATGGACGAGGATTTTGCCAGACAACTATCTTTTTATTAGTTTCATCAGAAAGGGTAAACAATTGCAGAGGCACCAACGAAGTCAAGAACATACTTCGATCATCGAGATTGAGATCATCAGATTTTTGGTTGTAGCTAGATTGTCCTGATGCTCCATCAAATCCCCATTTAGAAATTAAAGTGAGGTTTGTACGTTCTGAACTTGATAGTACTGATAAAACAGGTTCTTGCAAACTTAATAAGCGTTCGGAAGTTTTATCAAGTAGAGACTGAAGTGAGACTTCGGCTTTTGACTCTGAAACTTTAATCTTCTTTTCGTCAGGGTAGCAACGCTTTTTTGATAAAATCAGTTTTTCATAACTGGGCAATATATTAATATTCTTTGACAGAAATGTAGATCTAATATATTGATAAGAACATTTTGTTAATTTTGCCTCCACAAACAAGGATAATGCCTCATCTTCTGAGAGCATTGCAGGGGTTTCTTCATTTTGCGATAACACTTTTTGCTTCTTGGAAGCTGGAATTTCATTACCAAGTGTCTCATTAATCAGTTTAGACGCTTCTAAGTACCCATTTGATTTTAGAACCATTGCAGCAGCATGAATTATTTCGTCAGAGGACCTCTCTTTTCGCAACTCTAAAGTACGCTTGCGTTTAGCTGAAGACGATAAATTACAAAATTCTTTTGCTGGTCTACCAGTACCTGCAAACATGAATTTAAGTTCAGCACATTTTAATAATGCAAGAGCGTATAATTCACTAAAGCAGTACTGTAGCAATATAAAAGATATATACTATTTGTGAAATTTAAATCATTTATGTAATATAATTTAAATACTGAAACATTATTGGTAGATACTGTCTACGCTTCCGAAAAATTTTTGTAATTGAAATTAGTATCTCAATACTGCACTAGGACTTAGAATTTAGTTTTAGAAATAGCATACATCACAGTAAACCATAGGGAGTAAAAATTGCTGTAGAGTGATTTTAATCCCTTTAAACAAAAGACAGATTTCCTTGCTCTGCAAGCTTCATAAAAAATTAGTTATTAATTTTAAACGTGCATTTATAGCTTATTTTGTCGATTTACAAACGAAAGAAATTTCATCATAATGCGAACAGACACACAGTTTCTCTTTCTCTCTTCAAAGCAAATTCTGTTGCTCGACCAACGAGAAACAGAAGTATTTATGCGCTTCTACTTCTGCGTCAAATAACTATTGCGCATGTAATTGTGCGTTATAACACCAGTGCACATGTTTTTGTGATTTAGAACATTAGTACGCATGTATTTGTGCACTAAAACACTAGTGCGCAGGTATTTGTGCACTAGAACATTAGTGCGCATGTATTTATTCATTAGAAAACTAGTGCGCATGTATTTGTTCGTCAGATAACTATTGCGCATGCAATTGTGCGTTAGAACACCAGTGCACATGTTTTTGTGATTTAGAACATTAGAACGCAAGTATTTATTCATTAGAAAACTAGTGCGCATGTTTTTACGCACTAGTACACTAGTGCGCATGTATTTGTGCAATAGAACACTAGTGCGCATGTATTTGTGCACTAAAACACTAATGCGCATGTATTTGTGCACTAAAACACTAGTGCGCATGTATTTGTGCACTAAAACACTAGTGCGCATGTATTTGTGAACTTGAACATTCCCTATAGGAAATTTGCAGATGCTCAAGATCGGCCCAAGCTTAGGCTAATATTGGTCCAATATTGGCCAAGCTTGGGCCAAGCTCTAGCCGATTGTCATTTTCCATAGGATTAGTGCGCATGTATTTATTCATTAGAAAACTAGTGCGCATGTATTTGTGCATTAGAACACTAATGCGTATTTATTTATGCCCTAGGAAAGTAGTGCGCATGTATTTGTGTGCTAAAAAACTATTGCGCTTATGTTTCTGTAAATACATTGAGCTAATACAACCGGGTAAAAAGAACACCATAAAAAGGAGTCATTTTAATTCTATTTGTAGGGAGTAAAGTTTCAAGGTGTTATTTTTGAAGAGTTATTTTAACGAGTTCAAGTATAAATAGCAATAACTACCTATGATTTACTGTGATACTGACAAAAATTAATTATTAAACGATATAAAGCATACCGGAATGTTTTAGAGAAGGAACTAAATTTGCTTTTTCAGATAACCATGACGAATTTCTTAAAACAAAACGATCATTTTTTCTTTGGCATTGCCTCCACTTTCTTCCAATTGTTGAAATAAATGTTTTAATTCGTCTATGCATCTCGTTTCTGAATTCTTCATTTATAATAAACTTTTCATTCTTAGGACTGTAATATACGTGAAATGATTACTTCTATATTTGAAAAATATATTATATGAGGAGCACTTTTTCAAAATTTGATAAATCCATTTTCCAAAAAAGTTGGGATAATCACAAATTTAACATAATAGAAACCTTACAAATCGATTTGTCACTGTGAAATTCAAGAAAAAAATTTATTATCAAAGAATTTTCAATTTAAAAAAAACTTGGACTTGACCAAGATTATTTAAAATTTTAATTTTTTTCCTAGAATAAATTACAAAAACCTTTAAATTTCTTAATTACTATAAACTTTAATTAAAAATAAATCTCCTTAAGTGCAAAAAACATTCGTATATAAATAATTTCGTATATTTTTTCTACTTTATAATTAAATCTATGGGTTAGGTGCGAAACTGCATTTGTTTAATTTTCTCGAAATAACAAAATGTGGATTTATCAACTTTTGAAAAAGTACTCCTCATATCCCAATGGGAAATTTCTGTACTGCGCCAGTATTGACAAATGTCGTAGTACGGGGTCCATACTGGCATGCCCGCACTGGTCACCCGTACAGGACCAATACTGGGCCCGCACTGTTAATAAAATATGATAGATTTGTTGATAATTAAGGTCATTTTATGAGGATTAAAATATATTTCAAGATTTCTTTAAGAAAATAAGTACACGGAAAAAATTAGTTCTAGAATAATTCTTGAATTAGTTCAAAAACTCAGGATACGAAAATAATTCGGCGATATGTCTAAAAATTTCAATAATCTTTCTGAAATTATTCAAGTATTTCTAAAAAGATCTTCAAGAATTCTTAATAGCTGCGCGATTGGAAGATTGCTTTCGCGGTGATCTAAAAGTTCTGGAACTGAAATAGAAGGCGCAGTACACTGACCAGGCCCCCATATAGCGTTTAGTTCACTCAAGTATGATTTATGCGTACAATATTACAATCGCCTGTTAGCTCAGTTGGACAAAGCGAAGAGATTTTCTGTAGTCTCAAGGAACTGAGTTCGAGTACTCGTGGGTGAAAATTTTTTTCAAATTAAAAAAATTTTCTCTTCTTAAACGAGTTCCGTAATTCTTATTCTAAATTTCGGAAGTCTTCTTGAAATTCATTATAAGTCTTCTAAAAAAACTCTTAGGTATATGTCGAAGAATTGATAATAAGAACTCCCGAAAAATTCTCGTATCCTAAGTTCCTGTACTAATTCAAGAATTATTCTACAACTAATTTTTTCCGTGTATATTACATCCCTAATGCTCAAACACATGCGCACTAGTGTTCTAGCGCACAAATCGATGCGCAGTAGTGTTCTTATGCTCAAATACATGCGCACTAGTGTTCTAGCACACGAATACATGCGCAGTAGTGTTCTAACGCTGAAGTACATGCGCACTAGTGTTCTAATGCTTAAATAAATGCGAACTAGTGTTCTAGTGCACAAATACATGCGCAGTAGTGCCTTAATGATTAAATGTATGCGCACTAGTGTTCTAGTTCACAAATAGAAGCGGAGTAGTGTCCTAATGCTTAAAAACATGCGCACTAGTGTTCTAGTGCACAAATACATGCGCAGTAGTGTTGTAGCGCACAAAAACATGCGCACTATTGTTCAGCTCACACATATATGCGCAGTAGTGATCTGAGCATGAAATTCATGCGCAGTAGTGTTCTAGGCCACAAATACTTGCGCAATAGTGTTCTAGTGCACAAATACATGCGCACTAGTGTTCTAGCTCACAAATACATGCACAGTAGTGTTCTAGCGCAAGAAATATATGCGCAGTAGTGAAGTGAGCATCAAATACATGCGCATTTATCTTGAAATCATCTATAATAAACGCAACAGGGTTTTAAACACTAAATACATGCGCAGTAGTGTTCGAGATAACAAATAATGTACAGTAGATTTCTAATCAACAGAAATATTTACAGTAGCATTCTAAGCACTAAATGCATGCGCAGTAGTGTCTTAATCAACATAAATATGTGCAGTGATATAAGAAGCAGTAATTTCAGATGCACTATTATTCTATTGAAGAAAATGCACATTATTTTACTACTTAACAAATAACTTTTCGAATATATATGTGTCTCTGTCTAAGAAAAAAAATCTAGATTAAACTAATAATAATATAAAATTTGGGATATACTTCCGAATAGAGCGTACCTCCGATTTTGATAAAACTGAGTATACTTACGTATTTCGATGCGCTGATTCCGAAAATAATAGTGAAAATTGGCGCAAATTTTATTAACATGGTGAAAACCATAAGAAACCTTGAAAATATGAGTTTTTTACATATAATTCTTTAAATATTAGAAACATCGAAAAATGTTTCGTACAAAAGTTGTAGGTCTCGTTAAAATACATATTTTATGTACATAACATTTTTTTCTAAAACTGATTAATTTACGAGAAAAACGCAAAAAACCGGAATTCCCCATAGAAGTGACCAAATTTTTTCGAAATGTGCATAGTTTTCAAGAAAAATGCAAAAAACTAGAAATCACCATAAATACGTTATTTATAACGTAATTTACCTATTTTTATGTAATCTTTTAAGTTGGCTTGTTATTATATATATTATGCTACTCCCTAACCCCCCATGTCTTGGACAGTCTAGGGGGGGGGGGGGGTTGGGGTGCCATACTGAAAGTGGAATGTAGACAGCGGTGGGAAAACATATAGTTGTGTTGGTTTTTAAAGTATTCATTATAAAAATGATCAAGTTTACAATTTTTTAAATATGATTTTCGTAATTACTGCATGGACATGAAGTAAATTACGTAATTTTACGTTATTACATAAGTGTACGTAATGTTATGTAATTAACGTAACGTTAGGTAATAAACGTAATGTTACGTAATTACGACTGTAGATAATTTAATATTGGTATAGTGTGGGAATTTGGTCACATTTATGGTGATTTATGTTTTTTGCAATTATTTCGTAAACTAATTTGTTTCAGTAAAAAATGCATAAAACATAAAATGTGTATTTTAATGAGATCTACATCTTTTGTATAAATTTGTTTTTTATATTTGCAATATTTAAAGAGATAAATGCAAAAAACCAAAATTTTCATGATTCTTTATACATCTTTTTTACCATGAAATTCAAATTTGCGCCAATTTTCACTATGATTTTCGTAATCAGCGCATCGAAATACGTAAGTATACCAAGTTTCATCAAAATCGGAGGTACGCTCTATTCGGAAGTACACCCAAAATTTGTCCACTGAATTTGAATTACTACCTTGGAATACTGAATAGCACATATTTAACGCTAAGAACACTACTGTGGATGTATTTGTGCTCTAGAACACTAGTGCGCATGTTTTTTAGTATTAGGACACTACTGTGCATGTATTTGTACACTAGAACGCTACTGTGCATGTATTTGTGCACTAGAACACTACTGCGCATGTATTTGTGACCTAGAACACTAGTGCGCATGTATTTGTGCATAAGAACACTACTGCGCATGTATTTGTGCGCTTGAACACTAGTGCGCATGCTTTTGAGCATTAGGACACTACTACGCATGTATTTGTGCACTAGAACACTAGGGCGCATGTATTTGAGTATTATAACACTACTGCGCATGTATTTATGCATTAAAATACTACTTGCGCTTGATATAATGACGATTGAATGACGATACTATCTGTGTTCGAACTAATGTACTTGCTTGTCAGTGCAGAAGAGCAATATATGCCAGATATATCCCAGTACGGGCACTGTACTGACTGCCAGTACCGGGCCCGTACTGCCCGTACTGGGCCCGTACTACGCCGTATGTAAATTTCCCATTGGGATAGAGCAAAGAATTCTTTAAAATAAATACCTCAGTAAGAACTTTTCTAGATGCAACTATTTACTTTGGGGAGTATCCGTCCACTTCTCCAATAACACATCATAACATTCTTGTCTTGTTACCATTTTTAACTTTATCACTTATTTTAACAAGAAAACTTTTATTACCATAAGTAGAACTGAACAGCTTGACGGATTGAATTAATTTAATTTTCTTTAAAGCGCATTGAGGACATTGCGTTATAGCACAATGTAATGTTTATAGCAGATATATGTTTATATCCCTTCTATGAATATACTTCTATTTACTTTTGTTGGGGGGGTTCATGGGGAATGACGGACGAACGTGCTTTTCTTCTTTCCGCGCTTCTCCTCTTTCAGCGCTCCTCTTTTTTCCCCGCTTCAAGGACATCTTAGCTTGACTCCAACCAACTCCCCAAATTTCGATAGAACTAAGGTTTTAATATTATATATAACATTTATATATATTTATTTATTTATACATATTTAATAATTCAAAATTTGAGTAGAAGTAATGATAGTTGTAAGTCAAATGGTAAAACCTGTTTCTGTTTTCATATTTTAATAATTTATTTATAATAATTGTTCATTAAATAAAAAACACAAAATGAAGATTTTTAATGTTAACATTAATCGTGTTCATGAAATTCTAGGAAAATTAGAAAAAGTAGATACTAATTATAAAGTGTTGAAGTAGTACGCTTAGAGACAAAGCCTATAGTACATTGTCTCCACGCGCGAGTACGGACATGGGTGCACTAAAATGCACAAAACATAAAATGGCGCAAATATGCGCAGCTGAATTTTTGAGATCTGCTACACAACAGTTAAGACTACATAAAAATCATAAACAGAAGACTTCACCTAGCGTCACTTTTTTTTGGCACTCTTTTTTCCCACGATTTCTTTGTAATTAAAACACATTATTTATTGTAATAAAAAAAAAACAAAGGACAACAAAATACAATAAATTTTTCCCATTTTTCGGTTATTTAATGTCTGAATAATAACTTCTGTTCATTATATGCTAATATTTTTATATTTTTCGAAGAAAAACATTAGTAGTAATAGCGTACAGTTTTGACACTTCTATAGTAAGAGAATATTACGTGACTTTGGCACCATATTGTATACAGACTACTAACTTTTTGCTAAAATAAAATTAATTTCCTACTTTTTTGGAGTTTCCTGAGGTGCCGTACATTAGCATAATTTTATTTTTTACAATTTTAAAAAATCGGTTTTTTCCCGTTTTTCCTGTCAATCCGACCACTGTGCGGCGTGGCGTCATTTTGCAGAATTGTCCTCGGTGTTCCGAACGTCATCGAGAAGACATGAATGAACGTTTTGGAAAGAAGCAGATGAAAGAATTTCGGAGTTCTCTTCGGGATTATTATCTGCAAGAAAGAGAAAGAAGAGGAAATGGCAAAAGAGATCATCCCGAAGAGCAACCATCAGCTCCGACAGCGAGAGGTTCCTTCGATTGGAATCAGATGGGCGAGGAGTTGAAAGAGTTAAAGCTACTCCCACCCGTGGACGACAACACCGAGTATTATTCTTCGAAAGAAATTGAATCAGTCGTTTTGATCGAAGAAGAGGGCCCCTTAGTGCTTACAGAGGAAGTGGGCATGGCAGCTGATCCTCCACCATTAGAAGCGCCGTTCCGCACATGGATTTCCTAACCTTTGTACAGGAGAATAATATTCCCCGCGTGATTCAACCGGAGGTTCGTAGCGAGGTTGAGATGTTGATGGCCCCTAATTCTCTGGGTGAGGGAGAATCGTCGCTCCAAAGTGAGAGGCGAGAATTTTTGGTTCAGCTCAAAGAGCTAACGGAATTGCTGAAAGGATATCCTCCGGAAATTGCCCAGGAGACCTTGACACAATTCCTGAAGGAGAAAAAACCATAGTTTATTACCTTGATTCTAAATTTTATATTTTTGATTTTTCTGCGTGTGGGTTTCGTTATTATTTTTTTGTTTTTTTTTGTTATTATGTCGTTAATTTCTCCTATGATTTAGTACTCTTTATCTGAATACCCTCTCTTCCAGGAGAATTATTCCTGTGATAAAAAAGGTATATTTTTTTTGTTGTCTCCTGGAAGTAGAGTTGTAAGGGACATAGATCCCTATGTAATTTTCTATGGAAAATATAGTATTTTTGTATTTAATAAAATTTGTTCGGCGATATTTATTTGTTTTAAAATAATATTATCGGCCTAGGGGGGGGGGGGGGGGATTGTAACGGAGTAAATCGTTACTTCGATGATAGTGGTGAACTTTTGTTAAGTTTGTATGAGTTGGTTCACTTTTGAAAAGGAGTTCTCGTGATTGGGAAATTAGCGTTAGTTGTAGTTTTCTTCGTTTTGTTTCTGCGGGAGATTTCGGTTGTTGGGTTACCCTCGAAATTCCCTTCAACTCGACGCTGTGGCTGGGAAAAGGATTGCTATTTGATTTGGATAATTGCGGGTGAGTATTTTAGAAACTTTTATTGTGTCTCATCGCCGTTGCACAACGACGAGGATTTGGAGGATCTTCCCTTTGGGTTTTTCTTTTTCTTTTCTGAGTAACTTGTGTGGTTATGTCCGGGGTGGAAAGTTCCGACATAAATTTTAAGTACAGGTCAGGTGCCTATTTTAATTAATATACGACCCGTTACAAATGTTAATGGTATTGATGATCAGAAGGGGGTCGATATGGAACTACCCTTCCCTAAGCTTAATTTTTTTTTTACAATTTTTCAATTATTTTGAAAAAAATTGTGATAACAATATTTAAGCACGTTTTGTATCTTTATTTTAAGCTCATAGTATACAAATAAACATTGTAATGGTTAAAAATATTTATATGTTAATTTTAAGAGAGAGAGAGAGAATAATTTTAATTTTCTTGTTAAATATTATAGAATGAGCGCGTATTGTGTATGTAAATTGACATGTTAAATCGAATTATATAAGAATTCTTAGTCATTCGATCAATTATTAGAAAAGGTGTAGTGAGAAAAATTCGTAATGGGATAGTATTATATTCGTATTGGTCTCACGCCACATTTTTACAAGAATAAAAGACGATTTGTAAAAGGTATAATTTGAAATTGTAAAAACTTGTTCATTTGTGATTGTAATATAGAATTCTACATAAATTTCTAATTGGTTATAGTGTGGCATTTTGACTGTTATTGATAACTTCTCGAAATTTTCCTGGGCTGTACCTGTAAAGAACAAAACTGGTGTAGATGTTGCAGCTGCAATGAAGTCAGTGCTGAACCAAGGTCGTGTACCAAAGCATTTACATGTTGATCGAGACAAAGAATTATACAACTCACACTTCCAAAATCTCATGAAAAACTATAAAATTAATATGTATTTCACTTTTAGTAATTTAAAAGCGTCGACTTGTGAACGATTCAATCGGACATTAAAAAATAAAATGTGGATGCAATTTAGTTTACAAGGCAGTTACAAGTGGTTTGATATTTTACAAGATTTAATTTCCTCATAGAATAATACTGTCCATCGAACAATTAAAATGAAACCAAAAAATGTGAATAAAACGAACGAGAGAAAACTCTTATTTAATGTGTATAAAAAATTCGTTGTAAAATCCAGTAAGAATAGTGAAAAATTTTAAATTGGTAAAAAAGTACGAATCAGTAAATTAAAACACGTTTTTGAGAAAGGTTACACACCAAACTGGACAACAGAAATCTTTACAATTAAACATGTAAACAACACTGCGCCAACGACGTACTTGCTGAATGACTATCCAGATAACCCTGTGGTAGTTTTTATCAACAAGAACTTGCTCCAGTTAAGAATCCTGAAATTTATTTAATTGAAAAAGTACTTAAAAGGCGTGGTAATCAAATGTATGTAAAATGGTTAGGCTTTAATAATTCTCACATTAGTTGGATTAAAAATGATGTTATATAAATTTCTATGTGTACTGTTTTTTTTAATTTAATAAATAAACAAAAGTTTTTTCATTATAATAATGTAGTATTTTCTTCTTAACCCTTAAAAATATATTTAATAAATGATTTGAATACAATAGTATCCTTTTTAGAGTTTAATTTACAAAATATGAGTAACAAATAAATTCAGCTATATATTTTTTTTATATTTAATACAGTATTTATTAATACATTTTTCGAATATATACAGTATTTACAAAATATTATTCCCAATCATTCGCACTCTAGGTACATATTCTACAACTTCCTCAACTTTCCTCATTTTTTGCCAATGAAAAGTATAAAGCTCACAAAACAATCGTGCAATATTTACAGAATAAAAATGTCTTTTTATTAACACTTTCTTTAACTGTTTAAAGTCTTTCTTTACAAATTCTTTAACAGTTTTTACAGATTCAGCAGCACTTTTTATATTAAACACTTTTTGTCACTTTTTTTTTAATAATACTGTTCACAGAACATTGCACAGAGAAAATATCCAAATCTATTATATTTTGTTGAATGCAAGGAATGAGATTTTTTAGAGCTTCAAAAGTCGTTTCACTGAAGAAAAATGGAGAAGTTGAATCGTCTGTTCCTTGTATAAACACCAAACGCAGTCCTAAGTAGATGACAAATTTCATTTTAAACGTATCGCACACGAAAGACTCTACGTCCATTTATTTCTTTAAAAAACTTGTAATTTCTTGAAAATAACTCAGAAAAGTTTCCCACTCCTCTGGAGAGAAGGCTATTGCTGCTCGAGGATGACTGCTACTCAATTTTATTATTACGGATACTTTTTTCAAATTGTCTACATCAACAACCACAACAGCCTGCTTGGTGTACGATGCACTTAAATTGAATGATGTAAATCAGGCCTGGGCAAAACGTGCTCCGCCAGCACTTTGCCGCGGAGCAAAAGTTCCCCTTCCATGCGTCCAGTTAATTCTTCCGTGTTCTTTCCCGCGTGAATCTCCAGTGGTAGGATTCACGCATGAAGCGTGGCCTGCGCCAAGGCGAGGGAACTGACTGGACGCATGGAAGGGGAGCTTTAGCTCCGCGGCAAAGTGCTCGCGGAGCACGTTTTGCCCAGGCCTGTATTAGGTGGTTGCGTTGTAAATAGGCCATTTTTTCTTCTATTCAGCAGTTGATGAAAACTCAAATTCATTAAAACGTCCTCCTAAGAATTTCATTTGCACCTTTCCCTTAGCTGCTTCCTTTTGTAGGGATTGCCACAACTCTTGATCGGTTTCAAAAGTACGAACCATTCGTTGTGGAAGGAAGACAACGAATGTATTGTTTATTTCAGCTACAAACCTATTACCGTATTTAGTTTGTAACTCTTTCATTTCAGTTACATTATAAAACACACCAATTTCTAGTTGCTTCAGTGGTTTGATTGGTTTACAACTAGCAGCGCGATTGAGTTTCTTAAAATCCATTTTTTTCAAAAATTCGTACTTTTTTCTTTATTTCAGAAGCTGTATACAGTTGAAAGAGAACTGAAATCCTTATGAAGGAGCTCTCTTTATATACCTATAAAAATCTATCCGTCCTTATTTTAATCATTATTATTTATCTCTCTTGAACACACGCAAAATTTTTCAAGAAATTGCGTTGAAAATAAATATATAATACATCACTTTTCCTGGAAATAAAAGAAAATAAAACCTTGAAAAAGTAAGAGAAGAAAAAACTGCGCATCAAAAAAATAACTCTATCTACGCATTAAAAAAAAAATAAACGAATAATAATATATTCTATTTTTCCTGAAAAAAAGAGAAAAAGCAAAATTCTTTCTCCTATCTCCATCCATCTCACACATATACACATACATCCGTCTCTCTTCAACACCCTAGCGCTGTGAGAATAAAACAAACAAAATTTAGCACGGATCAGAACCCATCAAATCCTCTACAAAGCTCTCCAAGTCGGTAATGCAGAACTCACACACACACACACACACACACACACACACACACACACACACACACACACACACACACACACACACACACACACACACACACACCAGTCGACGCACTAACACGAGTTGAACCAGAACCGGCACAGTATATCTACTTGAGCGTTTAAAGTTTCTCCAATTCATTGAAGCCAATGTCACGTGCCTACGATTCTTGCTTAATAACGCCAAAATTTATTTAAAACAACCATTTTTTATTTTTGGAAATGAAAGAGCAAATAAACATCTGTCGGTTGGCATTAAAAAATCAAAATTTATTTTTTGGAGCTAAGGCGTTTTGTCATGGACAGTCACATATACTGATTTAATTGTTTATAACTAATTAAGATAAAGATTTTAATTAGTTAAATTTTTTATACATTGTTTGTGATGTGCTCCTTTTTTAGTTAATATAATTTTTGTTGATAAAATTGCATCTGTGTAGAAATTAGATTTGAATAAAAAAAAGTAAGGTAATATTTAATTTGTTAATTAAAATTGTTTAAATAATATTTCAGCACATGAAATTTTATTATAGAATAAATATAGTTTGGTCAATTTTAATTTATAAGTACGTAAACGGAGCAAAAATGATATTTTTGTCATGAAAATTAGAAAAGATATAAGGCATTCTCTGAGCAAAAAGCCACCCTAAAAAAAGTTGCCTAATGTTTTGGTCAATGATATGTAGTCAAAAAACAAAAATTTTAAGTAGGTTCTTAGGTCTGTGTAATGCGTGGTTGCCATGTTATCAGGGGCCCAATTTTATTGCAGCGTAATTTTCAACTGCCAATAACTTCTAACCGGATAAATGGATTTAAAAATCTTATGGGTGTTTTTTGTGCAGAATTTCCTAAACTTTCAAATAAAATTACTCATTATTTTTATAATTTTATTTTTGACAAGAAAAATGCAAAAAAATATTTGTTTTTTAATTTTTGACCAACTTAGGAATTTTTTCATAGCTACCTAGAAATGATCCTTATTTTATAAGCTTTTCAACCCCCTAAATGCCATTTTGGGAGAGCAAGATACGTAGAAGCTATAGGTGAATGTGTGCTACAGTACACATTACAAATCGTTCTTTTTGTTCTAGAAAAAACAATATATACTATTTTTTCACTTTTTTGTTCAAGTATAGAAAGTTGGTAACATTAAAATCATTTAAGACTATATAGAATAAAACTGGATGCAAATTTGTAAAGTGTATTGTAGCACACATTCACCTATAGCTTCTACGAATCTTGCTCCCACAAAATGGAATTTAGGGGGTTGAAAAGCTTATAAAATAAGGATCATTTCTTGGTAGATTTGAAAAAGTTCCTAGGGGGGAGTGTTGGTCAAAAATTAAAAAACAAACATTTTTTGCATTTTTCTTGTCAAAAATAAAATTATAAAAATAATGAGTAATTTTATTTGAAAGTTTAGGAAATTCTGCACAAAAAACACCCATAAGATTTTTAAATCCATTCATCCGGTTAAAAGTTATTGGCAGTTGAAAATTACGCTGCAATAAAATTGTGCCCCTGATAACATGGCAACCATGCATTACACAGACCTAAGAACCTACTTAAAATTTTTGTTTTTTGACTACATGGGTGATTCTCCACAAAGTAGTAACTTTTGACCACAATAAATTTGTAAGTAAAAAATATTTTTTCTTAAATATTTCTTATGTACAATTCATAAACAATTATTTGAAAAAATAATTAAAGAAATTTTTGAGCTTAAATTAACACCCTTATTCTTATATAAAAAATTTTAAGTTTAAAATTTTAAAGGTTACAAACATTCCCTTAAAATTTTCAATTTTTTACCTTAAACGAATATCCCAAGGATGTTAGCTAAACACTATTTCTATACATTTCGAATTTTATGAAACAGAGTTTACAGAAACCGGAGTTTACGAATCAAAGAAAATAAATTATTATAGCAGAAAAACTTAATAAAATATAAAGGTCTTTGCAGAATACTGCATAGATTTGCCTACTTTATATTACTATTATTTGTATTTTATTTTAAATATAAACAATTCAATTATTTTTGACGAACCGGAGTTTACATGTCATTAAAATACGCAGTAAATTAATATTAATTTTTGAAATTATAAAACTAAATATCTTATTTCTTCAAGTAAGTTGGACTTAAATCAAATTTTTTACATTAATAACATAAATGGTCAGTGAAAATTCAATACAAAAATGATTAAAATTACTGAAAAACAATGAACATGTAAACTCCTGTTCCAAATACCAAAGGGGTGGAGAAAGTATTTAAAAATGATTTTCGCAAAAGTTATTAATAAAAACTGGAAAACAATACACCAAAAACGAAGCTTTTGAGATCAACTGTCGATTAGAACAGATAAATTTTTTTTAAAAATATGTTTTATCTAAAAAAAATGTATTAAATCTCACGAGTCCTATGTGGAATACCTAAAAAAAGTGCAGTTTTGAGGCATTTTTAACCATTTCGTGTCCTTTGATGTTAAAAAAAATTATTTTTCAATTATGATATTAATAAACATGATAACAAAGAATAACTGTACAAAGAATTAAATATATATTTATATAAGGTTAAAAGTTATTAAGTGGGTCAGTAAAAATAACAACTTAGTGAAGAATCACCCACATATCATTGACCAAAATATTAAGCAACTTTTTTTTAGGGTGGATTTTTACTCAGAGAATGCCTCATATACATTTGTTAACTAAAATTGTTATAAAAAATTATTATTAATAACTGATTATTTTACAACTATTTTGATTCTGAAAGAGACAAAATTTCTGTTTAATCCAAATACACACGATCTATTAATAAACACTGTTAGCTACATATAAAATGCCAAATATACTAATTTAATTGTTTATAACTATTTAAGAAACACATTTTAATTAGTTAAAATTTTTAGACATTGTTAGTGATATACTTCTCCTTTAGTTAATATAATTTTCGTTGATAAAATTGCATCTGCGTAAAAATTAGATTTGTATAAAAATAAATTAAAATAATATTTTTGCAAATGGAATTTTATTATGGAAAAAATATAATTTTGTCAAGTTTAATTTATAAGTACGTAAACGGAGCAAAACTATTTGCCTGCTGTCCTTTTCCTTATTATACTTCAATTATAACGAATGCATTTAATTGGTTGGAATTATAAAAATTTTTTTTCATTGAGACGGAAGAAAATTACCAAAAAATTGAAGCAGAATCCAAAAAAGAGGAAACGCATTGTAATTTATTGTAGGACTTGTTTCTGAACTTTGGGAGGAAATCCATTATATTATTCGGCAAATTTTCCAATCTTAAGACCAGGATGTCCGCATGTCAGGGAAAAGCTGGAAATCAGGGAAAAGTCAGGGAAATTGGGTAGTCAGGGAAAAGTCAGGGATTTTTTAAAAAAATCTTTAACAGTCAGGGAAATTTTCCTCAAAGGAACCACAAATAAAAATTCAAAAATTTTATAACTTTAAATAATTTTAAAAAATGTAGAAACAATTAAAAATAATATATTATTTTTATCATACATAGCAATATTTAAAAAAAAATTTAGTCAGCGAAAATGAAAAATTAGTCAGGGACTTTTGAAAATGTAAATTTGCGGCCACCCTGCTGTAAGACTAATTTCCAATTCTTTTTTTTAGAATAAGTCCATTTTTCCGAACTACGGAAATATTTTCATCTAGACTTAAGATTTATAATTTTTACTTCTGGAAAAAAATCCTTCGCTATTAGACGATTATCCAATTTTTTGGAAAAAAAATTCCAATGATTTGATAAAAATATTTTTTCTTAAAATATTGGAATTTTTTCCACCAATTCCTGGGATTTATTTACGAATTTTTGGAAAAAATCCACTGTGTACGGAAATTTGTCCAATCTGTAAGAATAATTTCCAATTTTTTTTTTAAATAGGGAATTTTTCCAAACTTTACGAAATAAATCCACTAGTTGGGAAGATTTTCTAATTTTCGAGGAAAAAATTTAAAACAAGTAACTCTTAGGTTCAAACTAATGGAAATAAGGATTCTAAGACTTGAAATAAACCTTAAAATATTGAAGACTATTAAAACATCACAAATCACACTAAATTAAAAAATGGCCAGGTTGATAATGTTTCCATTAGTCCAGTTAAAGTAGAAAAGAAAAATATTACTATTCAAGAACTTTTGTCAATGAAGTATTTCATATTTTTTTTAATTTAATGTATTTTTAATATATTTTATAAAATAAAAACAGTAATATTATTAATTTCTGTTATTTTTACAACCATAAGATTAAATAAAAAAATAAATTTATATATATTTGTTAACAAAAATATGCAACTATTTTGCCACCTTTTTAAACAGTTTATGCCACTTTTGACACTATTTTTCATTGCAAAACTAAGTATGAAACCTGTTGCTGTGTATCATCAAATAATAAATTTTACTAATGTTACGATGACGTTTCTTTAAACAATTTATTATTGCTATGTTATTGCTATGTCAAAGTCGATTTTCGTTAAAAATACGATCGATTTTCAGCTATATAAAAAAAAGTTTTGTATAAAAAAAAATCCTTCGATCACGAACTAGGCTTATTTATGTAAATTAAGCATACTAAATTTCAAGTAAATCGATTTAATGGTTTTCGAGTAATCGTGCTCACCGACTTTGAAAATGTCGCTCTGAGAAAAACGCATTTAAAGATGTCAAAGATGTTGAAAATGCCATCTTTTTCGAAAAAACAAAAGTTGTGCCAAATTGTGCTAGATTATCGCTCTATTGTGCCGTAAAATTTTTTTCAAAAAAATTAATCTTGACTTAAAAAAATTAAAAAAACATATTTTTGACCTAGAAACACCATTTTGTTAAAACCACAAAATGAAATCTGTGCTGGGTACCTCAAGACCTACCCAAAATTGTGCCGCAAAAAGAATTTAAAAATATTCAAAATTTTTTTCAAAATTCGATTTTCAAAACAAAAAAACCAGAAATACCATTTTTAAATTTTTTTTAAAAAAAGATTGTGCTAGCCGAGCACAATCTAAAAGTCTTATAACTATTTCCCATAAAATTAATATTTTTTTCAAAAAAGTCAATCATAGGGAAATAGAAATTGTTTAGGTCACAAATATTCAAAAGTCAAAATTTCCAAAAAACAAAAGTTATGCTAATTTGTGCTAGCCGATCACAATTGAAAAGTCTTATGACACTTTTCGATAAAGTCAATATTTTTTTTAAAAAAATCAATCTTAGGGAAATAGAAATGTTTTGGGTCACAAATATTCAAAAGTCATAATTTCGAAAAAAAAACAGCAGTTGTGCTGATTTGTGTTGACATTTTTCGATAAAGTCACTATTTTGCGAGAGAAAGTCAAAATTATTCAGCACATGGGACTTTATAGAATTTTGTGTGCAACTTTCAGAAGTCAAAATTTCAAAAAAACTAAAGGTTTGCTTTGCGATAAACAAATAAGCTTTGTGCAAATTACATCTTACAGATACTAATATTTTGTAACTTGTTTCTTTTTCAATGCTCAAAATCTGTTCATTTCAAATTTAACGGAATTAGCATTGTTATTTATCAACAGGTTATTTAATTACGATAGTTGCTATCAAATTATGTTTTCATATTTAATGGTTATTTTTAATCGTCTAGCATAGGTTTAGGGGAGACAGGGGCTAGTTGGGTTATTTTGCACTCTTCTCGCATAGAGAAGAAGTTTGCTGTGAGTGTAAATTTTAAAAATTTTGGCTAATATTGTTTATCACAGCAAACTTTCTTTATTGTCATAGCAAATAATTTGCTGTGGTTACTAATTTTGTTAGACTCAACAGCAATCATCAGTTATCTACTGCAGACAATTCATTTTTTTCCGTGTTCCTCGTTTAACTTCGTTAATATCCAATATTTGATTTGTCCATTGATAGTGTAAATATAAATTAAACTAACTTCATTGGTCATCAAAAGCAACTATTCAAAGGTAAAAATTTGATCATTAAACTTCTTTTAAAACTATTACTAAAAAAATATAAAAAAAAACCAATATAGTAGAAATGTACATTATATTATTAAAATTAGTTGTTCTTACATTTGCTCCTCATTAATGATGATATAATAATGAAACTTGACACAAACTTGTGTTTTACTACGTACATTATTTTTTGTGTACGGAGGAATTAATTAGACTAATAACATTTGAGTAAACTGCAATGACCCAGCCAACCCCTGATCCAACTAGTCCCGGTCTCCCCTATAATTTATGTTAATGGGTTCCAGATTTTATTTACCTACTCAAAATTTTTTTTATTTAATTTTAGTTTATTCATTTTTTTATTCATTCATTCACTAAAATTTGACAATTTTTCTACTTATTTTTTACAGTATGAAACCAGGTACATATTCAGTGTAAAAAATGAATCTTAATTTAATATGCCTGAAATTAAGCATGATCTGCTACATAAATGTTCATGTAAAAAATACTATGTTAATCCGGCTGAATTTACAATATTTTTCACATTTAATTTCTAAAATTTATTTGTATTTCATCTTTTTATCCAAACTTAAAGTTTTTAAATTTTTTTTCACAGTTTAAAGGAAAATTAAATAACTGATATTCATCTTTCTTTTTTTGATCTAGGCTACTTTTTTCTAGCGATTCTCAGTATATGTTTATTGTTATTTAAGAAATTATTATTTATAACAATATTTGTGACGCGTCGCGAAGAAAAGCACCTAAGAAGCCAAACGCCAATTTTACAGGAGAGTGAAAAGAAGCTGCGCGCGCGCCATTGGATTCTGTACAAATCGCTGATGCTTAATTCTTAAATACGTGAAAAATATTCAATGAAAATGTTTTCTGACTTTAGATAATGAAAAACGGACATTTAATGAACCTAATATTATCAAAAGACGAAAATCTATTTTTTGCCTCTTAGGTGCTTTTCTTCGCGACGCGTCACATTTGTTAACTTATTTTTTTCTTAACTAAATTTTGACATTTATTTGTTTCTTAACGAAAGCTTCTTGTACAGTTTTACTTTACATAATTTTGAAAATTTTAGTACTTTTTTTTGATATTTTTATAATTATTACCAGCGAAAGAAGATTCCTTTTATTAAGCAGGAAATAAATGTCAAAATTTAGGTAAGTAAAAGAATAAGTTAATAAATATTGTGATAAAGAATAACTGTTTAAAAAAAACAATAAAGAAATTTAGAATCGATAGAAAAAAATTGACCAGACCAAAAAAAGAAACATCAGAATCAGTTCATTATTTCCTCAGTTATATATTAAAAACTTCAAATTTAATACATAATATTTTAAAAAAATAGTAGGGAAGACTGGAGCTTAGAACCGGCCAGGCGCTTGTCCTTCGGACGCCATCACTAGACTAGCTGTTCGGCTCTTCCTCAAACTCATCGAGTCCCGATGTCTGGCAAGTTTGGGCACAGGGGAATGTGAACGGGACCTCGTTAATTTGGGTAGCCGCCGTTTTTCGAACCTGTGCACTGGCTATCCTGTGCGGATGATGTTAATTTGGATTCCAAATGGGGGCTAACCATCCTCGTCAGCTGTGGACGACATGGGTTTTGGGAGGAATAGGACACTCCTGCTTCTTGGTTTTTCTAAGTTGGTGTGGAGTAGTCTCGATCTAGGGTTGGCGCCCGATAGACCGGTTGTCTGTCCGATCGGCACCTTACAGGCAGTACACTGGGAGTGATAAGTCCTGTCGCGGCGGTTCCAACCGTGGCAGGTACGAGTCTGATGTGAGCGTAGCTCTGCCGAGGTGGATCTGCGGTAGGGTGTCAGGAGCCAGCTCCTTCGGGATTGATCGGCAAGTGCGTAATGGATGTAAGGGGTCGGAACCTTCCGTCCGTGTATTCCGGGAACAGCTAAGCAGTTGATTGGGCCTCAGGGATCTGTGGTAGGATCGCAGTATCCGAGGGTGCACCGGCTCCCAATCATGACAGCCCGCCACTTTACTTTATTAAGTATGGATCAAAATATGGAAAATAATGAAACGAAGGCAGAATCTGCATTGAATGAGATTTTTGGAGATAAAATGGAGGTGGAGCTAGGTCCTATTAACCCAGGCCCCAGCACCTCAACTGTCGTGGACACTGGAAAGGTGCTAGGCATCCAATCAACTAGTGATAATAACGCGGCGAAAGAGGAAAGTTCGGAAGCAAAGTTTCCAGGATGGGCTGCCTCTTGGAAAAGAATCTCGCAGCTTTTGGAGAGGCAGCTTTTTATCAGTGAGGAAGCCGAGTAGGCGCAAAAACAGCTCACCGAAAAGGAGCTTCAGAATAATTCTCGAGCAATTGTCCAGGGAATAAAGGACGATGCCAAGACCGCTTTGGATTATACCAGCAAAGTCGTTGGCATCGCTAAAGTAATGTCGAGAGAAGGGCAGGTGCTCCTGAAGAAACTTCAGGCAGTTAACCCGAAAAGGAGACCCGTGGTAACTCGACCACTGTCGTCTTTCTTAGAGAATCCTTCCCCTATTACAGGATCCGAAAAAAGAGGCAAGCTCCCGGAACACCTTCGGAAAGGGCCCCTAAGAAAGAGAAGAAAAATGAATCTCCGGAGAAAAGTGTTTTCAATAAGACCGCTCCTGGACCGGAGAAGGAAAGGGAAACCCTGGCGGACATCGTCGCAGGGAACGGAAAGGCTCCTGCCAGTAACGGTTTTAGGACCGTCATTGACAGGAAAAAAGAAAAGAGAAAAGTGAGAAAAATGAAAAAAAAGGCGAAGAAGGAAGAACAGGAAAATAAAAAAGAGAGAGCTTCAAGCCTCGCCAAAGCAAAACTATAAGATTGTCGGCTAAGGAAGAATGTTCCTTGGCTGATATCTTAAAGTTCGTGAAAGGCAAGGTGCAGCCCTCGAAAAACAACGCAGAGGTCCTCAGAATTAGAAGGACCCAAAAGAATGAGGTTCTCCTTGCTCTGAAGAAGGATGGAGATACCTCGAAGTTTGCGAAGGCTCTCGCCGAAGTGGTGGGGGAGAAGATAGAAAAAAAGGCTTTTCAGAGCATGAGGTCTCTCGAAATAAGAGACCTCGATGAGACGATTACCACGGAAGAGGTAATCTCGACTCTGGAAGAAAAACTGGAGAAAACTGGCCTAGAAGCAACATGCCGCTTGATCACCCGATACTGGGGCATCAAGAAAGCTGTTGTGCGCCTACCAGAAGTTTTTGCAGGTTAACCTGCACACATCAAAGAAGGCCCCATACCTGATGCTGGTGACAGCCTGTCAGGAGCAGATCGATGTTCTGTTCCTTAGTGAACAGAACAAAAGGAACGATCTCGCTCTGTGGTACCAGGATTCATCAGGAAGGGCAGCCATTCAGGTCTTTAATCCTGATGTGCGGGTAGACAATTTCCTGGAGACGAGCAGTGGGTTCGTGTGGGTGGAAATTTCAGGTATACGTATGTACAGCTGCTACTTATCACCTAACGACCCACTGACAGCCTTCGAAGCGGAGATAGATGAACTCGAGTCGAGCCTGCGAGAATCCAGGCTAGACGTTCTCGTTGCCGGTGACTTCAATGCGAAGTCGCCAGACTAGGACGAGACAAGGCTCGACAATAGAGGAATCTTAATCGCAGAAATGGTCTCCAGGAACAATCTGATGGTTGTCAACAAGGACCAAAAGTGGACGTTTAGAAGAGACCATAATATAGGATCAATTATTGATCTTACGATAACAACGTCTCTCCTAAATAAGCGAATAAAGAACCAGCGGGTCTCTGAGGATTACACCAAAAGTGACCACCAGTATATCAAGTTTTCAGTCTCAGGAGGAGACACACCTAGAGCAATAGCTCAGGTATCTCCCTGGAAGAACGACCCTAGGTGGAACATTAAGAAACTAGACGTCAAAAAATTCGACCGGTTTCCTGAAGAATCCCGCCTCATTAAGGAAGTGGGATGGGTGAAGAGGCCGAACAATCTGGAAGGAGAGGTGCGGACGGTGAAAAATATGATTATTACCGCATGCGACGCGTCAATGCCGCGTCGCAAAAGCACCGCTCCTGGAAGACGTAATGTATACTGGTGGTCAGAAGAGTTGGCCTTTTTGCGAAAAGCATACGTCAGAGCAAGAAGGAGATACGACCGTTGCTAAAAGACGCATATAAAGAGGCCAAAAGGATCCTCAGAAAGAAGATCCGAAGGTCACAGAGAAGGTGTTGGAAGCGCCTAATCGTCGACGTCGAGAAGGACCCATGGGGTCTGGGCTATAAAATTGCCGCCAATAAATTGGTGACGAGGCGAAAGACCCCCGGCCCGGACAATCTAGATTGGATGCGCGACAAAATAAAGGGGTTATTTCCACCAGCAGAAACATGGCCCAGGATGGACTGGAGTGTCTGTCAAGTTGGTGAGGAGGAACTCTTCACTCTTGCAGAGCTTCACAAAGCCGGCAATAGATTGAAGCTAGGCAAGGCGCCTGGAATCGATGGGATAAGCAACGAGATTTTTTAAACAAGTGATCGTTGCTTCACCTCAGATTCTTCTAGATTGCTTCAACAACTGCCTAAAAAGAGGAGAGTTCTTCCGCGACTGGAATAAACAGAGGCTGGTCCTCCTAAGGAAAGGTAACAAACCTCTAGATGGGTTCTTATCCTACAGGCCAATATGCTTGTTAGATACGATGGGCAAACTTCTAGAGGACATGGTTTTGCAGAGAATGCAGCTCCATTTGACCAAAAAGAAGTCTATCCGAGCACCAGTTTAGTTTTCGTAAATGCCTGTCCACTGTAGATGCCATCCAGGAGGCAGAGGATGTAGCCATGGGAGTAAAGGACAAATTGGGTCCGGAGAAGAAAAAGAGCTTCTGCGCGTTGATAGCTATAGACATACGTAACGCGTTTAATACCGTGCGATGAGAAGATCTCATCAAGTCAATGAGAAACAAAAGAATACCGCCCTACTTGTTGCGGATAATGGATAATTATCTTAGCGACAGGTGGGTAATATACGAGGGAGACACCTGCACTCTAAAGAAAGAGATGCCCCTCAAGGCTCGAGGATAGGTCCATTCGTATGGAACGTCTCTTACGATGACTTCTTGCGAATGAACCTACCTAAAGATGCGGTGATTAACGGCTTCGAGGATGACTTGTTGATCGTATGCACTGCCGAGACTGCAGAGGCTCTTGGATTATTGGTGAACGAATGTCTGCGACTAGCAAAGTTCTGGCTGGATGCCAGACGTCTTCAAATGGCCCTGGATAAAACCGAAGAGCTCATGGTCACAGACAGACGTGGTTATGAACTTCCCCAGATCGAAGTAGACGGATTCGAGGTCAAGTGGAGCATGTACATTAAGTATTTAGGAGTGGAAATGGACAATTTCCTAAATTTTTTTTTCCGTCCGAAAATTATAACCAAGCGTATAATCTCTGCCTATAGGACAGTATCTGTGAGTGCTGCTCAGGTCCTTGCCAGCGTCCGGCCGGCAGACCTTTTGGCGCAAGAAAGGGAGGAAATTTTCTTCCTTTTCAAAGATAAAATGTCCACCCGTTATACGGAGCAGACTCAACGAAAGATGGCAAGCAAGATGGTACAAGAACACATCGGTTCATACGAACACAACGCCACTCGGATTAAACGAAAGCATGGGGTAGTCTCATACTACATAACGCAAGCGCTTTCAGGTCACGCGTGATTTAACTCGTGCCTAGAGCGCTTTCAAAGAAAAGAAAGTGCAGAGTATGCGTACTGTGAATCCCTAGAGGACGACGCAGAGCACATATTCTTTATCTGCAGACGATGGAGCCTTCAAAGGCAGGTCATGTTCGCCGATGTAAACTGTGAAGTTACACCGGAGAACATAGTCCTGTTAATGACTAACTTGAAACAGAATTGGCGGCACATCGAAACCTTCATAATCCATGTTATGAAGGCTTAAGATCTCGATGGCCGCCAAGAAAGGTTGTTCCCGTAAGTCGAGGAAAGACATCGCCTAGACGATAGTGAAGGGGTATAAGACCACTCAACGAAGAGGATGCGCCAGCTAACAAGGGCTAGCCGGGAGTGGTCTTAAGGCCCTAATGAAGGGTGTGTTCTTAGCGGGTCGGCAGAACATCACCACCCCCACATAACCCTGTAGTACGGGCTACAGGGTACCTGATGGCAGGTTTTCACACTCTACGCAAAAAAAAGAAACACGAAACAAGTCAAATATCTCTAAATCTGTGGAGTGTTTTAAACCGTTTAAACACTCTGTCAATGTATTTATATGTGAAGTATATACGTCATTAGGTTTTAATGACATTTCATTACTTTAATAGAAATAGTGGTCGTCTAAGTGTGAAAAATCGTGTTTTTTCGATGAAAGTAAACGTTTTTTTCTTATACTTTTTGGGTTGTAAACACTTTAAATAAAGTATATTTATTATCTGCTAACTGTTCTTTATAGCTTGAGGTACAAAGAATTTAGTTTAAAAAAGTTTTTTGAAATAGGGGAGACCGGGGCTATTGGGCTCACTTTTGGTCAGACAGGAAAAAAGCTAGCAAATTATTTTTTAAGTCCAAACATGAATATATCATTTAGTAGCCTATCATTTGAACTTTCAAATTTGCAAGGACTTTTTGATTTATCTTTTATAGTTTTAGCTCTAGATTATTTTGAATGCAGATATACCAAATTCTTAAACTGTAAATTTGTCAGGTAAATCGGCTCACCCTATGGGTCAATTCGGCGACTTTTATTTTTTACGAAAAATAAAAAAGTTCAATAACTTTTATTTTGTAAATATGAAAAGTGCCTATATTCTTATTATAATTATGCAGTGATGGATCAAGATCAAAATTTTGGGGAGGGGGGGGGGGGACTGGGGCCCCTAAAATTAAAAAATAATTTATTAAACCTTACTTTTTTTTCTTTTTTTATAAAAAATAAAAAATTTAGTACACTCATTATTGTTAATTATTAAAAGTAGTCATATTCTTATCATAATTAAGCAGGGTCGGATTAAGACAAAATATTTTTGGAAAGATGATTAACCGTCGCGTGAGCCCATTTACTCCACTCTGACTATTGGCACTTTAAAACAAATACAAGTCATATTTGATACATATAAATAAAATAGCATATGTGTATCGAAAGAACACACCTGAGAGCATAAAAGAACTTACCCAAAAAAATTAGGCTCGTAAATTAATATACTAAAAACGTAAAAGTTTGTAAGTAAAAAGTGTACCCGCGTTGCATAAAAACATAAAACTCTACCTGACACGAGGTTGAATCAATAGAATTACACTAAATTTCGTTTAGCTAACTAGAATGTTGAGACCTATATTCTATAGCGACCTTTCCCTCCTAGATTCTAATTGAAGCGTGAAATCTCTAATGAGCCAAATTACCCGCCAGTTTGGATTGCCTCGTTCTCCCCTACTTTAAAAAGAACAAAAATATTGCGCCTTTATGATGAGATGATCGGCAAAGCCGGACGAATCAGAATTGCTATATTGAATGCTGACATAAAACTCACAGTGATTTTCTGTGAACCACTAATAATATAATTTTTTAAAAGAAGTGTTGCAGCGATCCAAATACTGAGTCTGAAAACAAGGATTAGCCTTTTTTGACATTTGTTGTTACTCACAGTTTTCATACAGTTATTATCAGACATTAATTTTAACAATATGTCTAAAACAATGATATTCTTTGCATCGAATGAGTTAAATATATATCACTAAAAACTCTTATTGAGTTTTCAAATTGAAAAACTGCATCTTTGTAGTTCAATCTTGGTTAAATTTGAAGTGTCCGACTTAGCCCCATAGGGTGTCCGGTTTAACTCCACCATTTTTGGGATTTTCGTTTTAGAGGTGGTCATATTCAAAGCGATCTACCAACAAAACTATTCAGTTAAAATTTGAAATCTGTGAAAAAATATCGGACATTTAGCTCTGCCGGGATTCGAACTCGGGTCTTTCATTTGCTAGATGACTGCTCTAAACCAACTAAGCTACAGAGGTCCATGTCGGATATAGATGGTTTAAAGCAGTCATCTAGCAAATGAAAGACCCGAGTTCGAATCCCGGCGGAGCTAAATGTCCGATATTTTTTCACAGATTTCAAATTTTAACAATTTATTCCGAACGATTTTCAACTTGATTTAAATATCATTTAATATTCCTAGAATTGTCGAAATAAAAGTCGGTATAGTAGGTTTCGTCACACAAACCAAGTGGACAACTTGCTTGCGACTGAAAAATGTTCGACGTCATAATTCTGGGAAAATTTGAATTTGAAAAAAAAAAAAACTATTTAGTATTTTTTAAAAAGAATAACTGTAATTTTTAGTTAAAGGAGCAAGCTTTAAAATGGTATATTATACACTTTGGCAAAAAATAAGTATATAATTATGTTTTTTCTTGCAAAAGACCAAATCTGTCCGGTTCAGCCCCTGTCTCCTCTAGTTTATAGCATAAGTCAATTGATTTGTTTTAAATCATAGATCACAAAATTTTTTAGAACTTAAATTGAATTTATAGAAGGAAAAAAATTTTCTTGACTAAAAATAATTAAAAATAACATGACAATTTAATAGACAGTTGTATGATTGTTAATTATAAAAAACCTTGATTCTTATTTTCGATTTTAGTAGTGAAAAGAATCCTAAAAATTTTACTCTAATGCAAAAAATTGTAAACAAGCAATAACATTCTAGGAAGCTAATTTCTAATTAGCCCAAATAATGCTGAGTTTGAAAAACATGTAATAATTTCTAGTCCTGGAAGGATAGCACAAACCACTTAAACTTTTGTTTACTCGAATTAAGACTTTTGAAAATTTCTGACCCAAAAAATTTTGAAGACCATAATTTTAACTTTTTTCCGAAAACTGTTGATTTCAGAAAAATATGTCGCAGGACTTTTTGGTTGTGCTAGGCTTGCCTGAATCAGCACAATTTTTGCTTTTTTGAAATTTTCCAAATTTGTGACCCAAAAAAATTTATATTTTCCTAAGTATGTCTTTTTTTGAACAAATATTGCTTTTATGGAAAAATATCAGAAGACTTTTCAATTGTGCTTGGCTCGCACAAATTAGCACAACTTTTGTTTTTTCCAAAATTTAACTTTTTAATTTTAGTGACTCAACAAAATTTCTATTTCCCTAAGATTGACTTTTTTGGAAAAATATTGATTTTATGGAAAAAAGTTATTAGACTTTTGGATTGTGCTTGGCAGCACAAATCAGCACAACTTTTGTTTTTTCGAAATTTTGATTTTTGAAAATTTCCGACCCAAAAAAATTTCTAAGTTTTTTCCAAATATTCTTTGATTTTTGACTAAGGGAGATTTCACCGGATCAACTTAGAAATTTACAGACACATTTCTAAATATGTATAGGTACTTTAAGAAAATGCAAAGAAAAACGATTTTTCGAAAATTAAAACTGGTGTTCCCTCCTTAAGGTATTAGTCGCGTAAATGCTCCCTCAAAACTCCCGCAAAATAAAAAGAACAAAAAATAAACCTTTATATCAACTCACTTGCTTCCTTGTGACCTCTTCTAATGTAATATATGTAATTTTCACGATTTTGAGTCAGGTACTATAAGTTATCGTGATGTATTGCTTACACGTTTTCGACATTTTTCAATGAAACCACGTGAAAATGAAAAATTATGAATTTTTAAATTATTGTATTTTTTATACGGCGTGGTCAATAAAATTAATTTTTTTTTTAAAGGATTTATTTTATCTCAATGTGTAACTTAGTAGTTTTATTTGAAAAACTGACGACTTGTTTTTTTATAATTGAATATAAGAGACATTTTTTACATGCATTTTGTGCTATTGCATGTAAAAGGTATAAACTTTGAATTAATATTTTGAAGCTCAGAAGTGGTCAAAATTAATAGGATAGATCTCATTTAATAGATAAATACCTCATGAATACAGATACAAAGTTTTAAAAAAATCTGACGAAAATCATTTTACGCGACTAATACCTTAATAACTTCCATGGACAGTTTTCATTTTTTTTTTTAAATATTCTTCTATATATAATAATTTCATCATACGGACAAACGGGGGCAAACGGAGACAACTTTTTCGCTGTTTATCACTCGCAAATTCTGAATCTGCCAAATCTAAACAAAATCGGAAATGAAAATCGTCGTTTTCTAGATCATGTCTTAACAAATATCCCATAATTCACTATTATTGTTTTCTGCTTCGTTTAAGTGAATTTTATTTATAATAGAAACTGTTTAATATAAATAATTTAACAACGTCTAAAACACCTCAAGAATATCACAAGTAAATGTTATGTTCATCCATTGCGCATCTTTGTGCGCAAATTATAATCATGGGCTTGTGCAGTAGGGTGGGCCGAATATATTCGGTTCATGCCCGAAACGAAAAGGCTTCGAATTTTGTTTTCGTTTCATGCCCGAAACGAAAATCCGCTCCGAATTCCGTTTTCGTCTCTCATAAAAAAGGCTCTAAATTTCACAAAAACAATTTTAAACACAATTCTTTTCTTGCAGGAAACGAAAACGAAATTCAGAGTCTTTTCGTTTCAGGCATGAGACTGAAACGAAATTCGGAGTTGATTTTCGTTTCGGGCATGAGACGAAAACGTAATTCAGAGCCTTTTTGTTTCAGGCTCAATACAAAACAATATTGATTGTACATTATTATTTCGTCACAACAATTCAAAACAGAAACGGAATTCGGTTTTCGTGACAGTCTCTGGAATATACAAAACTTTTTAAACTTCAAACGGCCCAGTGATAAAAAGTTGCCGTAAGAGAAGAGAAATTGAGAGCAAAAAGAAATTTTGAAATCGGTTAACATCTGACCCTCGCGCATCGAGGTCGAAATTATGAATTTTTCATCAATTTTGAAGTTTTATATAATTGCTTATGTTTTATTTTAAACACCTAAGAGTATTATTTTAACACATAATATGATAACGCTTTTTTATCATGTATTATACAGCTTTAAGCACGAACGGTATTTCCTACTCGTCTCAGAACTCACCACGGGAAGGTAGCTGCAACTGGATTTCCACTCACACCCTTCTGAACCAACCGACCAAATAAAGCCAAATACTATCTTATTTTGTTTTTTTTCCTATAGAATCATTATTTCCTTACGTTAAATTGTGCCTTTTTTTAATGAATGTTATCGTTTCTCTGGACATCGACGTAGTTTGGGTAAAACCATGCCTATTCTAATAACCAACAACTTTTTTTGCTCACTCCATTACTAACTTAACTAAACGTTCAACTGATTGAGTATGAAGCTACAATTTCTGAATAATCTGTTAAATCCTGACAACTTGTTTCTGACAATGTCAATGGACAAAGAAAGAATTCGGACAAGTACGAGTTAGACTCGATATTACGGATTTCCATTGTCATACTTAATCAGTTGATCGTTGCAATAAGTTAATAACAGAGCGAGCACACAAAGATGTTGGTTATAAGAACAGGGATGGTTTTATCCGAACTACTTTGATCTCTAGAGAAACGACGCCTTTCTTTACAAACAAGGAAAATTTGAACGTAAGGAAATAATAAATCTATAGGAGAAAACAAAATAAGATAGTATTTGACCCTATTTGGTTGGTTTGAAAGTGTGTGAGTGGAACTCCAGTTGCAGTTATGTTCCCGTGATGAGTTCTGTAACGATTTAGAAATACTGTTCGTTCTAAAAACTGTATAATACATTATAAAAGCGTTATTGTATTATGTATTAAAATATTACTCTAAGGTGTATTAAATAAAACGTAACCAATTATATAAAAACATCAAAATTTGTGAAAAATTCAAATTTTCGACCTCGATGCGCGAGGGTCAAATATATTAACCGATTTCAAAATTTCTTTATGCTCTTAATTCCTTTTTCCTGACGACAAATTTTGATTACTGGACCGTTTGAAGTTTGAAAAGTTTTATACTTTCAGCCCACCCTATTGTGCAGTTTCTGCATGAAACAAAAATTTGATTATTCTTTTTAAATCTTTTACCATCTTTTACCAGATCGAAGAGCTTCATTTATTTAAAGATAAGTATTCAATAAAAAGTGATTTTTGAAAAAAAAAGGACTGTGCGATTTCTGCACAAACTGATTCAGTTAGTTTGGTTGGTTTTACGTACTGATGGGTGCCGCTACAGTAATATCCTCGATAGAGTAACAAATTAAAAATTTGAGACCCGCCATAATTACAGAAAATATTCCCACCGCGATGCACTAATAAACACACATATATAAACGGAGAAGAAAGAAAAATAAAGATGTCTTTAAAGTAAAAAGTATGGATGTTACTGTATCCGATTCTTTCGGTCCCCACTATGTTACTGTAGCGGCATCCGACTGTACCACTGTTACTGTTACTGTTAAGCTTAGTATATTGCCTAAACTTAGTTTTTTGGTCTCGCATACCAAAATAACTCAAAATTTGAGTAAATGGCAGAGTGGACAGTAACAATATTATGTAGAACTAGCTTTTATTGTACAGTAAGGTCGCGGTAAGTATCCGTTTCAGTAACTGTCCATTTCAGCAAGTGTCCCGGAGCATGTTTCAGAAAGTGTCCCTCTCTCTATTACTACCGTCAGTGCTGTCTATTTCGCTGCGGCACGAGGCTTTTGAACAATTTCAAAACCCACCTGCTCGAACGCAGATTACGCTCCTGCTTTAACCCCCGAAAAGATTCTGGGGCGTGGCTTAAGGAATGGACAGTTACTGAAATTGCTGGTCCCGACGAGTGGACACTTACAGAGACCTTACTGTATATTAACCCCTTGACTGTGCTGCTGAAATATTATAAAGTGGGCTCAAACTGTGCAGCCACTTCTAATTATTCAATTTTAATAAAACTTGGTACTAAGGTTTTTTTTGGATCGCTGAGTACAAATTTGAAGTCAAATTTCCAAATTTCAAAAATTTAAAATGGCGGATTTAACATGGCCATCAAAATTTTTGCAAATCTTAAGATGTCAACAAAATTTTGAGATACTTGTTACTAAGGAGTTTTTGGAGTCGCTAAATACGAATCTGATATCACAGTTTAAAAATTCATAATGGCGGGTCCAATATGGCCGCTGGAAATTTTTAAAAAATTCAAATGCGGCCATATTGGATCCGCCATTTTGAATTTTGGAAATTTGACTTCAAATTCGTACTCAGCGACCTGAAAAAGCCCCTAGTACCAAGATTTATAAAAATTCGTTAAGCCATTTTCTTGTTTTAATCATGACGTGTATACACGTCATCCACAGTCAAGGGGTTAAATAAAATGTATGTAGACTCTGCATATTAATATAGCATGTTTTCTGTGTATGGTTTAGTTCAATACATACTGTGCAGTGGTGCACAGTAGGGTGATCGATTCCGGACTTTTTTCGAATTGAGATTTCTAATAGTGCGGAAAAGTTGCCTCAGTACTTCCTGATTCCAATGCAATTCTTCGTTTTGAGATCGGACTGCATCTTCAACCCCAACTGCGGCCTTGAAATTTCGGAAACTTGCCTAAAATCGTGAATTGTCTACCTAGCGCCTGAAATACGCCTCACATGGCAAAATCTTTAAAACAAAAGTTGTTTGTCGCTTCATTAGCTACCGAAATGGTATGTATGATCATGGCCGTAGGAAGAACAGTTCCCGAGATACGAGCGAAAAGTGTACCGTATCGCAAGGTGAAAATTGATGCAGCTCTCAGCTAACCTGTGTTGGTTGCCCAGAACCCACCTCGCGGAGGTGGTTGCACTTTGCGTTCCTCCCAAGCTTAACCCAACCAACCGACCATATGTCAGGCTTGTTTTAGTCTGAATCTGTATCAAATTTATTGATAAAATAAGATTTCGTAGTAAACTTTGGCAGTTGTCTAGATTTCAGTGTAGAGCGTATAAAACGATCACGAGGCTGGTGGCCAATAACTTTAGAAGATGCCATTAGAAGATACTCTTGACTGACACGGTATGAGAGGGGAATTCACTACATTTCCATATCTCTGCAGTGTCTCCCAACAACCCTTTTATGAGCTCTACGTTAGAAACTTAACGAAGAACTGGTGGAACAGTCAAGCTAATAGTCTTCCAGTTAATCATATCGTAATAATTATTTTTTTTTGCGTAGGACGTGAAAACCTGCCTTCAGGTACCCTGTAGCCCATACTACAGGGTTATGCGGGGGTGGCGATGTTCTGCGGACCCGCTTAAAACACACCCTTATTTGGGGACCTTAAGACCACTCCCGGCTAGCACTTTCCGCGCGTATCGCCATCAGGAGTGGTCTTATATCCCGTCCTCTGTCGCCAAAGCGACTTCATCCCTCCAAACGGGACCTACTGTCATTGACGGTCATTGGGGCCCTTAACGCACACAAATTTAGCCAAGGGACCCGATTGACCGTCAATCCGCTCGAAAAACGCTTCAAGAGGAAGAAAACTTTCTCTATCTGCTTTTTTCTGCACCTTAAGTGGCTACGCTTTAGAGCCTCTTCTCGTTTTGCCTGCTCCAGGACATTCCTAAAACAGGCACACTTTCCAGAGCCTGCAAAATGAGACGTTCCCGCCTTATTCTCTGGCTCGGCCGCGCAGAGGAAGCAGAACGCTTTTTTTCCACATTTTGTAAGAGAGTGTCCCGCATCCCCGCACTTGAAGCAAGCGGAGGATCGATCAACCCCCTTGCAGTTAGCTTTCTTATGGCGAAAACCAAGGCACCGATGGCACCTTGTGACCATAAGCCTCCTTCTAATTGTGCAGCTTAAAAAACCTAATTTTAATCTTCCTATCTTTTCTAAGCGTTCTGCTTCCTCTCTGTCTGTGACCAAAATGGCGATTTTGTCACCTCTCCTGTTCGGTCCGAGGACCGTGACTTGACTCCTCTCTCGAGGAGTGTTAAGAACTCCCTCGAGAGCAGAGACCACATCGTCCTTTTCAGTTAGGCCGTCAAGGTCGCGGATTTCCAGGGTCACCCTCTGGCCCTCCGGTCGCCTGACGGTACCGATTCCGCTCACTGCCTCGGAGACCTTGGCAGTGAACTTTTTTTCGTCCAAACCTCCTCCTAGTTTTAAGAGAAGGTTTCCTTCCTTTGTGGGCCTTGCGCTCACAACAGTCGCCGAGCAGGAGCCAGGATCTACCTCTTTCTTGAGCTTGCCAAGAACAGATGCAAAGGTCTGTCCTTGACAAACTCGCACTAATACGGTCTTTTGTTTGGGGGTGTTCGGCACTACAACGATCCTGGGAGGCTGTTGATTCGCCACAGTTCTTTCTTTGCTTCCTTTTGCCTTTGCCTTATCGGCAAAAAGCTCAGCTTTCTTTTTCTTAGGCTCACTTTTTGGAGGTGAGCGATCCTATATCTCTCTCTTTCTCTTGCACTCCAGGACCAGACTTCTCATTGTCTTGGCCTGGATGCGCTCCCTTACCTGTTGACTTTCAGCTCGTGCAGTTTCGCTCGACTTTAGCTCAACATGGAGCCTGATATCCGAGCTGTCTGCTCCCTGGTGCTTTTTTAGTACATCAGGGATCCATTGGCTGAATTTTATCAAACCAGTTTGGATCTCCGATGCATTGTTTTTTTGAACAGTCAGCTTTTCTAACATGATGTTAAGTTCCCGCTGCATTTTAATAAAAATTTCCACTTCTTCCTCTCGCAACTTAACGCCTTTCAATCTTTCTTCCTCAATATCTGCCTTGAACTTAAACGTTCATCCACCGTCAAAAATGATGGCCCGGGTCTTTGACCATCCGTACTTGCATCATTCGATGCCACCGAGTGAGCTTTGCTATCCTTTGCTGGGCGCCAATCTGCTTCGTCTTTAGTTTTTGAGTTCTTGTCTGTCATATGATTCCTACGAGTCTTGGAGAAAAAACGGTCCACCCACACAGAGCTCCGATGTGTGGGTAAGGCATTTGTACACTAGGAGGGCGCCCGGTATCCTAGCACCATCGTAATAATTATTAGCTTTGAAATTCAGCTTTGGCACTTTATTACATCTAACCCGTTCATTTACAGTGTCAGTCTCTGCTTCTCTGGCTGCCAGAAGACGGTCAAAGAACAACTTTTCTGATGGTGACTTCACAATAGGGATCTATGAACGACGACGTTGGTGGCAAAGCGTCGATGTCGACGCTTTGGTTAGTGATTCTCAACTATTAGGGGAAAGTCATGTTGTCAACTGCGTTCAGTTAACTGTCGAAATGGTGGAACATAAGCCAATTGCAACGTTTTCCCAAATAGTTAAGAACCACCAACCAAAGTGTCGACATTGACGCTGTGCCATCAAAGTCGACGTTTATAGATCCCTATTGTGGAGTTACCATGACCTCTACTCCTTCGTCAGTCATCATACTAAGGAAAATGTTTTCTGAAAGAGCAAAGAAAGCATTCCATTGAATGGATGAATCGACAACCTTTTCTTTTTACTCACCATTGAGGTTCTCAATAAGATTCCGCAGTTCAATCAAAGATGGCTCGCACCATCTCTTTCCTGCAACCCAAGTTCGAGATACTTACCTACTAAACTGCGCAAGGTTGTCCATTCATCCATTCAACATAATGCTTTCATTGCTCTTCCAGTAAACAATCTCCTTAGTATGATGACTGTCGAACGGGTAGAAGTCAGAAAGTTGGCTCGTGACAGTCTTCTGGCAGCCAGAGAAGCAGAAACTGACACCGTAAATGTATGGGTTAGATGTAATAAAGTGCCAAAGCTGAATTTTAAAGCTACTAATTAATACGGTATGATTAACTGGAAGACTATTACCTTCACTGTTCCATCAGTTCTTCGTTCAGTTTCTAACGAAGAGCTCATAAAAGGGTTGTCGCGAGACATTGCAGAGATATGGAAATTTAGTGAATTCCCTTCTCACACCGTGGCAGTCGAGAGAACCGTCAAACTGGTGACATAGGCATCTTCTGCAGTTATTAGACCCCAGTCTCGTGATAGTTTTATACGCTCTACACTGAAATCCAGGCAACAACTGCGAAAGTTTAGTACAAAATCTTATTTTATCAATAAATTTGATACAGATTCAGACTAAAACAAGCCTGACATATGGTCCGTTGGTTGGGTTTGGGAGGAACCTGAAGTGCAACCACCTCCACGTAGTGGGTTTTTGTTAACCAACACAGGCTAGCTGAGAGCTACAACAATTTTCACCTTGCGCTGCGGCACGCCGCCTTTTCACTCGTATCTCGGAAACGGTTTGTCCTGCGGCCATAATCATATATACCATTTCGGTAGCTAATTGTTATAAATAATTGATAAACAATAACAATGACTTTGTACCTATCTTAGACCATGCTCAGGAAAGTGTGGTGTAACATGGTATTTTACAAGTCTCACAGTGGGTCAGATTGCAAAAAACCTGGCCAAAACCCCCAAAATTTTTTTTTTAATTTAAAGGTTTGAACTATTGAAACTAACATATTTCGCCCGATTGACTAAATTAAATACAATGTTCTTTTTTTGTTAAATCGGGTGATTTGAAAAATAATTAATCAGTCTTCCTGAAAAAAATTAAATTCATGATCAATTTCTTAATATTAGTATTATTGTTTGTTGGGTTCAGGGACGTCTAAATCTTGTCTTGGATAAACTTCCGAAAAGCTCGAACCTCAAATCTTTTTGATACTTCGTATGCTTATGTAATTTGATGCGCTGATTACGAAAATCGTAGTTCGCAAGTATAATTTATACTTACAAAAATGTAAAAAATTTTCTCTCCATTTTTTTTACTACTTTCTGGTTTTTATGGTTATATAATTTTTAAGAATTCGAAAGATTCGCAAGTTAGAGATAAAATCCATGAGACTTTTTTACTCTACTTTTTAAGAGGAATATTTTTTCTATTTGGACTTTTGTTGTATCTAGTAGAGGGTTTGAAAAAACTTTGAATTTTCTTTTCTTAAAAAAAAAAACATTTTTTATTCTTCCCCAGAAAGCGAGACTCCAATAAATTCTTATAAAAAATAATCATTATACTTCTAAAAAGTAGTAAAAATATCAAGAGAAAAAAAACGATAAGGTTTTTGAGAAAATTTGATTTTTTTTTAAAAAACCGACGCCATTTTGTTAAATTTTAAAATATTTTAAATTCACTTGTGGAATTTAAAAGAACATGTAAGCCCTATTTTGACACAGAAAAGATAATTTTAATATATGCAATAGCAAAAAAGATATGAAAATTTTCAAAAATTTTAACGTTATTTTCTTGTAATCTCACTTTACAACTTAAAAAATTGAAATCCTTATAACTTTGTTAAAAGTTTTTTTTTCAACAAATCGGAAAAATACGTGTTGTCTAAAATTGTCTGAAAAATAATATATTTTAATGAGAAATGATTCCTTGACTTTAACATACATAGCCTGTTTAAATTGAAATGGAAACGACCCTTAGTATGTCGGTAATATAGAAATTCGTTCAACTGACAGTTCGGTTACATTAACATTCTATTAACTAAAAGTTCGATAAATTATAAATTTGACAATGTTAATATTCGAATCAATTGATATTCTCTCAAGTGTATGTTCAAATTATTAACATTATTAACTGGTGGGCACTGTGCTGTACGTAAAAAAAATAAATTGTGACACTCTGGAGTGTTGCTATAATCGTAAAAGGTTGAGGGGAGACACCACCACCGGTAAAATTTCAACATTTCATAAATTGCGTTGTTTACACGGAGAGAAAAATCTAGCTTTTATAGCACGAAGTTTTCCCCTACCTTTGTAGTAAGTGAATTCGAACTACAAAAGAAAGCACTCCACGCTTTTATAGCGTGGACTCACGCGAAAATAGCACAAATTTTTAGTCCAATAGCGTGAAGGGGCGTATACTGCAAAGGCAGGGATGAACTTCATGCTACAAAGGCAAGATTTTTCGCTCCCTGTAGAGATGCCAAAATTTTTTCTAGCAATATTTTGGATTTAAAATTATTCTACATTGATAAAATGAAAAAAAAATTTAGATCGGTTTTCAAATTTTCAATTTTTTTTCAAATCAAAAGTTTTTTAAATCCATGCCTTATTTTGTTCAAAATTGTAAAAAAAGCCCGTAAAAAAATTGGAGTTAAAAAAAATTGAAAATTGTAGAAGAAGATAGATATTTTATGTGAGAGAGAACAAAATTTCAACTTGGTCCTAAAGAGTATCAATTTTTGTTTTTTTGCATTATTTTGGATCTAGAATAACAATATATTGTTAAACATTAAAAAATAAAGCTGTTTGACATAATTTTTTTTTTTTAAGAAACAATTTAAGACCAATTTGCGGACGAAAATTTAGTAAAACCCTGTATCAAAACTGGAAAGGGAGATGAAAGGTAAGTAGGAACTTCCTCATTCCACAAGCCCACTACCTACTACCTCTAATCTCCCTTAGCTAAAAAGAAACAGAATTAGTTAAAAAATAATAAAAATCGACGTTTCGGCACTCAACCAGTGCCCTCATCAGGAGCTGGAAATTTTTTTAATATTTACACTGAAAAAAGTATAACACACGGTACGTTCCACAGTGGTTTGAAATCAGAAATTGATGTTCAAATCAACTTTTAGAGAGAACGGCTGCATGGATTTTCAATTTTTTGTTGTTGAAAAATTCATAAATAAATTCTTAAGAGATCTGTGAGAGTAGATTTTTGTTTTTTGTTTTATTTGTTTTTTAATGTTAATGCAAACAGCTGAAAAAATGTCAACTTTTTCGTTTTCTTTTTTTATTTTCTACAAAATAATTTTTTTAATGCCTGCCAATACCTTGATTTTATAGAAGTAACGAAATAGAATAAACAAAAATTTTGAAAGCGCTAATTTAATTGTTATGTACCCCCTATTACCCCCTAAAAGGGGGTAGGAATTACAATTTTACAAAAGTCTAGTTCGGTGTCTATTTCTATGTTTTTTGGGGCGCTGAAACCGAAAAGGCACCCAAAAACAAATTTCTCCCCTTCTTCACCCCTTAATACCCCTTAACAGGAGGTTGATATTTAAAATTGCGAAAAAAAAATCTAATAGAGCGTCTATTCTTAAGGTTTTTTGGGCGATAAAACCGAGAAAGACCACCAAAAACAAATCCCCCCTTCTCCCCCTATTACCCCTAAGAGGGGTTTGAATTTCGAATTTCAAGACAAGTTGAATTTTGTGTCTATTCCTATACTTTATGGGCCTCTGCAACCGAAAAAGACCCCCAAAAACAAATTTCTCCCCCTTTCACCCCCTATTACCCCTGGGACGGGGTGTTTGTCCCTATGTTTTTTGGGGCACTTAAACCGAAAAAAACAACAACAAAAAAATTCCTCTTTTCTTTACCATGTTTTACACCCTGGCAGTAAATTCAATTTTCAATTTTACAAAAGTAGAGTACTGTGTCTATTTTATTATGAAATTCGAAATTTCAACCCCCTCCCAGGGGGTAATAGGTTGTGAAAGATGGGAGAAATTTGTTTTTGGGGGTCTTTTTCGGTTTCAGCGCTCCAAAAAACATAGGAATAGACACCGAACTCGACTTTTCGTAAAATTTGAAATTCCTACCCCCTTTTAGGGGGTAATAGGGGGTGAAAGAGGGTGGAATTTGTTTTTGGTGGTCTTTCTCGGGTTTAGTACCGCAAAAACCTTAGGAAAAAACACCCTATTCGATTTTTTTCGAAATTTGAAATATCTACCCCCTGTTAGGGGGTAATAGGGGGTGAAATTTGTTTTTAAGGGTCTTTCTCGGTTTCAGCGGCCCAAAAAATATAGGAATAGACACCGAACTCAACTTTTCGTAAAATTTGAAATTCCTACCCCCTCTTAGGGGGTAATAGGGGGTACATAACAATTAAATTAGCGCTTTCAAAATTTTTGTTTATTCTATTTCGTTACTTCTATAAAATCAAGGTATTGGCAGGCATTAAAAAAATTTTTTGTAGAAAATAAAAAAAGAAAACGAAAAAGTTGACATTTTTTCAGCTGTTTGCATTAACATTAAAAAACAAATAAAACAAAAAACAAAAATCTACTCTCACAGATCTCTTAAGAATTTATTTATGAATTTTTCAACAACAAAAAATTGAAAATCCATGCAGCCGTTCTCTCTAAAAGTTGATTTGAACATCAATTTCTGATTTCAAACCACTGTGGAACGTACCGTGTGTTATACTTTTTTCAGTGCACTGAGAGAAGTGTGAGACGAGTGCTGCACCGCCAGAGGGCGCTCTGGAGTCCTACTGGTTTTGGTACTTGAGGTAACCTAAATTTGGGATGTCATACGCACCAAAAGGCGACATCCCAACGCGCAGACAACAGCAGCACAAATTTTGGGACGTTAGAGCTCCCACAGTGGGGCGTCAGAAGTCCGATATGGGACTTCTGGTGTCCCAAGTCGCGAGTTTACTTGAGGACTATATTTAATATTGCAGAGGGCTCTCTTGGGACGTCTCACGTCCCACACTTCTCTCAGTGTGTAAATATTAAAAAAATTTCCAGCTCCTGATGAGGGCACTGGTTGAGTGCCGAAACGTCGATTTTTATTATTTTTTAACTAATTCTGTTTCTTTTTAGCTAAGGGAGATTAGAGGTAGTAGGTAGTGGGCTTGTGGAATGAGGAAGTTCCTACTTACCTTTCATCTCCCTTTCCAGTTTTGATACAGGGTTTTACTTAATTTTCGTCCGCAAATAAATTTGTATGTGTTAAAATTTCACCGGTGCCTCCCCTTAAGCAAGTTTGGTAAACAAAATAAGTAATAATAAAACCAATGGTACTTTCGGACAATTAGTCAGTTAATATTATTACGAAATAAGTAAATATATCATCAAGTAAGAAAGAAATTGATTCAACTTAATGTTTTATCAAAAAATTACAGTCGAAAATCCTAGCAAACCCGCTTAACGCGGACAGGGGGAACGTTTTTCACAGAATTCAGCTTCCCCCATTATAGACACGTTCGCTCGCTGTCAAGCGTATAGTTTAACTTTGATTGAGATTTTCAACACATGAGTAGGGCAAAGTGGGAGTACGAGTTCTGGCGTCAAGTTGGGGAAGCGGATTTACTGGGATAGAGTTTACTGGGATGATCGATTGTATTATATAAATGAAATGAATTATAAATACCTTATAGAAGTTATTATTTTGCTAAGAATTTGGTTTTCACTTAAATCCTTTGGATGTTTCACAGAAAAGTCCAATAAATGAAGGCAATTAACCTAAAATCATAAATTATTTGTGAATGCAAACATCATGAATGTCTTCCTGTTAAATGTCCGGATGTAAGTATGTGTAGGGAAAATCGAGGAGAGACAGACCCCTTATCACCATTTTGAGCCGTTTTCACTATTTGGTTGTTCGTTAGGCAGTGCGTCATAATCCTCAAAAATAAAATCAGAGTTTGGTCTATAAATAGTTTCGAACCTCAAAATTTTAACATAAATTTTCGTTTTAAGCATTAAGGAATCCAAAAATGACAATAAAAAATGTCATGTCTGTTTGTCTGTCACAAAACTTTATACGCCAATCACATTTAAACGATTTAACCGATTTAAACGAAATTTTGAGGTATATTAGGTATTGACCCATGTTAGGTTTATTAACTTAGAAGGATCAAAGAATTTAATTAGAACGGAAGATATGACAACCTTCCAGGTCTGGATTAGTAAAGTTTTTAATTTTTCAATTCATAATCTTTTTTAATTAGTTATTTCACTTAGGTACCAAACAAAATTTGATAAATCAAAAGTTTTATTAATATTTTCTCATAAAGTATTTGTAAACATGAAAAAATGTTTTCGAAAGATGAAAGAACATGTAATTAGGGGTCGTCCATAAACTACGTAGTACTTCAAGGGGGAGGGGGGGGGGGGGGTAAATTTTCCAAAAAATGAGGCTAACTAGTTTATGGACGGCCCCTTACTACTTAACGATTCAATAGTCTTATAAAACTTAATATTTTCATTGTTTTAAAAATATTTTAAATCTAGATAATATTATTGCAAAAATAATAAAAAAAAATTAAAGTCAGCGGGATTCGAGCCCTGATTCTTCCAGGGTCAACCAGCGCATTAATCTTTTTTAAATTTAAAAAATTGCTTATTTGTTGACAATATTACAGTATGTTTACATAAATTTCACAATAAACAATGAATTACATATTCAATATCACACAGGGTTTCCTGGCTTTAATTATGCACTCAAAGTCACATACATTCTTTTCTGCTGAACACATATAGTTGAGGCATTTCATAGGAAAAGCAAAATCAATGTCACCGATTTCTTTGTTTTTTTAGTAATTGATAGGGGAGAGGCCCCCAAGTTGGACACCCTTTCGATTTATTGCTGTAGATTCCAAACCAAATAAAATATATTAAAATGTTTTATACCGGATGAAAGTACAATTAAAGGGTCTGCTGTCTAAATCTATTAAGCGTCATTTCACAAATTTTACAGGATGGAGAAAAAACGTTGTCATTTTTCTATGCCGCTCATAGCGAAATGCAATTTTCAAAAATCTATAAAAAAGAAACTAAACGGTTTTTTCAAGTTTTCTCTGCGGGATATTAACAATATATTTTAGAAGTATTAAAAAATGTAAAGAAGTCAATTTCGGAAAAAGTGTCGCTTAACAGGTTTAGACCGCAGACCCTTCAATTTATAAGGTAACTTATGGCTACAGGGTGCGCAGTTACCTCATTGATAGATATCTTTCAGTCCGTGTTAACTACGCCTATTCCGACACATTTTCTGCCTCGTCAGGAGTTCCTCAAGGGTCTCACCTTGGCCCCCTCTTCTTTTTGATCTACATCAATGACATTCATTATATTATATAAAATAGCGAATTTTCACTTTTTGCAGACGATTTAAAGATCTACAAGAGTATTCGTTGTACAGAAGATTTGCTTGCATTGCAAGCGGACCTTGATAATATAGCGACTTGGTCTTCTAGAATTAATCTCAATCTTAATATTAAAAAATGCTGTGTTTTATCTTTTTCCAAGAAAAAAAAACACTTTGAGTTATTGCTACAAAGTGGGCAATGAGGAACTCCCTAGAGTGAATCAAGCACGGGACCTTGGCATTACATTCACATCCACTCTCAATTTTAATGTCCATGTATCTGAGGTGATTTGCAGCGCTTCTAGGTCGCTTGGTTTCGTTATGAGAAATGCAACTCAATTTAAAAGTTTGAAGACTTTAAGATGCTTGTATTTTTCCCTAGTAAGATCGCATCTTGAATTGGCTTCGGTCATTTGGTGTCCAACCTATAATGTGTACATCACTAAGCTTGAGCGAGTTCAGAACAAATTTCTCCACTTTGCTGCTGGTCAGTTAGGCGTATATCACGACAGATTCAGTCACGACTATACGGATCTTAGAACCCGTTTTAATATCCAGAAAATTTCAACAAGATTTCTTTTCGCTGACATTTTATTTGTTTTTAAATTAATTAATGGTTTGATAAATTGTCCGGCTTTATATGATAAACTTAATTTTAATTCAAATACTTCAAACCTACGTAATCTGTCTCTATTTAGATTATCGTCATTTAAAACAGATTTTGAAGAGAATTCCATACCCAATAGATTGTGTAGAGAGGCTAACTCCGTCCACATCAACACTAGAATTAATTTTTTCGGAGACACATAAAACATTTTTATCAAAACTCTGCGCGATTACATCAATGGTCTCTAGAATGTTATCATGTTTGCACTGCTATTAACCAACGATTTGTTAATCTTGGCCTTTATTTGATTATTTTATTTATATTTATCTGTAATTGTTTTTTTTGTTCTACTATTTTTTTGTTATCTCCTTTTATTATAATTAGTACTTATTGTACGAAAGGGCTCTTTCATATGTTTTGTATTTCGCCCGTTTATGATTGAATAAATAAACATTCAAAGAAAATAATTGAGAATTAAAGAATTAAATATTATACTTTACAAAAAATAATAATTAAGAATTAAACAAAATAATTAATAATGAAAAGAAATAATTTAACAATGACAAAGATATTTGACAATATTAGAAACAAAATTAAAAAAAAATAAATATTAATCTACAGTTGAACAATAATTGAAAAAATTGAACAATGGTTATTAAATTCAAAGAATATAATTAAAACTTGCTCAACTAGATAGAAAATCAAAAAAATAATTTAAAATTTAAGTTAATAATTCAGAATTGAATAAATAAATTGAAAATTAAATAATGAAATTGAAATCAGAAGAACACAGAATTATTGAATATTAAAAAAAAACAATTGAAAATTGAGAAATAAAATTGAAATTCGAATACAATAATTGAGAATTAAAGAAAATTACTGAATAATTGAATTGAAAAAAAAAAGAAAATAATTTACAATTAAAAAAAAAGGAAAATGCCAGGAATTATTTAATATTGAAGAAAACATTAAAAATTAAAGAATAGAATTGTTATTTAAAGAAATTAATTGAGAATTGAAAAAATAATTGAACAATTGAATAATTAAATTGAAAATAGAAGAAAATTATTGAAAATTGAAGGAGGTTTTGAAACATGAAATAAATTACTGATAATTGAAAAGAAATAATTGAAAAAAGTCTAGATTACTGAATATTGAAACAAACAATTGAAAATTGAACAAAATAAGTAAAAATTAAAGAAAATAATTGAAAATTGAAGAAAGTACTTAATAAACAGTACAAAAAGCAGGCGCAATGCGCCTACAATTGAGGGTTTCGTGGCTTTTTATTATTGATTTCAAACAAGTCTTACCCACACCCAGAAAATGGTAAAAAAAACCTATCTCCTCTCTTTTTTATTTCTGTTTCTGTTTTATAATGTATTGTGAATACATTTGGTTTTAGCCAATATAATTGTTATATTTGTTTTGTTACTTATTTAAATAATAACAAGCTTATTGTTTCCAAGATGCACCACGTGGAGTTAATTTTAATCTCCATGTATCAAGGTTTGAAACGGTCTTAAGGAACAACAAAACAAATGCCAAGGATCAGTGTGTGAAATATCAATGTCTCAAACTATCACTTCAATTTGAAATTGCTCTCCAATTGGTAATAATTAAAGAAAAAAACGTTAGCGGTTTCTAAGATATTTTGGTCTCAAATTCAATACAAAAATCTAAGGTATTAATGTATTAAATAAAATTGTTTCCAGAACCAATCGGGTAATTCCGTAACCTTTCGGGTGTCTTTCGGAACTATTCGGGTGTTTCTGTAACCATTCGAGTGTATTCGGAATCTTTCAGGTATTTTCGGAACCATTCGGGTGTTTCCGTAACCATTCGGGTGTTTCCGGAACCTTTCAAGTGTATTCGGAACCATTCAGGTGTTTCCGGAATCTATCGGGTGTTTCCGGAACCATTCGGGTGTTTCCGGAACCATTCGGGTGTTTCCGTAACCACTCGGGTGTTTCCGTTACCATTCGGGTGTTTCCGTAACAACTCGGGTGTTTCCGTATTCACTCGGGTGTTTCCGTAATCATTCGGGTGTTTCCGTTACCATTCGGGTGTTTCCGTTACCATTCCGGTGTTTCCGTAACCATTCGGGTGTATTCGGAACCATCCGGGTGTTTCCGTCCCCACTCAGGTGTTACCGTTACCATTCTGGTGTTTCCGTAACCACTCGGATGTTTACGGAACCATTCGGGTGTTTCCGTAACCACTCGGGTGTTTCCGTTACCATTCGGGTGTTTCCGTAACCACTCGGGTGTTTCCGTTACCATTCAGGTATTTTCGGAACCATTCGGGTGTTTCCGTAATCATTCGGGTGTTTCCGGAACCTTTCGGGTGTTTCCGTTACCATTCGGATGTTTCCGGAACCATTCGGGTGTTTCCGTAACCACTCGGGTGTTTCCGTAACCATTCGGGTGTATTAGGAACCACTCGGGTGTTTCCGGAACCACTCGAGTGTTTCCGTTACCATTCTGGTGTTTCCGGAACCATTCGGTTGTTTGCGTAACCACTTGAGGGTTTCCGTTATCATTCGGGAGTTTCCGGACCCCTTTGGGTGTTATCGGAAGCCTTTAGGTGTTTTCGGAACCATTCGGGTGTATCCGTAACCATCCAGTGTGTGAAATATCGTCTTAATCTATGAATTCAACTTAAAATACGTCTTAAGGTAGCAATAATTAAAGAAAAAAACGTTAATGGTTTCAAAAATATTTTGGTCTCAGATTCAATAAAAAAATCTAAGGTATATCTACCTTACCAATATCAGCATCAAAAACCACCCTTTAAAATTGCCCCTTAATCATTAATTATGTGTTGAACTCCCTCTAGCACACAACCTAAAATGACAGCTATTGGTTCGTGTGTTTTCGTCTCTGTCTCTCACTATCACCCTCTCTCTCGCGCACAACCTAAAATTGACACCTATTGGTTCGTGTGTTTCCGTCTCTGTCTCTCACTATCACCCTCTCTCTCGCGCACAACCTAAAATTGACACCTATTGGTTCGTGTGTTTCCGTCTCTGTCTCTCACTATCACCCTCTCTCTCGCGCACAACCTAAAATTGACAGCTATTGGTTCGTGTGTTTCCGTCTCTGTCTCTCACTATCACCCTCTCTCTCGCGCACAACCTAAAATTGACAGCTATTGGTTCGTGTGTTTCCGTCTCTGTCTCTCACTATCACCCTCTCTCTCGCGCACAACCTAAAATTGACAGCTATTGGTTCGTGTGTTTCCGTCTCTGTCTCTCACTATTACCCTCTCTCTTGCGCACAACCTAAAATTGACAGCTATTGGTTCGTGTGTTTCCGTCTCTGTCTCTCACTATCACCCTCTCTCTCGCGCACAACCTAAAATTGACAGCTATTGGTTCGTGTGTTTCCGTCTCTGTCTCTCACTATCACCCTCTCTCTCGCGCACAACCTAAAATTGACAGCTATTGGTTCGTGTGTTTCCGTCTCTGTCTCTCACTATCACCCTCTCTCTCGCGCACAACCTAAAATTGACAGCTATTGGTTCGTGTGTTTCCGTCTCTGTCTCTCACTATCACCCTCTCTCTCGCGCACAACCTAAAATTGACTGCTATTGGTTCGTGTGTTTCCGTCTCTGTCTCTCACTATCACCCTCTCTCTCGCGCACAACCTAAAATTGACTGCTATTGGCTGTGAACGACGGACGGACGGACGGACGGACGGACGGACGACAAAGTCTCACTATAAAGCTGGCTCTACATACAAATCTAACTTTGATCCGACACGACATGTCGGACCCGACTTGCACGAGATAGAAAAGGACAGAGACTCTCTCCGTCCTTTTCTATCTCATGCACGACGTGCGTGCGGAGCAGTGTTAGATTCGTATGTGGAGTCAGCTTAAGGGTTTCGGTCCCGAACCACGAAACCCTAAAAATTAAAGACAATACAGTAAAACTCACGTATATCGGATTTCAAGGGACAGAGAACATTTTCCGATATAAGCGGGAATCCGATTTATCCGGGTAAAAATACATGATATATAAATTCAAGGGACCGGCAAAAATATCTGATAAAGGCGAGAATCCCATATATGCGGGTCCGATATACGTGGGTTCTACTGTATTTGAAAACAGCAAAAAAATTTAGAAATCGACGGAAATAATTGCGAATTGATAAAAATAATTTAAAAATTATCAATTTAAATAAAAATTGAAAGAAAAACATAATTTAAAAAAGCTGAGAATTGTTAAATACTGAAGAAAATTGAGAAGAAATTGAAAATTAAAAGAAATATGAAAAAATAATTGGAAATTGAAGAAAAAAATTGAAATTGGAAAAAAATTAGAAATTGAAGAAAATAATTGAGAATTTAAAAAAAATTATTGTAAAAAGCCTAGAGTTATTGAATATTGAAAAAAAAACAATTGAAAATTAAAAAATGGAATTGAATGTCGAAAATTATAATTGAGAATTAAAGAAAATAATTCAAGAATTGAACAATGGGATTGAAAGTAGAAGAAAATAAGTGATAATTGAAAAAAAAAAAGTTGAACAACCCAGGAATTATAGAATTTGAAGAATACAATAAAAAATGAAGAATGTAACTGTAATTTGAAGAAATTAATTACAAATTGTAGAAAATAATTGAAAATTGAATCAAATAATTGGCAATTGAAAATAATGATTTAGAGTTGAAGAAAATAATTAAAAATTGATTAAAATAATTGAAAATCGTATAAAATATTTCAGAATTAAAGAAATGAATTAGAAATTGATGAAAATAATTGAAAATTGAAGAAAATATTAGAAAATCGAAGAAAATAATTGAGAAATGAAGAAATAATTTGAAATTAATGAAAATAATTCAAAATGGAAGAAAATAATTAAGAATTGTAGAAAATAATTGGAAATTGAAGAAAATAATTTGAAATTGAAAAGAATAATTGTCAGTTGAAGAAAATAATTGTGAATTTCTGAAAATAGTTGAATAATTGAAGAATTGAATTGAAGCTTCAAGAACGTAATCGATAATTGCAAAAAAAAAATATTTAAAAAAAGCCGAGAATTATTGAATATCGAAGAAAATAATTGAACTATGATGAAAATAATTGATAACTGAAAGCAGACATTAGCATTGCCCATAACTATATAAACTATTATGCAATGTACGGTCTGATAAAAAAACTGAAGTTCTATCTACATTTTTTCATAATAATTTGACTTTTTCATGTTTAATGTTTTTCATTGTTTCTGCGGTATTGTTGCGTTAAGAAAAAAAGATAGAAGACAAACATCTATATTTCATGAGAATATATTATATTATATTTTAATTTTTAATGTATATTTTTTATTTTTCAATTGCATAATTGTCGCATAATTACACAAAATTTAAACGCATAATCAGATTGGTTCAAAATGCATAAAGTTATTATCTTTATTTATAAAACAAATTGATATATTAGTTAAATTTATTAGCCCAGAAAGAAAATTACCGGTTAATTCCCGGTTTTTCCCGGTCAATTTAAATTCCTGGTTATTTCCCGGTTTTCCCGGTTAGTAGACACCCTGTCAAAATTAAAGAATTAAATTACATTTTGAAGAAGACAGATAGATAATTGAAAGAAAAATTACAAAATTATAAAATTATTAAATATTAAAGAAAATAATTAGAGAAGCATTGCGAGCGAGACGATTGAGAAAAATAGAAAAACGAGAATGATTCTCGTTTTTTATTAATGAATCTCGTCTCGTTCTCGTTCAATAAAAATATATTCTCGTCCGACGAACGAGAATGAGCGAAAAATATGTTTTGTTACATAAGTAATACTTATTTATTTATTTTATAATTGTTTTACATGTTAATAAATAAATCCCAAGTATAGAAATGAAACCAGAAGAGGTATAATATCAACATCTTCCCAAAGGAAATTTTACAAAGACTAAAATTGTACTTCTTTTCTTCCATTTTTGGAAGGATGTCACCCTGAAAAATTATTTTATTAATCTAGGTGACAAGAATTTAATTTTTCCTGGAAATTTTTGCTGAAAATTAAAAAATATATGACATTTATCATGTACAAAAGGTTGCTGATATCTTAAAAGTGATTTAGGCGTTAAACAGTATCTTTTACGAGGAATTTTCTAGGAAATTTAAAGTTCATATATATTTTCTAAAGCATTTGTGAAGATGACGCCATCCTAATACAAAATTTATAATCTAATTAATGATTGTTATGAGTGTCCGTTTTATTGCTCATTGATGCATAAAATTATGATTTTTTACATCTGTTTAAAGAAGGTAAATAAAACTAAGAATAACATTTTTCTGTGTTATCCTTAAAAATATTAATTTAGTGTAACATCAAGAATAAGTTAAATCTGAAATAACCCCAAAAATAGAGATTTGTAAACATTGAGTTGGCAAACAGCTATCTTGAAGGGTTATGTTAATTTATATTTTCTCTTTTCCAGCTTGTATTACAATTTTTTTTTAAAACACAGTTAAAAAACTATTATTTATTTTATTGCCCATTGATTTTATTACTTTTTTTCACCTATGAGTCCAAATAATACCTAATATAAAAATGAAAAAGTAATTTCTTCTGGGAAGTCCTGTTAAACATTTATAAATGATCCATTATTTCAGAAAGGTAATCCTTACATTTTATTCTTAAGGGGTCAGTATGGGTTTATTGGACATATTTTCAAGAATTTATTTTTCACATTAAAATATATTTTAATAAACCAGGCTTTTTACACATAAAAATTGATATTTAATAGTGCCAAAAAATACTTTTTTTTTTTATTTTTGATTGTTTATTTCTGAGAAATAGCTGCTCGAAGTTAACCTTAAATTTTACTGGCCGACACGATATCTGGAGTTTTGATTGTCTAAAATCAAAAAATCAAGTATTTTCTTAAAATTTGGATCTGTAGTTATCGCATGAACTAGGATATTTTAATTCCAATGAAAAAAAATAAAATGGCGGATGTTTAAATTTTTTAACCCAAATTTTACAACTTAATTTGTTTAAAAAAAGGGTTAAATATTAATGGATTTTTATAATCCTAGTTCATGCCAAAGCGGCACGTGCATAGAAGAATCCCTGAAAATTTGAGATCAATCGGTTCAATAGTTTTTTTTAAATCGTGTCGGCCAGGTCGAAAAACGTTGTTTTGAGAAAAATGCGTTTAACATTCGCGCAACCAAAGGCTACTCGGGCCGGTCACGCAATATAAATATTCTATTGTGCTTTTGATTTATGTGGTTAAAACGACTTAAATACATAAATACTTTTCTCTAATATTACAGTGTATGATCAAATAATAAATTTTACTCATAATGTTACAATGACATTTGTTTAAACAATTTTTGCCATGCTATACACCGTAATGCTTCTGCAGTATCGCGTTTTTTGCATTTTTTTCAACTCTACTATCTATATATTAGTTTTAACCTTATTTCTACATGTATATAGGATACGAAATTAATGTTTTTGAAAAAGAAATTTTTTTAAAAAATAAATCCATACTGACCCCTTAAGATCTAAATATCAAATGAAAATATTTTCCATGAAAATCTAAAAAATATTATAGTTATAGTGAAGTACCCACAAAACAGCAATATTTCTATATATTGTGGATTTTCTATTAACTGGAGCAGACATCTAAATAATTTTGGTAAAATCGATGTCCAAAAAAATAAATAATAGATTTTTCTTCATCCCCTATCCGAAAGTACGCTCTTTCTGGACTAACTTCGTTCCAGGAATAATGACTTTTGCTGCCTGCTCGAGCTCTCGTGCACTCTGATTGGCTACGAGATTTTGTGGCTCGGTATCATAGCAAAGTTCATCATGGTTCCTGTATTGCGATGTTTGACAGGAACAGTTTTTAATTTAATAACCACACAATATTGACAAAAAAAGAATAAAAATATTGTTCATTCTTAATCCTAACCTTCCAGGCAAGTATCATATCAGTCTTTAAATTTTTGTATTACTTAAAATAACTAAAAATATGCTTTCAATCATCTGTCAAAATGAAACAAAACAATAAATAATAATTGTCTCTGATATTTTGTCACAGTAAATTCTGAGCATGTTGTTTAGTATTAAAATTGAAATAAAAATAAATAAAAAATCTACATGACTGATATGATACTTACCTTTTTATATGTTTTTACTTATTTGTTGATGCCCGCCCCGACCAGCAAAAACCTCGGCTTCGCCTCGGTTTTGCAAAAGTCGGGCGGGCAAAATCGAATTTCCATACAAGAATTCAGCTGATCGAGGAACATTTTGCGAGACGCTTTGCAAGGTATCCAGTAGAGCGCGCTGACGTAGGCTACAAAAGAATAGTAAACAAATATGGCTGACAGCAAGTTAGCAGCTGTCAACGCTTTTTAGAACATTTTCTTCAACTTTTCAACGTACTTTCGGCTGGAGATGAAGAAAAATCGTATACGACACACGGCAAGAAAGTTGGATGCCCTGATGTGCGTGATAAAACGCCTCGGCTTTTATATCGCGCACGCCAGGAACTCCAACTTTCTGGCCTTGGGTCGTAATATACTATTTAGCCCTGTTTTAAAAGAATTTGTAATAAAACTTTAAAATGAAAATTAACATAACCCTTCAAGATAGCTACATTTGACAACTCAATGTTTACAAATTTCTATTTTTTGGTGTTCTTTCATATTTTAAAAACTCTTTTTTACAATGACATTTTAGCGAGAATCAATAACATGAATACAAGCGAGAAGAGAATATTATAACAAACGACAATAGTTAGTCTCGTTAATTATATATACTCGTTGAATAATTATACTCGGTTAAAAAAACGAGACTTTCTCGCTCGCAATGCATCTCTAAAAATAATTGAAAAATAAAAAAAATCTTGGAAACTGTCGAGAATAATTAACAAGAGAATAACGAATCAATTTAAAAAGTTAAAAAACAGTTATAAAATTTTAAGAGAATAAGTGGAAATTGAAAAAATTGTAGAAAATAAATAATAATTGAACAAATATCTGAAAAACCAAAGTAGTTTTACGCTAACTCCCCCCCCCCCTCTCACACTATGTATTACATAGTTTTTTTTCAAAATGCACTTCGACGGCATATGTAACTATTGTCGAATTTCAAGAAAGTCAATTATATCACAGTCAAATTATCTGAATAAAATTTTGTGTTCTCTACATTACAGAAGCGTACTAAATCTAAAAATAAATATATTCTTAACCTATTGTTTATAATTTTCTTTTAAAAAGCGGCTAGCTCTGCTTTTTTCATTAGGATTTTAAATTACCCGCAGACTTTTAAAAATGGCAAACAAAAAAAAATAAACTGTGGTCAATCTCCCTCTCTCCCAAATAGCTCAGCGCGATTATTAAGTGATACAAATTCAGAATTAAGTAAAAAATAACTTTGATAAATTATAAATTTAAATTTGAAAATTAGAAATAGGGAAAATAGGGGACAAATCTTTAAAATAGGGGAAATAGGGACAAAACTTCAAAATAGGGGAATAGGGGACAGTCTGTGATCCCTGGTAATGTGATATATGGTCAACTGTGATATATGGTCAAATATATGGTTAACCTGTTAGGTTAACCTAAACCTTTTATGGTGGAAAAAGAAATTTTTTAATTAATTGGCTCAAAAAATTATTGAAAAAAATGTAAAATCGAAAATATGCAAATACATACATTGAGATTGTCCATCTTAGGGTACATACATCATTTTTTAATTCCCAGTAAAAATATATATACGAACACTGAATTAGTAAAATCATTGTAGGATATTATTATACAATAAATAAAGAATATTATAACGTTAAGTACTCATTTTAAATCATAAATTTAAATAACTTTACCAACTTGAGAAAAAAGTGTTACAAAACTTTTTTTAGACACAAAATTACGTGGTACGTGTAGAAGAAAAACCAACTGGTTTTTTTTTCTTTAAATGTGCCTCAAAATCTTCGTCTATACAAACAACAAAAATGACAGAAAGCATAAGGTGCTGTCACCTTAAACAAAAATTTTATACGAAATGTCCATCTTGGGGCCCTGTCCATCTTGGGACCCACACCCTTACATAATTTGTTTTTACTAATTTTACAAATAATAATAATAATTTTCAATTAAAATTAAAAAAATGAAATAATTGTTATAACAATTATATATTTAAACTAATTTTGAATTATATAATAAAAAACAGACCTATATTAAAATTTTTGAAATGCATTAAATTTGATTTATTATCAATATTTTAATTTAAAACATTGTAGAAAAAGCAACAAATATAATATATTACAATTATAAAATTTATAATATTTTGTTCTAATTTATTAATAAATAAAACACATAACTGAAGTTAACAACGTTGCCCCAGCAACACTGAAAAAAAAAAATTTTTTTTTTTTGTGTATTTCAAAGCTACTGGATGCCCTGAGAAGAGAAACGAACGTTAATGTCAAACTTGCCTCCAAAACATCCCACTATCTCCCCCTAAATTTGCAAAAATTCCAATTTTCAATATACAAAATCCCAAAATTTAAACTAAAGCCGAGACCAATTTTTTTACTGCTCCAACTTGAAGCAACAGATGCCCAAAAATGGTAAAAAAAAACTTTGGAACAGATATCGCCCCCGGAACATCCCCCTATCTCCCCCTAAATTTGCAAAAATTCCAATTTTCAATATACAAAATCCCAAAATTTAAAGTAAAGACGAGACCAATTTTTTTACTGCTCCAACTTGAAGCAACAGATGCCCAAAAATGGTAAAAAAAAACTTTGGAACAGATATCGCCCCCGGAACATCCCCCTATCTCCCCCTAAATTTGCAAAAATTCATATTTTCAATATAAAAAATCCCAAAATTTAAACTAAAGCCGAGACCAATTTTTTATCGCTCCAACTTGAAGCAATGGATGCCTAAAAAGTGTAAAAAAAAACTTTGTAACAGATATCGCCTCCGGAACATCCCCCTATCTCCCCCTAAATTGGCAAAAATTCCTATTTGCAATATAAAAAATCCAAAAATTTTAACTAAATGCCAGACTAATTTTTTTATTGCTCCAACTTGAAGCAATAGCTGTCCAAAAAGTGTAAAAAAACTTTGACAGATAGCGCCCCCGGAACATCCCCCTATCTCCCCCTAAATTTGCAAAAACTCCAATTTTCAATATAAAAAATCTCAAAATTTTAACTAAATGCCAGACTAATTTTTTTATTGCTCCAACTTGAAGCACTAGATGCCTAAAAAGTGTAAGAAAAACTTTGGAACAGATATCGCCCCGGAACATCCTCCTATCTCCCCCTAAATTGGCAAAAATTCCAATTTTCATCATAAAAAATCCCAAAATTTAAACTAAAGCCGAGACCAATTTTTTATTGCTCCAACTTGAAGCAATAGCTGCCTAAAAAAAGTAAAAAAAACTTTGCAACAGATATCGCCCCCGGAACATCCCCCTATCTCCCCCCAAATTGGCAAAAATTCCAATTTTCATCATAAAAAATCCCAAAATTTAAACTAAAGCCGAGACCAATTTTTTATTGCTCCAACTTGAAGCAATAGCTGCCTAAAAAAAGTAAAAAAAACTTTGCAACAGATATCGCCCCCGGAACATCCCCCTATCACCCCCTACATTTTAAAAATACCAGTTTTCAAAACAAAACATCTATTGCTTCAAATTGGAGCAATAAAAAAAATTAGTCTCGGCTTTAGTTTAAATTTTGGGATTTTTTTGTTTTGAAAATTGGAATATTTCAAATTTAGGGGGAGATATGGGGATGTTCCGCGGGCCATACCTGTGGCAAAGTTTTTTGACACTTTTTGGGCATCTATTGCTTCAAGTTGGAGCAATAAAAAAATTGATCTCGGCTTTAGTTCAAATTTTAGGATTTTTTTGTTTTGAAAACTGGAATTTTTCAAATTCTGGGGGAGATAGGGGGATGTTCCGGGGGCGATATCTGTCGCAGTTTTTTTTACACTTTTTGGGCATCTATTGCTTTCAGTTGGAGCAATGAAAAAATTGGTCTCGGCTTTAGTTTAAATTTTGTGATTTTTTATATTGAAAATTTGAAGTTTTGAAAATTTAGGGTGAGATAGGGGGATGTTCCGGGGGGGCGATATCTGTTGCAAAGTTTTTTTATACTTTTTGGGCATCTATTGCTTCAAGTTGGAGCGATAAAAAAATTGGTCTCGGCTTTAGTTTAAATTTTGGGATTTTTTATATTGAAAATATGAATTTTTGCAAATTTAGGGGGAGATAGGGGGATGTTCCGGGGGCGATATCTGTTGCAAAGTATTTTTTACAATTTTTAGGCATCTATTGCTTCAAGTTGGAGCAATAAAAAAATTGGTCTCGGCTTTAGTTTAAATTTTGGGATTTTTTATGTTGAAAATTGGAATTTTTGCCAATGTAGGGGGAGATAAAGGAATGTTCTGGGGGCGATATCTGGTGTAAAGTTTTTTTTACACTTTTTGTGCATCTATTGCTTCAAGTTGGAGCAATAAAAAAATTGGTCTCGGCTTTACTTTAAATTTTGGGATTTTTTATTTTGAAAATTGGAATTTTCGCAAATTTAGGGGGAGATAGGGGGATGTTCCGGGGGCGATATCTGTCGCAAAGTTTTTTAACACTTTTTAGGCATATATCGCTATTTTTTTCTGCATGAAAATAATGAGTTTTAAAATAATTCTTAATTAAAATTAAGAAATAAAAACAAAACTTTTATACGAAATGTCCATCTTGGGACCCACTCCTCTATATATATATATATATATGATCGATTCTTGCGTAACTGCTCGATTTCAAGATAAGTTTTGGTAAAAAAAAAAAAAATTTTTTATTCAATGTTTCTCTGCACTTATTTTTCTTATTAGGGTGTAATATAAGTATATTTTAAACGATTATACTACAACTATATTTATACGAAAATATTAGCAAATTTTTTTAAATTGGCTGCCATGTGGAGCTGAACCGCATCCTTTTATTGCAAATATATTGTACAAAATAAAAATTTCTTTTTGATATTTTGCTAAAACGAAAATAAATAATAAATTATTTAATATTCTAACAGTATTTTAGATATTAGTTAACATATATAAAATTTTATAAAAGAACAGCAAATACAATATTTAATAATGAATATTTCGTTTTATTTTTTGGATAATTTGAAATCGAGATCGAGCAGTGTAATCTGGCATTGCTAAACTACTTTATAGAATCATATTTTAAAATAACGACCACAGATAAAAAAGTTTCTCTGCACGAAGCACACTGAACACTTCATATAGGCTATGGAGCTGAAATTTTACGTGATACCATGGAGCTGAAATTTAACATTTATTCTAACCTCACTTCTACAATATTGCAAAATAAATCTATTCCTTCTGCAGATCGCTTGTTTCACATGAAAACTTAAAGAAAATGGTAACAATACTATCAAATAGTTGTTAGAGTAATATAATAGTAATGACATGGAACTGAACGCTTTTTTTGTACACATGTGATTTTCACAAAAATAATTTTTTTTTAAGTAAAAATTTTTCTTTTTTAAAACTTTTTTCACATGTGATTTAGTGCTAATGGATCAAAATTGAGATTTAACTTATTAGAAGGCGTAATAACTAAACACATGACACCTTAATTATAAGTCTACAGATTGAGTTCAAAAATTGAAAAAATTGAGGGACAAAATATTTTTACAGATTTTTAAGTATGAAAAAGGTATTATGAAGTGCAATATAAACCTAAATTGTTCATAAATATAGACACTTTATGCTTGAAAAGGGCTGAGTTATAATAATGATATTTTCACTGAAAAATATTAAATTAAAGTTAACATTTTGCAAAAGGGACACGCTACGGAGCTTAAATTTCATCAGTTATACTGCAATATAATAGAAGTTATAATATATATATTTATGTATATTTGGTTTTCAGTTACTCTCATATATACCTTTAAAATTCACTAATAGACTTCAGAATATATTTTTAATTTAGGTGTATTTTTTCAACGCCACCAAGTAGGGCAGTTACGTAAAAACCGCCCATATGTATGTATATATGTCTATTTTTTATTATTATCCGATAAAAAATTGTCATTGCAACGGTGACGTTAAAAGGGCCGCACAGTGTGGCCAAAAGCAATATTTTTTGACAAAAATCAGCCGACAACTCAAAAATGAACCGATTTTAATTTTTTTTTTTTAAGACTCATGAATGTTTGTACTATAACGCTTAACTGCTACAAAACCAAGATTTTGTTTAATAACTAAAATTAATGTTAATAACTTTTAAAAAGTAAAAAATTGGTTTTTGAGACAGTGATTTCAAGATACTTTAATGCAAGAAAAGATATAAACTTATATATTTTACACACAAAACTTGTCTAAAATATTTTTAAATCGTTCTAGTTATAACAGAACAATTTTTAATTTGTTTAAACAATCTTAATTAACAAATAAAATACTTTGCAAGTTTTCTTTATTTAGATTTCGACTTTTTTGTGAAATTAATTAATTATTATTGATCTAATGTTTTAATACAGTTAAGGATGTTTATTAACAATTTTTAAATAGTTTAAACAATCTTAGTTAAGGCCAGGTCCTCCAAAAAACGTGTTTTTTTCAAGTAAATTTTATTTATATTACAAAAAATATTTATAAATCAAAGTTTTTATAGGTTAGATATCAAGAAGAAATTTTTATTTTGTACAATATATTTGGAATAAAAGGATGCGGTTCAGCTCCACATGGCAGTTAATTTTCAAAAATTTGATATTATTTCCGTATAAATATAGTTGTAGTAAAACCGTTTGAAAAATAATTATATTATACCCTAATAAGAAAAATAAGTGCAGAGGGCCGCACAAATACTATAAAAAAATAGATAAAAACAAATAAATAAAAAACAAATAAATTAAATCTGAAAACGTAATTTAAAGCAATATGTTAGTCTCGTGACACTTCACATGTGCTTCAAACGGAAGAATGTTGGCAATTTGCGACCGTTGGATTTCCTTTCGCTCGTAAATTCAATGGAAAATCACATTGGTTTCGAATTTCAGATTAGTATAATTAAAAAATGAGCATTGATACCCATACTAAAATTTTTTTTATATTATTTTTTTTATTTATCCCTATGACATACTAGTTTTTGAGAAATATTTAGAGAAAAGTTTTCCAGATATTAATTAAAGTGTGCCATTTTTATGCGTTCAGCATATGATTCCCATGTAAATGTTGAATCTTTAAAGCTAAATATCTCAATTTTTAGCATTGCAAGAGACCCTGAGGTTTTTACCACACATAAAGCATACAAAAAGGAACATTTATCCAAAGTTTCAGAAAATTCTAAAGAAAATCGATTTGCCGGAGAACTACCTTAACTTCATTTTTATAAAACTACGTATCTAATTGAGCACCTATATTATTTTTTATATATTTCGTGGGTTCTTTAAAACTCACCTTAGAAGAAGGTAATATTTGAAACGTATTTTATCTCATTATGAATATTTGTCTAATAAAAATATATAAATGTAATTAATGCATAGAAGGGCAAACGTATTCCAATAAACTTTTATTTATAAAATCCTTATTATCTTATTGCATAAACTTCATCGTTTCAGTAATCAATCAGAAGCATAGAGAATTACATTCTGTATTTAACATAGTGAAATTTAACAAACAATTAGGCGTTATGAAAACTTGGGACTTTCTAGACAAATATTGATTAGTTGATCACAAAGGTAAAACAACATACTTTACAGATAGACTACATGATAAACTCTGAGCAAATTTTAATAATTTCATCTCAGACAAGAAACAAAATTAAACTACACAGAACTTCTGAGGTTATTTATTAATCAACTACGCTTAGCTTTTTTAAACAATTCTAAAATAACACAGGTCCACAAAAAATAATTGTCGGTGGGTTCCTTTGACCAAACCTGGTGTATTATATATTTTTGGGGTCGCTGAACACGAATCTGAAGTTGGTTTTGCTCCATCACGTCATGATTTTTTCCTAACCTCAAAATCAATAAAATGACACTTTTTGCTCATTAGGATCTGAACCCGACTTAACATTAATATATGCCTATGTCTAGTAGAAAGCTTGAATTATTCCCTTTAAAACACTTTTTTAAAAAATGTTCTACGATGATTTTTAACGAAGATATGATGTTTTACTTCACATATATGATTTTTTTTAAATGCTAAAAACACGTGAATAATGAATTATGAACAAAAATTACTTTATGGAAAACATCATATCTTCGTTAAAAATCATCGTAGAACACTTTTTAAAAAAGTGTTTTAAAGGGAATAATTCAAGCTTTCTACTAGACATAGGCATATATTAATGTTAAGTCGGGTTCAGATCCTAATGAGCAAAAAGTGTCATTTTATTGATTTTGAGGTTAGGAAAAAATCATGACGTGATGGAGCAAAACCAACTTCAGATTCGTGTTCAGCGACCCCAAAAATATATAATACACCAGGTTTGGTCAAAAGAACCCACCGACAATTATTTTTTGTGGACCTGTGTAATTTGTACTTCAAAAACCTGAAAAAAATAATGAACTTATTTAATACAAAAACAAATTTAAGTAAGAAACAGTTCCAAAGTTATTCCTTCGTTCAGTAAAATTGTTTAAACAATTTAAAAATTGTTTTTAAATATTTTCAACAGTATTATCCCTTTAGGCAATAGTAGTAATTAATTAATTTAACAGAAGAAATGAAACATAAGTAAGTAAAACGTTTAAAGTTACTAATAGTCAACAGAAATTGTTAAAATAATTTAAATTTTGTTTTTAATAATTTTCAACTGTATTATCACACTGGACAAAGTGTATTTAATTGTTCAATAAGATTGTTTAAACAATTAAAAAGTTGGTTTTAAAAATCTTAAATTGTATTGTAAATCTAGGCCAATAGTTATGAATTAAATTTACAACAAAACGATTTCTAAGTAAGGAAAACTTTCAAAGTAATTTATTTGTTAACTAATATATTGTTTAAACAATATAATACTTATTAGTAAGCATCCTTTAACTGTATTCGAACACTGGACCAACAGTAATTAATTAATTTCACAAAACAAACGAAATCTAAATAAAGAAAACTTTCAAAGTAATTTATTTGTTAATTAAGGTTGTTTAAACAAATTAAAAATTGTTGTGTGATAACTAGAACCGTTTAAAAATATTTTAGACAAGTTTTGTGTTTAAAATATATATGTTTATATATAGTTTCTTGCATCAAAGTATCTTGAAATCACTTTCTTAAAAATCAATTTTTTACTAATCTAAGTACGGAAAACTTTCAAAGTTATTTAATTGTTCAATAAGATTGTTTAAACAATTCAAAAATTGGTTTTAAAAATCGTAAATTGTATTGTAAATCTAGGCCAATAGTTATGAATGAAATTTACAAAAAAACAAAATCTAAGTAAGGAAAACTTTTAAAGGAATTTATTTGTTAACTAAGATATTGTTTAAACAATATAATAATTAGTAAACATCCTAAACTGTATTATAACTCTTGAATAATAGTAATTAATAAATTTTACAAAAAATGGAAATCTAAATAAAGAAAACTTTCAAAGTAATTTATTGGTAACCAAGATTGTTTAAACAATTTAAAAATTGTTAATAAACATCCTTAACCGTATTGAAACACTAGACCAATAGTAATTACTGAATTTCACAAAAGAAACGAAATCTGAGTACCCGTGTAGAAAAGTTCAGTGGGCGCCAGTTGGGCCCCATGTGGGTTTCCCAGATTTAAGGTGGGCCCCAGTTAGGTCTTCCCACTGGGAAATTAGTGGGCTTGTAATGCTCAACCCGGTTATCGCCAATTCACTAAAAAAGATCGTAAAAATGTAAGATCGTTAAAAAATATTCATTACAACTTTTAACAATATTTTTCACCAAAATTTTCTTTAATGATATAAAAATTAGTTAATAACAATTGTTGCATGTATTTTTTAATTTGTTTAAACAAATCAATATTGTTTATTTGAAACTTTTCATCTAATAGAGCTAGAAAGTTGTAACTTTTTTCTAATTTTGCAACTATATAAGTTAAGTAAAGCCTAATATTAGAAAAAAACTAAAATATAAAATTATTAAAATTGTTTAAACAAATTAATATTGTTTATTTGCAACTTTTCATCTAATAGAGCTAGAGTGTTGTAACTTTTTCTTAACTTTGCAATTTTTCAAGCTTATGAAAGCTTAATACTAATAAAAAACAAAAATCCATAATTATAAAAATTGTTTAAACAAATAAATATTGTTTATTTGTAATTTTTTATCTAATTGAGCTAGAGAGTTGGAAATTTCTCTTAATTTTGCAATTTTTCAAATCTATAAAAGCTTAATATTAATAATAAACGAAAATCCACAATCACAAATATTGTTTAAACAAATTAATATTGTTTATTTGCAACTTTTCATCTAATTAAGCTAGAGTGCTGAAACTTTCTCTTAATTTTGCAATTTTTCAAGCTTATGAAAGCTTAATACTAATAAAAAACAAAAATCCACAATTATAAAAATTGTTTAAACAAATAAATATTGTTTATTTGTAATTTTTTATCTAATTGAGCTAGAGAGTTGAAACTTTCTCTTAATTTTGCAACTTTTCAAATCTATAAAAGCTTAATATTAATAATAAACAAAAATCCCCAATCACAAATATTGTTTAAACAAATTAATATTGTTTATTTGCAACTTTTTATCTTATTGAGATTTACATTTAAAATTTTTTTTTTAATTTTGCAACTTTTTAAACCTATGAAAGCTTAATATTAATAATAAACAAAAATTCACAATTTTAAAAATTGTTAAAACAAATTAATATTGTTTATTTGCAACTTACCATCTAATTGAGCTACAGAGTTGAAATTTATTCTTAATTTTGCAACTTTTTAAGCTTATGAAAGCTTAATATTAATAATAAACGAAAATCCACAATCACAAATATTGTTTAAACAAATCAATATTGTTTATTTGCAACTTTTTATCTTATTGAGCTTTAGATTTAAACTTTTCTTTTAATTTTGCAACTTTTTAAGAATACCAAAGCTGAATATTAATAATAAACGAAAATCCACAATTATAAAAATTGGTTAAACAAACTAATGTTGTTTATTTGCAATCATTAAACGAAGGTCCATAATTATAAAATTTTTTCTTTAAACCCTGTAACTCAATTAGATGAAAAATTGCAAATAAGCAATATTAATTTGTTTAAACAATTTTTATATTTTTATATTTTAGTTTTTTTCTAATATTAGGATTTACTTAACTTAAATAGATGCAATATTAGAAAAAAGTTACAACTCTCTAGCTCTATTAGATGGAAAGTTTCAGATAAACAATATTAATTTATTTAATCAAATTAAAAAATACATGGACCAATTGTTAGTAACTAATTTTTATGTAATTAAAGGAAATTTTGGTGGAAAATGTTGTAAAAATCGTAATGAATATTTTTTAACGATCTTACACTTTTTTTTCGTTTATGGAGATTTTTTATGGCTCTTTAAAAAATAGTTAATAATAAAAAGTTTGTTCAATAAATTATTGGATCTTATTCTTTAAATTTTCCTGAGGAGAAACAGCTTTATCCGATCGAAAAATGTTAATTTTCATGGAATTTTTATCAATTCTATGAAAAAGTTTTTTTCCCCATGCATTTTGCATGGGAAACTTTGAGCGCTTTGACCGAATTTCATGAATTTTTAAATTGAAATGAAGAGAAATCGCAATATATAAAGCCAGATTGACGATAAGTTTAGTATTGAAACTATTATTTAATAACAATTTATGTATTTGATAAAAATTGGGAAGCCCAGGTTGGCCCCAACTGGCGCCCACATACAAACTGGGAATTACTGGGAACTTTTCTACACGGGATAAGGACAACTTTCAAAGTAATATATTTGTTAACTAAGATATTGTTTAAACAATATAATAATTATTAGTAAACATCCTAAGCTGCATTAGATCACTAGACCAATAGTAATTAATTAATTTCACAAAAGAAACGAAATCTAAGTAAGGAAAACTTTCAAAGTAATTTATTTGTTAACTAAGATATTGTTTAAACAATATAATAATTATTAGTAAACATCCTAAACTGTATTATAACTCTTGACTAATAGTAATTAATAAATTTCACAAAAAAAAAAAACGAAATCTAAATAAAGAAAACTTTCAAAGTAATTTATTTGTTAACTAAGATTGTTTAAACAATTTAAAAATTGTTAGTAAACATTTCCAACTGTATTAGAACACTAGACCAATAGTAATTAATTAATTTTACAAAAAAACGAAATCTAAATAAAGAAAAGTTGCAAAGTAATTTATTTGTTAACTAAGATTGTTTAAACAAATTAAAAATTGTTGTGTTATAACTTGAACGATTTAAAAATATTTTAGACAAGTTTTGTATGTAAAATATTTATGTTTATATAGTTTCTTGCATTAAAGTATCTTGAAATCATTTTCTAAAAAGATTTTTTTGTCCAAAAATAGTGCTTTTGGCGCCGCGCCGATACGGCGTTGCGTGGTGTTCATCATTTAATTTCTCGAAAACAAAAAAGAACGCATATTTGAAACTTGGGGTTTTTATAGGAAAAAATCTTAGCTTTCGTTTGAAAATATTTTTAAAAAAATTATAAAGGTCCAACTTTGAGAAAAACTCAAATTTATTTTTAATTTTGAAAAATTAAGGTCAAATTATTTAAAAATTATAAAATAAACCTTGTCAATCGAAAGTTTATGCAAAAATCAATAAAAAGCATGTCACATAAATGTTTTTTATTTATTTATTAAAACAGAGTAAATATTAAAAGAAGAGAGTCTTACTAAATTCTAAAATATTTTTGGGATAAATTATTATCCAATAGGACAACTCATAACAAAAATTTGCAATTGATTGGATATATTTTATTTTTTATGTTGGACATTTTCCGTGAAACATATGTATATCGATTCACACATATAGATTGCATGTGTGAATCGATATGCGATAGCGAGTGATCTATATTTTAAGAATCCGTTTTATTTTTTACTTTTACACGCAGCCTTTCAAAGATATCTGGAAAACAAGTGGTATAGTTCAAGCGGTGATTTCTCGGAAAGAAACCTTAACAAATCAATAAACAAAGTTTTTTATTATAATTTAATATGTACATTTTTATGTACAAAAACATAGAAAAGTTTAAAATAAAAATCCCTGATATCAACAGATATCCGCCGAATATCCAGAAAATATCCTTGGATATCCCTAGGCTATCTTAAGGATATCTGATGAATATTTTCAAGATGTCCGAAAGATCTCCCAGGATATTCTGAGGACATTTTCAGGATATCCTACCACATCGTCCGATGTCTGTCGTATATCCGACGGATATCCTTTTGTTATGGGGGATTAATGAAAATAAAAAAAATCTTGAAAAAAAGGTCGTTTGTATGAGATAGACATCTTAAAATTAAGACCGTACATATTTCGGATATAAATGGATAGAAACATTTCGACGCCTCCCGTTCATAAAACTATAACATTATCCTCAATGCGAAATAATTTTAAGTTAAAAACAAGTGGAATGTCAATGTAACAAAAACAAGCGTGCAAGAGAATTTTATCCTAATATTCAAGGCAAGACAATTATAAGATAAAGTTGCGTGTAATTTAATAATATTATGTGAAGCAGGGTGCAAAATGATTTCATAAAAAACTTCAATGCAAGACAATGTTAACTTTTAATTCAATGGAAAACAATTATTATCTAAATCTAAAAACAAAATTACAACCATTTTTTGTCAATAGCGGTTATGTCCAATATTAGTTAGAAAATTATTATTAATTCTAAAATTATAAGCCCATTTATGTCACATTATTTTAGTAATGAATTTTTAATCTTATATATTTCAATTTGTTAGAATATAACATATTGAATGCTTTACTTAAGTTTTAATTATTTTTTAAAATAATATAAGTATTATTGAAAATTAAAAATATCACTAATTAAAATTATTTAATTATTTATTTTTGAATCGAACTAATTCATAAATGCAAAAGATGTACCTATCACTGTTAAAAAATTTTGTATTGTGTTACGAAAAAAAAAACATTTCAATCGTAAGTTTCCACGAAAACTAACACTCCTGATTTTTTAAACCGAAAAACGAATTTTTGTGTTAAAAAACACATTTATTACATTTATTTTATAAATAAATGTCACAACATGAAAGCGAATTATAGTTGTTAGTTAAGTAATTTTCATATATTTTTTAAAATTCTATATAATTGAGTTTGATAATTTGTTATTAAAAGATAGTTTAATAAAAAATGAGATTAAAAGGTAATAAATAAAAGATTACTATTTTTCCTTGCTTTACAGTTTCATTCATAAATAAATAATCAATGAATTATTTTAATTAAGATATATGTATATTTATACGCATATTTTTGTAGAAATAATTACTCAATAGTATTTTAATAAATAGTAATAATTAATACTATTTTAATTAATTTTTTAATAATACTTATATTGTTTTAAACGATAATTAAAAATATAAGTAAAGAATCCAATATGCAATATTTTAACAAATTGAAATATATGAGATTAAAAATACATTACTGAAGTAATGTCGCGTAAATGGGCTCATAATTTTAATATGAATCAAACTTTTCTAATTGATATTGGACATAACCGCTATAAAAAATCGTTGTAATTTTGTTTTTAGATTTAGATAATAATTTTTTTCCATTGAATTAGAAGTTAAAATTGTCTTGCTTTGAAGTTTTTTATGAAATCATTTTGCACCCTGCTTCACATAATATTATTAAATTGCACGCAACTTTATCTTATAATTGTCTTGCACTGAATATTAGGATAAAATTCTCTTGCACGATTGTTTTCGTTAAATTGATATTGCACTTGTTTTTAACTTAAAATTATTTCGCATTGAAGGTAATGTTATAGTTTTATGAACGGGAGGCGTCGATTTGCAGTTTTCATTCGGTTGTTGACCGTTTTCTATCCGACTTTTCAAGAAGGGTAAGGTACTATTATAGTAATATTACAAAATAATATTGAGGTAATATTACAGTGATATTGAGGTAATATTACTGTGACATTGTGATAATATTACAATTAAATACCTATAATATTAAAAAAAATTTTGGGCTGTCGAGATTCAAACTCTTCTTTGTAAGTGAATCAAATGACCGAGAAGGTGAACGCCTTAAGTCTTTTGGCTATTTATGGAAAACAATTTTTGAAGTCTATTCTAAGAGCTGGATAGCCGAGAGGCTTAAGGCGTTCATATTCTCGGTCATTTGATTCACTTACAAAGAAGAGTTCGAAACTCGACAGTCCAAACTTTTTTTAATATTATATTTAATTGTAATATTACCACAGGACACTAACATCAATGTAATATTACCTCAAAATTATTTTGTAATTTTACCTCAACATTACACTGTAATAAGCTTCCTGGAAGATATCGTGCTATTTGGGATCCCGCAATAATATTAACGTAATAGTACGTGCTGCTTAGGTAAAAATTATATGTTGATGAATTCATCACTTGGTCGAGATATAATTAATATATAATAATGTTAATAATATATCATATATTATTAATGTTAATATGTATGTTATAATATTTATATATAATTATGTTATTATTATTATTATTATTTGTAATCGTTAAGTCTAGTTCATTATACATAGTTTATATATACGAAGTGTCTAGACGTCCGGCTAGCCGGATGACTAAAACCGTCTAGACGTCCGGCTAGCCGGATAAAATAGTTTTGTCAGTCTAGATTTTTGACAACCCCACCCCCCCTTTAGTATATCGAAACATAGACGGACAAAAATATTTTATCCGGCTAGACGGACGTTCAGTCATATTTGCTTCCTGAATCTAAACGTCCGGATAGACGGACAAAATATTTTATCCGGCTAGCCGGACGTATAGTCGCAGCCTTATATATATTTATATACTATGATCCTATTTTTCCCTTTCGCTAGTGGCAGGCGATAAGGATAAAAATACTATATTTAGATTAAACTTTATTTTAAATAAAATTTCGTAACTTCCAGATTGCAGAAATTTATTTCACGTTTTGTAATTATAATAATTATTTCAATTTTGAAAAAAAATTGTTTCTTTTTCCAAAAAATAAACAGTTACTTAACTGTCACAAAAATTTTTTTATTATTATCAAATAATTAATATTTATATAAATTAAATTGTATTTGTTCCAAAGAGAGAGAAATTCTCAGTTTCTAGACACTTTGTAATAATAATCACCATCATCATAATCCTAATAATATTATTATTACTGTGAGGTTTTTTTCACTAGTGGGCTAAATAGACAATTTGTTTGTGTTGTGTTCAGTGGTGCAATTATAATATATTTACAAATGAAAATTATTGTGTTATGTGAAAAAAATTATAATTGTAAAATGATCTTGATAAACACTAAATTGTATAAATTTTTTTCAAGCCTTACCCATTCTAAAATAACTTGAGTCCATGATTCCATGATAAGAAAACAATAAATATTTACATTGACTCGAAATAAATATATACGTATTTATAAATATATATACATGTATATGTATATTAACATATATGATGTTACATACAATTTTACAAAACACACTGAAGCAACTCAAATTTTTTAATAAACTCAAAAAAGTTACAAACTGTCACAATCGTATGTGTACGTACATACAAACCGTTACTAAACACACCGTTCAAATTTCGAACTAATAATGGTAAAATCACATACGACGGCCAATGGTATCCGAGGATTGACTAGTCAGATAACTTGTCAGGGCGCAGTATATTAAGGGTGCCGTCTCATGCTAGGGATTAATGGATTAGGGATTAGAATAGACCAATCAGATAATTAGTCACATTGGAAAGCATTTTCTGATTGGTCTATTCTAATCCCTGATCCATTAATCCCTAGCATGAGACGGCACCTTAAAATAGTGGAACAGATTTCAGCCAATCAAAATTTAGTCTCTGGCGGTAAAGTAATGTTTTCTGCTAGAGACTAAAGCCCAAAGCACAACGAATACGGTTACGGGAGCAGGGCATGAGATAATAAAGGACAGAGACTGTTTCTGTCCTTTTCTGTCTCATGCTCTGGTCCCGTAACCGTATTTCTATCTGCTTAGGCCTTCAATTTTGATTGGCAGAAATCTATTCCTTTATTCTACTACAGTCGGGAACCGCAATAGTGAACACCCTCATTTATGAACGCACGGTAATGGCGCTTTCATACCTCGTCCGGTAAATTTACTTTTCTCTCTTTCTAGTACACAGCAGTGGCATAAGTTTGTCTCGTTCTCGCACTGGTTATGTTCCCAGACCGTCCAGGACACATAATTAGTGCGAGAATGAGACAAACTTATGCCACTGCTGTGTACTAGAATGAGAGAAAAGTAAAGTTACCGAACGAGGTATGAAACCGTTTGCATACTTCCCCTCACGAATCTAAATGTATTTGAGGAGTTGAGGAGAAATGCTCAGCAGTGCAGAGTAAAAAGTGGGGTATTCATAAGTGATGTCCCTTCCGGACCCGATTCGTTCACTATTGCCGTCCCCGACTGTATTCCACATCATGGGAAAGTTCACATTGGAAAGTATTTTCTGATTGGTCTATTCTAATCTCCTGATACCTTAAGGTACGGCTACACCTCGGGAGGCAAGGAGCCGGCTTCCGAGGTGTGGCCGTACCTTTAGGGCGCAGTCCCATGATGTGGAATTGTAGAATAGTGGAATAGATTTCTGCCAATCAAAATTTAGTCTCTAGCAGAAAACATTACTTTACCGCCAGAGACTAAATTTTGATTGGCTGAAACTATTCCACTATAAGGATATTCAAGTTGGGTGGGGAGAAATTCAAAATGTCGGCTACCTGGATAACAGGTTTGCATTACAGTCAATGGGACGAAATCAGTTTTTGTACAATAACTTTTAAAAAACAAATTTGCGAACCTATAGCCTAACGCACAATGAATCGTAATCGCTAATCCTTAATCGTAAGAATGAGAGGAAGCAGGACAGACATATATCTTTGTCCTGCTTCCTCTCATTCTTACGATTAAGGATTGGCGATTACGATTTGTTGTGCTTTAGGCTTATGTTTATTAACAAAATATTTTTCATTTATCGAAAGCTATTTTTTAAAATAATAAAATTGTGTACAATTTTTATATGAGTTTTTATTATTTTAAAAAATAGCTTTCAATAAATGAAAAATAATTTGTTAATAAACATAGGTTCGAAAATTTGTTTTTTAAAAGTTATTGTACAAAAACTGATTTCGTCCCATTGACTGCAATGCAAATCTGTCATCCAGGTAGCCGCCATTTTTAATTTCTCCCCACCCAACTTGAATATCCTTATACACTTCCGTCTCCGGTTACGCTGAGCCAATCAAAAGTTGAACCTCACGTGTCCTAACTCTCTTTATAGGAACTCTAGCCCAAAGCACAATGAATACGGTTACGGTAGCGGGGCATGAAATAAAAAAGGACAGAGACTGTTTCTGTCCCTTTCTGTCTAAGGGCGCAATTACATGTCTGCGTTGAACGCTGCGTTCTTGCGTTGAATGGTGAGAGTGACAAAGATGTGACTATATTTCTGTCTTTCTCTCTCTCACCATACAACGCAAGAACGCAGCGTTCGACGCAGACATGTACACCCCTGTTCATAAATGCTGTCCTTCCGGTTTATTGTTAGAACAATAAACAAACAATAAACCGGAAGGACAGCATTTATGAACAGGGGTGTATTTGCGCCCTCATGCTTTGGTCCCGTACGCGTATTCAATCTGCTTAAGGCCTAAGCAGATAGAAATACGGTTACGGGACCAGAGCATGAGACAGAAAAGGACAGAAACAGTCTCTGTCCTTTATTATCTCATGCCATGCTCCCGTAACCGTATTCGTTGTGCTTTGGGCTTTAGGGCTCAAGTTAAACATATTTAGAACTTCAATGAAAGGTGAAAAAATAACAATATATATATATATATATATATATTCAGGTCTTCACATTATTCAGCTTCACTATATCAAGAACCTACTGTATATGACTTCACTCTTAAGGTACGGCCAAACCTCGGGAGGCAAGGAGCCGGCTTCCTTCCCGTAAGTTAGAGTAAGAAAGACAGAAGTACTTTTGTCTTTCTTCCTCTAACTTACGGGAAGGAAGCCGGCTCCTTGCCTCCCGAGGTGTGGCCGTACCTTTAGGGTGAACTCAGGGTGCCGTCTCAAGGTACGCTCCCAGCTCGACGTCTGCCTGCCTGCGCGTGCAACCGATATGAGAGAGAAAAAGACAGAACTATATTTCCGTCTTCTTTTCTCTCATGTCGGTTGCACGCGCAGGCAGGCAGACGCCGAGCTGGGAGCGTACCTTTATGCTACACTGTAAAAAAAATACTTGCAGAATTACAATGCAAAGTATTTTTCCGTCCCAAACATTAAATTTATATTATAATAGTCCATCGTAATACGTGATAAAAATGCAACGCGATTGTATAACTACACTTCGAGTGTAGAACTTCATCGTGTTGCGATGAAAATATTCATTCGGTTTGAATATGGCTTGTCAATGTTTCACGTATAACGTGGTGAAATGACAACGCGTTGTAAAATTACTACGTAACACGATGGAAATATTTCGCTTCACGTATCACGTAGTAATATTACAATGAATTCTGATTTCTCTGCATCGACTGTGATTTCACTACACTGTAAAAAATACTTCGGGAATATTACGTCAGTATTGTAATGTTACTTTAGAAACTTTCTGTAATATTACTGTTTGGCAAGTAGGAATAATACTACTTGTACTTCTACAGCTTTCAGCAATGTAATATTACAATTTTTAGTAAATGTACATTCAGGGTTGTGAATGTACTACTTTGGTAGTAGCCCAGACAGCACCATAATTATCGGCAAGTTAACGGGAAGTTAACGGCGCTAGTTAACAAATTTATCGAGTTTAACTTTAGGCTAACTTCTTGCTAATATATAAATGTCCGCCACATCTTTAGTTATCCAAGATAACTTCCCGTTAACTACAAATGTAAATTCAACGCAGATTATGAAATAAAATTTTCAGAAATGTTTAAGTGATAATTAAATTAAAATTTGCTTTTCATATTTCCTTAGTAGGGATGTGCACTGACCAAGATGACAGCGCACCGCTTTGTCAGATGACCGTCATCGGTCCGATTACTCGTCATCGGAAATCGGACCGTCATCGAGGAAATCATGTTATAAATCAAGTTTTAACGAATTTACACTTGATGTTTAGAATTAACAATAGTACAAAAACAACGCCTGAATCATTTCTAACATTAGCGAGGTCTGCAAGTAAAAGATAATACAGTTTTCCAAGTTCTTACTATTAACTGAGAAATCTAACCTCGAAACCGTTGTTAAAGATTACGCAAATTTGTGATAATTCTTGGAAAATCCTCAAATGCAAATAATAAATCATTATTATTTTGTCATTTAAGTATCCTGGCAACATTTTATGTGCAAATATTGTCACTTTTTAAATTTCATATGCATCAGTCAATCAGCTCCTGTTTAATACCTATTTCTTGACCCTCTTTGTGTGTCGGGTTGCATCTTTAACCGACAATAAATATTATTTATTCTTAACGCTAGTTTGATATATTATTGTAAAATATCGTTTAAACAAAACAAATTTAGATTAATTTTTACAATTTTATTAGACTTCATTTGCACTAAATTTTACTTCATATTCCCGAAAAAAGATGATGTCCACGATGACAGATGTTGACGGTCCGATGACAGTCATCGGTCACCTAACGTCAGATGACGGTCACTCCCCATCCATATTCCTTAGAATTAGCCATGAAAATTAGCCTAAAGGAAGACAATGAAATTTCTCGAAAATAAAGTGGCAAGTTTCAGTGAAAATAATTAGGCTATGTTTACTTAATTTATAGAAACAATTTTGCTGAAAATGAATGAGGAAAATTTTCTTAAATATCGAAATTATAGTTTTAAAGAAATTTACTGAATATTTTTCACTAAAATTAGACAGGTAAACTAACTTGAAAATAAATAGAAAGGTATCCTGGAAAGTAGACTGGCAAGTTATTGACAAATAAAGTTTACGTAGTTTAAAAAAACTGTTTAGTTTAAAAAATTATAAACTATATAATAAAAAATGCAGGCAAAATTAATTTTTTTTTATATTTACACTCTTAGTTGCATAAGAAATAGTATATTAAGCAGTAAAAAATTAAACAGGGTGGCTACAAGATTCAGTTTATCAATTTCCCTGACATTTTACTGACTTTACAACGAAATTCCATGGCAAAAATTTGTTATTCAGATCAAAAACAAAAATCTGTCAACAACTCAAAAATGAGTGTAATAATAAAAAAAAATTTAATTTTGCCTGCATTTTTTATTATATAGTTTATAATTTTTTAAAGTAAACAGTTTTTTTAAATTACGTAAACTTTATTTGTCAATAACTTGCCAGTCTACTTTCCAGGATATCTTTCTATTTATTTTTAAGTTAGTTTACCTGTCTAATTTTAGTGAAAAATATTCAGTAAATTCCCTGTAATAAGAGGGTTATTGAGCAAGCGTTTTGGCTAGTTGAGCAAGCCCTCTGCTCAATTGTCCTAACGAAATATGGACAATTGGGCTGGTTGCTCATTCACCCAATGCATTGAGTCCAATAATCCACAAGGTATTTTGAGCTTAAAACTGGAGAAAAAGCTACTTAATATTTATAAAACACTAAAAAACGTTAAATTAAGCATAAATACACAAAATTAGATAATAAAAATACGTATATTAAGAATAAATAACATTTTCGAAAAGACGTGTTTTATTGACACTCAGAGAGCAGAACACCTGACTAGCAGAATAGACGTAGCCAATCAAAATCTTTCTACCGCGAGAGACTAAATTGTGATTGGCTACGTCTATTTTGCTAGTCAGGTGTTCTGCTCCCTGTGTGTCAATAAATCACGTCTTTTCGAAAATGTTATTTATTCTTAATATACGTATTTTTATTATCTAATTTTGTGTATTTATGCTTAATTTAACGTTTCTTAGTGTTTTATCAATATTAAGTCGCTTTTTCTCCAGTTTTAAGCTCGAAATACCATGTGGATTATTGGACTCAATGCATTGGGTGAATGAGCAACCAGCCCAATTGTCCATATTTCGTTAGGACAATTGAGCAGAGGGCTTGCTCAACTAGCCAAAACGCTTGCTCAATAACCCTCTTATTACAGGGTTTCTTTAAAACTATAATTTCGATATTTAAGAAAATTTTCCTCATTCATTTTCAACAAAATTTTTTTATAAATTACCCTGTAATAAGAGGGTTATTGAGCAAGCGTTTTGGCTAGTTGAGCAAGCCCTCTGCTCAATTGACCTAACGAAATATGGACAATTGGGCTGGTTGCTCATTCACCCAATGCATTGAGTCCAATAATCCACAAGGTATTTCGAGCTTAAAACTGGAGAAAAAGCGACTTAATATTGATAAAACACTAAGAAACGTTAAATTAAGCATAAATACACAAAATTAGATAATATAAATACGTATATTAAGAATAAATAACATTTTCGAAAAGACGTGATTTATTGACACTCAGGGAGCAGAACACATGACTAGCAGAATAGACGTAGCCAATGAAAATCTTTCTACCGCGAGAGACTAAATTGTGATTGGCTACGTCTATTCTGCTAGTCAGGTGTTCTGCTCCCTGAGTGTCAATAAATCACGTCTTTTCGAAAATGTTATTTATTCTTAATATACGTATTTATATTATCTAATTTTGTGTATTTATGCTTAATTTAACGTTTCTTAGTGTTTTATCAATATTAAGTCGCTTTTTCTCCAGTTTTAAGCTCGAAATACCTTGTGGATTATTGGACTCAATGCATTGGGTGAATGAGCAACCAGCCCAATTGTCCATATTTCGTTAGGACAATTGAGCAGAGGGCTTGCTCAACTAGCCAAAACGCTTGCTCAATAACCCTCTTATTACAGGGTAAGTAAACATAGCCTAATTATTTTCCCTGAAACTTGCCACTTTATTTTCCGAGAAATTTCATTGTCTTCCTTTAGGCTAATTTTCATGGCTAATTCTAAGGAAATATGAAAAGCAAATTTTAATTTAATTATCACTTAAACATTTCTGAAAATTTTATTTCATAATCTGCGTTGAATTTACATTTGTAGTTAACGGGAAGTTATCTTGGATAACTAAAGATGTAGCGAACATTTATATATTAGCAAGAAGTTAGCCTAAAGTTAAACTCGATAAATTTGTTAACTAGCGCCGTTAACTTCCCATTAACTTGCCGATAATTATGGTGCTGTCTGGGAGGTAATAAAAGCACCTACTTCTATAGCAGGAATTTTACATACGCAAACAATTTTACCAAGGGAATTAAAATCACAAGTTTGGTTGTTCATTTTACCACTTTGATATAGGTTATTTTACAGATAAAAATCTGTTTTTTTACGTAAGTGGTAGTGGAAATATTTCATATTAAAAATAGTATTATTAGGGTGCGATCCTATGTGAGCAGAAAACGCAAGAAGACTAGAAACAGGAGACACAACATGGAGTGGGACTGATGGTCCAAATTGTGTCAGGACGCCTGGGCGTACTACCCCGAGGCGCGGTAGTTTTCTGCGCATCCCCACCAATTCCCACCATATGCTTAACTACATGAATTCTGGTCGCATGAAAATATGCATCAGTGAAATCGGTGTTGGGAATGCGCAGAAGACGACCGCGCCTCGGGGTAGCACACCTATGCATACTGCCACGGTTTGGACCATTGCTTCCGATTTTAAGCAGCCGAGTTTGTACTCCTGTTTCTAGTCTTCTTGAGAAAACGTAAACGGAAAGCAGAAAATCATGAGAGTGAGAGTGACAGACGTATATCATTGACTCTCTCACTCTCATGATTTTCTGCTTTCCGTTTACGTTTTCTGCTCACATGGGATCGCACCCTAAGGGCGCAATTACATGTCTGCGTTGAACGCTGCGTTCTTGCGTTGAATGGTGAGAGTGACAAAGATGTGACTATATTTCTGTCTTTCTCTCTCTCACCATACAACGCAAGAACGCAGCGTTCGACGCAGACATGTATTTGCGCCCTTACTTTCAAATGTGTAAATCCCACTACAGAAGTAGGTAAAAATCGCTCCTACTTCCATAGTGGTAAAATTACCGAATCATTTTTTTCAGTGTACGTAGTACGTGAAATTTTTGCATGTCGGTCGAATATTTTCATCGTAATACGTTGTAAATTTATCACGCGTCACGTGAAGCGATTTATTTCCATCGTGTCACGGTGTAAAAATACAACGAAATTTTTTACAGTGTAGTGATAGGGATAAAGCCCAACGCACAACCAAGCACAACTGTCACGTCCTACGTAAAAGCAATAGGGACTTTTTAATTTATATTTATTTGAGTTCTTTAATCTCTACTAAAACACCAAAGCGTATTCTGTAAATAGGCGGGATATTTGAATTAACATAAAATAAAAACAACAAGAATACGTTTAAGTTGAGAATTAATGAGACCAATTCTTTTTGAAATTTATAAGTGTTGACAGATTTGAAGTTTCTCTCATGAGAGTTACAAATGGTCTGACGAGATGTTGGCGGTCGCTGAGGTCCAGTGATCCCCATTTGGGATTTTGAGTCCGTTGAGTGGAAGGGTTGAACTATCTCTTCTCTGGAGTTTTCTATGTGACTAGCTTGAGCATTTTCGCAGTGAATTTCCTTACTCACACGTAAGCCAAACATAATTGTTATTAATTAAGGCCGTTGGAGACACAGAGTCCGCAGAGAATCTGTAGGGGGGAGCAGTGGTTCTCAAAGACTGTCCCCATGCGTTTTGAAGACTTAGGAATTTTTCGCGACAAAGTCCAACACTTTTCCCACAAAAGAACATCGTACTGCAAATTCTATTGAAATAAAGATTCAGAAAAATACTTACTTTTGATAAATCAAGTATTTCCTGAGCTTTAGTGTCTCGAAGAAATTCGTGTGATGAAAACAACCTCCAATGATGTTCCATGTTTGGCAATTTTTTCCAATAAAACCAGACACTTTTTCCGAAAATGAAAATCGTAGTGAAAACTTAAATTTAATTAGCACTTTTTCACTTATTTTGTTTTTGGCATATGAGTTTTTAAATCGCGTCAGTCTCTCGAGGAAATACAAAATCACTTGACACTTCACTCACTGATTCCCACTTTAACAATTTTTTTCGGCAAAATCCGACACTTTTTCCACAAATGGTCATCGTAGTGAAAATTTAAATTTAATTAGCACTTTTTCACTTCTTTTGTTTTTGGCATTTGAGTTTTTAAACCGCGTCAATCTCTCGAGGAAATACAAAATCACTTGACACTTCACTCACTGATTCCCATTTTGACAATTTTTTTCGGCAAAATCCGACACTTTTTCCGCAAATGGTCATCGTAGTGAAAATTTAAATTTAATTAGCACTTTTTCACTTTTTTTGTTTTTGGTATTTGAGTTTTTAAATCGCGTCAATCTCTCGAGAAAAGTAAATTTTTTTCAATTTCATGAATGAAAATGTCAAACAATGTAGCAGAATATAGTTTGTCGTGCGCTGTTCTGATACGGCATTTTCGGGTACTATAATTCACACGGCGCCGCCTTTGAAATTATAGACAGGCGTACATTATATTCATTATATCAATCAACCTATTTATAAAATTCAATGTTTAGATATTAATTGTAAAAAATTAATGTCAAGTTCCAAACATAATTTTGCTAACTTTGTACAAAAAATAAAAGTTGTTTGTTATTTCAAGTGTAATTAGCTCTATTGAAAAGACGCATTTAAAATAATTTAAACCATTCAAATGCAACAAGTACATTATTTATTGTAAATCATGCATTAATAATTTCTAAACAATTTAAATATTTTTTAAAATCTAAGAGTTGAAGGAAAAACAGTAGAGCTTATTTAGTTTATCAGAAGAATGCAACCCGACTTACAGAGGAGATGGGAAATAGATATTGTATAGGAACTGAAATAAGTGTTTCTTTTAATTTTTTAAAATTAAATAAACAGAGCATTCGATAAATATTTTATACATAACGTAAAAATTAAAGAAATAATTAAAACGCAAGAAAGGACTAAAAAAATAGTGTAATATCAAAAAAATTAAATGAACAGGAAGAAAATGGAGAAATGTTTTTTTCTTAATCTAACAAACTGTAAAAAATGTAAAAAGTAAAAAAGAATAAGTAAGTAAGTTTGTAAAAAAAACTCTCAAGAAATAGACAAGATGTGAAAAGAAATTGAATAAATTTACAAAAAAATAAGTGTATTTACTTTTAAAAGTATAGAAATAATTATTAAAATTAACGTAATAAAAAGTTTAATGAATGTATAAATAAGAAAACTGTGTAATATAATATTAAATAATTTTTGTAAAAAGAAGAAAATTAAAGAAAATCCTAAAAAGAACAGAGACAAATACCAAAAAAAAAAAATATCAAAAATACCTAAACGGAGAAAAAATTTTAAAAATGTTGTAAAAATAATAAATTATAAGATAAAAATGAAAGTAAAAACTCTTAAAAATCTTGTAAGAATATTACCAAAGGAAGGATTATTGTGAATATGGAAATTAATTAATATTATTGAATTAAGATGCATTGAAATTTAAATTAATTTAAATTTAAAAGTTGGTACAAATTGGAATATGAGTTCATTGACGTTTGGAATTTATATAACTTTTAATGACTTGAAGATATACAAATCTAATATTATTTTTTGATAACTTGATACCAAAAATTTGTAAATTGTAGGTATTTTGATCATCTGTAATAATACAATTTTTTAAATTTTATAACGAATATAATATTGAAATTTTCAAGATTTATCCACAAATTTCTGTTTTTTTAATGATTTGCGATACTTTACATGCAATATTGGACATCCGGAGAATTGAAAAGTTTTTTTTTCATTTAAATCAATAACAGCCCTGTTTATAGATTACATTTATTTTATTTATTTCAAGCAATCTATACATATATCTTTGATGAATAATTTGATCTCTGTTTCCGAACTTCTATGTAAGTCGGGTTGCCTTCTTTCTCTGCACTAAATAAACCATAAGGATTTATGATGTAACTCTTAGTATTTGAGAAATAATTTAGCAAAAAAAAAGATAAAATTTTTTCCTACATAAATTTTAATTTGTTAATTTTAAATTATGCAATTCTTTATTACAATATTAAATATAATAAACAAATTAATAATGTTCTAAAACAAGTATTAAAGTAAATTTCTTATTTCTTCAAAATAAAAGAGAGAATTTTTGTTACATAATATAAATATTATATAATTTTTTTTTAATATATTGAATGTTTTAAAAATAAAATAAATTAGTTCAAAAATGATATTAGATTAAACTACATATCTTTTAAAAATAAAATGTAAGAAACTACTTGGTAAATAAATTATATTTACTTATTTAATTTTAAATCATACATTTTTTAAACCACGTTTTTTTTTCTTATAAAAAAAGAGATATACATTTGTCTGTGTAGCATAAAATACATACAATTTATTGACAACATTTTCAGAAAAAGCTGTCTCAAATTCGACCAATTCAGATAAAAATTCTAAACATGACAGTTAAATTTCAAAAATATTTGTTAACATGCCCAAGTTATTAAATATTTAACAAAAAAGATCTATAAAAACGATTTAGCTTTCAAGAAAGTGCAACATTCGCAATTTACGAAATTTTTTCCACGACATTTGTAGAAAAATTTAATTTTTCTTCCGTCAATAAGCACAAAGTTTCTTATTTCTGATCTAAATTTGTTAAATATTTGATAACATGCACAAGTTATTGAATATTTCACAAAATAGACCAATAAGAACGATTTACCTATCGTGAAAGTGAAAAATTCTCATTTTACAAAACTTTTTCCACGACATTTGTAGAAAAATTTAATTTTTGCTTCGGTCAATAAGCACAAAGTTTCTTATTTCTGATCTAAATTTGTTAAATATTTGATAACATGCACAAGTTATTGAATATTTCACAAAATAGACCAATAAGAACGATTTACCTATCGTGAAAGTGAAAAATTCTCATTTTACAAAACTTTTTCCACGACATTTGTAGAAAAATTTAATTTTTGCTTCGGTCAATAAGCACAAAGTTTCTTATTTCTGATCTAAATTTGTTAAATATTCGATAACATGACCAAGTAATTAAATATTTAAAAAATTAGATCTATAAAAACGTTTTAGCTTACGAGAAAGTGGAAAATTCGCAGTTTACAAAATTCTTTACACGATATTTGTAGAAAAATTTAATTTTTGCTTCAGTCAATAAGCAGAAAGTTTCTTATTTCTGATCTAAATTTGTTAAATATTTAATAACTTGGGCATGTTATCGAATATTTAACAAATTTAGATCAGAAATAAGAAACTTTGTGCTTATTGACCGAAGCAAAAATTAAATTTTTCTACAAATGTCGTGGAAAAAGTTTTGTAAAATGAGAATTTTTCACTTTCACGATAGGTAAATCTTTCTTATTGGTCTATTTTGTTAAATATTCAATAACTTGTGCATGTTATCAAATATTTAACAAATTTAGATCAGAAATAAGAAACTTTGTGCTTATTAACCGAAGCAAAATAGTTATTTTCGTATCTAGGGCGCAAAACAGTTGATTGCAGCGAGGGCGAGATTAGGGAAACCGAGGGGATCTGAAGCGCCCGAGGCGAAGCCGAGGTCGCGGGAGGATCGCCGAGGTTTTCCTAATCTCGTCCAAGCTACAATCACCTTGCGCCCGTGGTGCGAACAACGTTTTTTGTCCTACTTGCATGGTAAGTATGGCATTGAGGGCACAAGCGGCAAAACCTTCAGCTAATTAACAATTAATGAACATATTGTATAAATACCATAAAAATTTGTGTGTTATGTAATACTTCTGCGCATGTGTTCATAACTTTTGCGCCCGCTCCTCTGACGTCAGCGGGCGGGAAAGTATTTTGCGCCCGCTTCTATGACATCAGCGGGCGGGAATGTATTTTGCGCCCGCTTCGGTGACGTCAGCGGGCGGAAATGTATTTTGCGCCCGCTTACCCTACCCCCGGGCGGGAATGACTCACTTTGCACCCGCACTAAGTGCCCGAAATGACATACTTTCCGTGCATGTAGGACAAAAATTAAATTTTTCCAGAAATGTCGTGGAAAAAGCTTTGTAAAATGTGAATTTTTCACTTTCACGATAGGTAAATCTTTCTTATTGGTCTATTTTGTTAAATATTCAATAACTTGTGCATGTTATCAAATATTTAACAAATTTAGATCAGAAATAAGAAACTTTGTGCTTATTGACGGAAGAAAAATTAAATTTTTCTACAAATGTCGTGGAAAAAATTTTGTAAATTGCGAATGTTGCACTTTCTTGAAAGCTAAATCGTTTTTATAGATCTTTTTTGTTAAATATTTAATAACTTGGGCATGTTAACAAATATTTTTGAAATTTAACTGTCATGTTTAGAATTTTTATCTGAATTGGTCGAATTTGAGACAGCTTTTTCTGAAAATGTTGTCAATAAATTGTATGTATTTTATGCTACACAGACAAATGTATATCTCTTTTTTTATAAGAAAAAAAAACGTGGTTTAAAAAATGTATGATTTAAAATTAAATAAGTAAATATAATTTATTTACCAAGTAGTTTCTTACATTTTATTTTTAAAAGATATGTAGTTTAATCTAATATCATTTTTGAACTAATTTATTTTATTTTTAAAACATTCAATATATTAAAAAAAAATTATATAATATTTATATTATGTAACAAAAATTCTCTCTTTTATTTTGAAGAAATAAGAAATTTACTTTAATACTTGTTTTAGAACATTATTAATTTGTTTATTATATTTAATATTGTAATAAAGAATTGCATAATTTAAAATTAACAAATTAAAATTTATGTAGGAAAAAATTTTATCTTTTTTTTTGCTAAATTATTTCTCAAATACTAAGAGTTACATCATAAATCCTTATGGTTTATTTAGTGCAGAGAAAGAAGGCAACCCGACTTACATAGAAGTTCGGAAACAGAGATCAAATTATTCATCAAAGATATATGTATAGATTGCTTGAAATAAATAAAATAAATGTAATCTATAAACAGGGCTGTTATTGATTTAAATGAAAAAAAAACTTTTCAATTCTCCGGATGTCCAATTTTGCATGTAGAGTATTGCAAATCATAAAAAAAACCGAAATTTGTGGATAAATCTTGAAAATTTCAATATTTTATTCGTTATAAAATTTAAAAAATTGTATTAATACAGATGATCAAAATACCTACAAGTTACAAATTTTTGGTATCAAGTTATCAAAAAATAATATTAGATTTGTATATCTTCAAGTCATTAAAAGTTATATAAATTCCAAACGTCAATGAACTCATATTCCAATTTGTACCAACTTTTAAATTTAAATTAATTTAAATTTTAATGCATCTTAATTCAATAATATTAATTAATTTCCATATTCACAATAATCCTTCCTTTGGTAATATTCTTACAAGATTTTTAAGAGTTTTTACTTTCATTTTTATATTATAATTTATTATTTTTACAACATTTTTAAAATTTTTTCTCCGTTTAGGTATTTTTGATATTTTTTTTTTTGGTATTTGTCTCTGTTCTTTTTAGGATTTTCTTTAATTTTCTTCTTTTTACAAAAATTATTTAATATTATATTACACAGTTTTCTTATTTATACATTCATTAAACTTTTTATTATGTTAATTTTAATAATTATTTCTATACTTTTAAAAGTAAATACACTTATTTTTTTGTAAATTTATTCAATTTCTTTTCACATCTTGTCTATTTCTTGAGAGTTTTTTTACAAACTTACTTACTTATTCTTTTTTACTTTTTACATTTTTTACAGTTTGTTAGATTAAGAAAAAAACATTTCTTCATTTTCTTCCTGTTCATTTAATTTTTTTGATATTACACTATTTTTTTAGTCCTTTCTTGCGTTTTAATTATTTCTTTAATTTTTACGTTATGTATAAAATATTTATCGAATGCTCTGTTTATTTAATTTTAAAAAATTAAAAGAAACACTTATTTCAGTTCCTATACAATATCTATTTCCCATCTCCTCTGTAAGTCGGGTTGCATTCTTCTGATAAACTAAATAAGCTCTACTGTTTTTCCTTCAACTCTTAGATTTTAAAAAATATTTAAATTGTTTAGAAATTATTAATGCATGATTTACAATAAATAATGTACTTGTTGCATTTGAATGGTTTAAATTATTTTAAATGCGTCTTTTCAATAGAGCTAATTACACTTGAAATAACAAACAACTTTTATTTTTTGTACAAAGTTAGCAAAATTATGTTTGGAACTTGACATTAATTTTTTATATTAAATTTTTACAATTAACATCTAAACATTGAATTTTATAAATAGGTTGATTAATATAATGAATATAATGTACGCCTGTCTATAATTTCAAAGGCGGTGCCGTGTGAATTATAGTACCCGAAAATGCCGTATCAGAACAGCGCACGACAAACTATATTCTGCTACATTGTTTGACATTTTCATTGATGAAATTGAAAAAAATTTACTTTACTCGAGAGATTGACGCGATTTAAAAACTCAAATACCAAAAACAAAAAAAGTGAAAAAAAGCTAATTAAATTTAAATTTTCACTACGATGACCATTTGCGGAAAAAGTGTCGGGTTTTGACGGAAAAAATTGTCAAAGTCCGAATCAATGAGTGAAGTGTCAAGTGATTTTGTATTTCCTCGAGAGATTGACGCGGTTTAAAAACTCAAATGCCAAAAACAAAATAAGTGAAAAAGTGCTAGTTAAAATTAAATTTTCACTACGATGACCATTTGTGGAAAAAGTGTCGGATTTTGCCGAAAAAAATTGTCAAAGTGGGAATCAGTGAGTGAAGTGTCAAGTGATTTTGTATTTCCTCGAGAGACTGACGCGATTTAAAAACTCATATGCCGAAAACAAAATAAGTGAAAAAGTGCTAATTAAATTTAAATTTTCACTACGATTTTCATTTTCGGAAAAAGTGTCTGGTTTTATTGGAAAAAATTGCCAAACATGGAACATCATTGGAGGTTGTTTTCATCACACGAATTTCCTCGAGACACTAAAGCTCAGGAAATACTTGATTTATCAAATGTAAGTATTTTTCTGAATCTTTATTTCAATAGAATTTGCAGTACGATGTTCTTTTGTGGGAAAAGTGTTGGACTTTGTCGCGAAAAATTCCTAAGTCTTCAAAACGCATGGTGACAGTCTTTGAGAACCACTGCTCCCCCCTACAGATTCTCTGCGGACTCTGTGTCTCCAACGGCCTTAAACAACAATTAAATATTGTTGGACTTGAATTTAACTGACAAATACATTAATGATACTGACATTAATTTAGGTGATTCTCATAAATCAGAATCTTATTATGAATATAGTAACATAAATAAATAATTAATTAATTATTTATTAATTCGCATAAATAAATTAGTAAATCTCTATCGATTTCAACGCATAACATTTTTAGTGATCAATATACTATGAAAATATTGTTAACAATGACAATTAGAATTAATTTCAATTTCATTTGTTCTAGATAAATTATTAATCCATATTTTGATTAATTTGCATTAATTATGGGAATTAAACGGTAGCCATTATGGGATTGAAGTCGACAAAATAGTTATTAGTAAGTTCCGTTATTTTCATTAAAATATATTCGTTTTCTGAAAATGTAATTAATTTAAGGTACTAAATTTGTTTTCAATTATATTTTGCATTCTTTATGGGTTTTTCCCATCGGTAAAAACCATGTTTTATTGCCGGAAAGGCCCAGAGCCCCACGGTCCAGATTTATGATGACCAGATGTTTATTTCCGGAAATAAAAATTAGAACCCCTTTTGTTGTCGGGTACGTTACTTTTTAAAATTTTCAAGATTATTAAGGTTTAATAAATATTTTAGAAAAGACTTAAATAACATAAAAGGAATCTATTGTTGAATATTATTGAAATATAAATAATAGATTTCTATTTAATAATTCACATTTTACCAGCCATTATCTAGTTACATTCGTTAACGTTGTTTACATTAACTTATGTGTTTTCTATATCAAAAATAAAAATTATTCATTTGGACTAACTTTTGTTCCGATTGTTTGTCCGATTCCTCCTTAACATAGCCTGTTCTCTACACTGTAAAAAATTTCGTTGTATTTTTACACCGTGAGTAGATAATCAGGGAGAGTTCTACCCCACTAAAATCGATCTGCGCATGCGCGAGCGCGGGAGATTTGAATTTCTGCGCAGAAGTCAAGTATCAGAGATCTGCACAGAAGTCAGAGATTTACGCATGCGCAAGATTCCAGAGATCCGCGCAGACATTATAATTATGCAATTTCAGATTTCGCAATTTATAACCAAGGTTTAACACTTGTCTTTCGATAGGTATTTAATATAATATGTTATCTGAGGAATGTTTTTAAAATTTATGACTTGTATATATAATAGTAATATAGAATGTTTTAAGATTGTCAAATAATGTTTCAGCAATTATTTATCTAAGGAATGTTATGGTTAGTATCATGTTTCGCGATTACGCAAGGTTTTAAAAAGAATTTATTTCATGTGGGGATATAATTTCTTGGAAATCAGCTGTTCTGATCTCGAAAACTTATGCAATGTATATTTTGGCCTTGAGAATCAGCTGAATAGTGGAGGGGGATATGATTTTAAGAGAATTGTGCAATAAGTGGTAGTTTGACCTTTAAAAAGAATTTATTTCATGTGGGAATATAATTTCTTGGAAATCAGCTGTTCTGAACCTGAAAACTTATGCAAGGTATATTTTTAGCCTTGAGAATCAGCTAGATGTTGGTGGGGATATGATTTTAAGAGAATTGTGTATGATTTCATAATCAGGTGTTCTGATCTCGAAAAATTATGCAAGGTTTTAAAAAGAATTTATTTCATGTGAGGATATAATTTCTTGGAAATCAGCTGTTCTGATCTCGAAAACTTATGCAATGTATATTTTGGCCTTGAGAATCAGCTGGATAGTGGTGGGGGATATGATTTTAAGAGAATTGTGCAATAAGTGGTAGTTTGACCTTTAAAAAGAATTTATTTCATGTGGGAATATAATTTCTTGGAAATCAGCTGTTCTGAACCTGAAAACTTATGCAAGGTATATGTTTAGCCTTGAGAATCAGCTGGATGTTGGTGGGGATATGATTTTAAGAGAATTGTGTATGATTTCATAATCAGGTGTTCTGATCTCGAAAAATTATGCAAGGTTTTAAAAAGAATTTATTTCATGTGGGGATATAATTTCTTGGAAATCAGCTGTTCTGATCTCGAAAACTTATGCAATGTATATTTTGGCCTTGAGAATCAGCTGGATAGTGGTGGGGGATATGATTTTAAGAGAATTGTGCAATAAGTGGTAGTTTGACCTTTAAAAAGAATTTATTTCATGTGGGAATATAATTTCTTGGAAATCAGGTGTTCTGAACCTGAAAACTTATGCAAGGTATATTTTTAGCCTTGAGAATCAGCTAGATGTTGGTGGAGATATGATTTTAAGAGAATTGTGTATGATTTCATAATCAGGTGTTCTGATCTCGAAAAATTATGCAAGGTTTTAAAAAAAATTTATTTCATGTGGGGATATAATTTCTTGGAAATCAGCTGTTCTGATCTCGAAAACTTATGCAATGTATATTTTGGCCTTGAGAATCAGCTGAATAGTGGTGGGGGATATGATTTTAAGAGAATTGTGCAATAAGTGGTAGTTTGACCTTTAAAAAGAATTTATTTCATGTGGGAATATAATTTCTTGGAAATCAGGTGTTCTGAACCTGAAAACTTATGCAAGGCATATTTTTAGCCTTGAGAATCAGCTGGATGTTGGTGGGGATATGATTTTAAGAGAATTGTGTATGATTTCATAATCAGGTGTTCTGATCTCGAAAAATTATGCAAGGTTTTAAAAAGAATTTATTTCATGTGGGGATATAATTTCTTGGAAATCAGCTGTTCTGATCTCGAAAACTTATGCAATGTATATTTTGGCCTTGAGAATCAGCTGAATAGTGGTGGGGGATATGATTTTAAGAGAATTGTGCAATAAGTGGTAGTTTGACCTTTAAAAAGAATTTATTTCATGTGGGAATATAATTTCTTGGAAATCAGCTGTTCTGAACCTGAAAACTTATGCAAGGTATATGTTTAGCCTTGAGAATCAGCTAGATGTTGGTGGAGATATGATTTTAAGAGAATTGTGTATGATTTCATAATCAGGTGTTCTGATCTCGAAAAATTATGCAAGGTTTTAAAAAAAATTTATTTCATGTGGGGATATAATTTCTTGGAAATCAGCTGTTCTGATCTCGAAAACTTATGCAATGTATATTTTGGCCTTGAGAATCAGCTGAATAGTGGTGGGGGATATGATTTTAAGAGAATTGTGCAATAAGTGGTAGTTTGACCTTTAAAAAGAATTTATTTCATGTGGGAATATAATTTCTTGGAAATCAGCTGTTCTGAACCTGAAAACTTATGCAAGGTATATTTTTAGCCTTGAGAATCAGCTAGATGTTGGTGGAGATATGATTTTAAGAGAATTGTGTATGATTTCATAATCAGGTGTTCTGATCTCGAAAAATTATGCAAGGTTTTAAAAAAAATTTATTTCATGTGGGGATATAATTTCTTGGAAATCAGCTGTTCTGATCTCGAAAACTTATGCAATGTATATTTTGGCCTTGAGAATCAGCTGAATAGTGGTGGGGGATATGATTTTAAGAGAATTGTGCAATAAGTGGTAGTTTGACCTTTAAAAAGAATTTATTTCATGTGGGAATATAATTTCTTGGAAATCAGCTGTTCTGAACCTGAAAACTTATGCAAGGTATATTTTTAGCCTTGAGAATCAGCTAGATGTTGGTGGGGATATGATTTTAAGAGAATTGTGTATGATTTCATAATCAGGTGTTCTGATCTCGAAAAATTATGCAAGGTTTTAAAAAGAATTTATTTCATGTGGGGATATAATTTCTTGGAAATCAGCTGTTCTGATCTCGAAAACTTATGCAATGTATATTTTGGCCTTGAGAATCAGCTGGATAGTGGTGGGGGATATGATTTTAAGAGAATTGTGCAATAAGTGGTAGTTTGACCTTTAAAAAGAATTTATTTCATGTGGGAATATAATTTCTTGGAAATCAGCTGTTCTGAACCTGAAAACTTATGCAAGGTATATGTTTAGCCTTGAGAATCAGCTGGATGTTGGTGGGGATATGATTTTAAGAGAATTGTGTATGATTTCATAATCAGGTGTTCTGATCTCGAAAAATTATGCAAGGTTTTAAAAAGAATTTATTTCATGTGGGGATATAATTTCTTGGAAATCAGCTGTTCTGATCTCGAAAACTTATGCAATGTATATTTTGGCCTTGAGAATCAGCTGGATAGTGGTGGGGGATATGATTTTAAGAGAATTGTGCAATTAGTGGTAGTTTGACCTTTAAAAAGAATTTATTTCATGTGGGAATATAATTTCTTGGAAATCAGCTGTTCTGAACCTGAAAACTTATGCAAGGTATATTTTTAGCCTTGAGAATCAGCTAGATGTTGGTGGGGATATGATTTTAAGAGAATTGTGTATGATTTCATAATCAGGTGTTCTGATCTCGAAAAATTATGCAAGGTTTTAAAAAGAATTTATTTCATGTGGGGATATAATTTCTTGGAAATCAGCTGTTCTGATCTCGAAAACTTATGCAATGTATATTTTGGCCTTGAGAATCAGCTGAATAGTGGTGGGGGATATGATTTTAAGAGAATTGTGCAATAAGTGGTAGTTTGACCTTTAAAAAGAATTTATTTCATGTGGGAATATAATTTCTTGGAAATCAGGTGTTCTGAACCTGAAAACTTATGCAAGGTATATTTTTAGCCTTGAGAATCAGCTGGATGATGGTGGGGATATGATTTTAAGAGAATTGTGTATGATTTCATAATCAGGTGTTCTGATCTCGAAAAATTATGCAAGGTTTTAAAAATAAAATTTATTTCATGTGGGGATATAATTTCTTGGAAATCAGCTGTTCTGATCTCGAAAACTTATGCAATGTATATTTTGGCCTTGAGAATCAGCTGAATAGTGGTGGGGGATATGATTTTAAGAGAATTGTGCAATAAGTGGTAGTTTGACCTTTAAAAAGAATTTATTTCATGTGGGAATATAATTTCTTGGAAATCAGCTGTTCTGAACCTGAAAACTTATGCAAGGTATATGTTTAGCCTTGAGAATCAGCTAGATGTTGGTGGAGATATGATTTTAAGAGAATTGTGTATGATTTCATAATCAGGTGTTCTGATCTCGAAAAATTATGCAAGGTTTTAAAAAGAATTTATTTCATGTGGGGATATAATTTCTTGGAAATCAGCTGTTCTGATCTCGAAAACTTATGCAATGTATATTTTGGCCTTGAGAATCAGCTGAATAGTGGTGGGGGATATGATTTTAAGAGAATTGTGCAATAAGTGGTAGTTTGACCTTTAAAAAGAATTTATTTCATGTGGGAATATAATTTCTTGGAAATCAGCTGTTCTGAACCTGAAAACTTATGCAAGGTATATGTTTAGCCTTGAGAATCAGCTAGATGTTGGTGGAGATATGATTTTAAGAGAATTGTGTATGATTTCATAATCAGGTGTTCTGATCTCGAAAAATTATGCAAGGTTTTAAAAAAAATTTATTTCATGTGGGGATATAATTTCTTGGAAATCAGCTGTTCTGATCTCGAAAACTTATGCAATGTATATTTTGGCCTTGAGAATCAGCTGAATAGTGGTGGGGGATATGATTTTAAGAGAATTGTGCAATAAGTGGTAGTTTGACCTTTAAAAAGAATTTATTTCATGTGGGAATATAATTTCTTGGAAATCAGCTGTTCTGAACCTGAAAACTTATGCAAGGTATATTTTTAGCCTTGAGAATCAGCTAGATGTTGGTGGGGATATGATTTTAAGAGAATTGTGTATGATTTCATAATCAGGTGTTCTGATCTCGAAAAATTATGCAAGGTTTTAAAAAGAATTTATTTCATGTGGGGATATAATTTCTTGGAAATCAGCTGTTCTGATCTCGAAAACTTATGCAATGTATATTTTGGCCTTGAGAATCAGCTGGATAGTGGTGGGGGATATGATTTTAAGAGAATTGTGCAATAAGTGGTAGTTTGACCTTTAAAAAGAATTTATTTCATGTGGGAATATAATTTCTTGGAAATCAGCTGTTCTGAACCTGAAAACTTATGCAAGGTATATGTTTAGCCTTGAGAATCAGCTGGATGTTGGTGGGGATATGATTTTAAGAGAATTGTGTATGATTTCATAATCAGGTGTTCTGATCTCGAAAAATTATGCAAGGTTTTAAAAAGAATTTATTTCATGTGGGGATATAATTTCTTGGAAATCAGCTGTTCTGATCTCGAAAACTTATGCAATGTATATTTTGGCCTTGAGAATCAGCTGGATAGTGGTGGGGGATATGATTTTAAGAGAATTGTGCAATAAGTGGTAGTTTGACCTTTAAAAAGAATTTATTTCATGTGGGAATATAATTTCTTGGAAATCAGGTGTTCTGAACCTGAAAACTTATGCAAGGTATATTTTTAGCCTTGAGAATCAGCTAGATGTTGGTGGGGATATGATTTTAAGAGAATTGTGTATGATTTCATAATCAGGTGTTCTGATCTCGAAAAATTATGCAAGGTTTTAAAAAGAATTTATTTCATGTGGGGATATAATTTCTTGGAAATCAGCTGTTCTGATCTCGAAAACTTATGCAATGTATATTTTGGCCTTGAGAATCAGCTGAATAGTGGTGGGGGATATGATTTTAAGAGAATTGTGCAATAAGTGGTAGTTTGACCTTTAAAAAGAATTTATTTCATGTGGGAATATAATTTCTTGGAAATCAGGTGTTCTGAACCTGAAAACTTATGCAAGGTATATTTTTAGCCTTGAGAATCAGCTGGATGATGGTGGGGATATGATTTTAAGAGAATTGTGTATGATTTCATAATCAGGTGTTCTGATCTCGAAAAATTATGCAAGGTTTTAAAAATAAAATTTATTTCATGTGGGGATATAATTTCTTGGAAATCAGCTGTTCTGATCTCGAAAACTTATGCAATGTATATTTTGGCCTTGAGAATCAGCTGAATAGTGGTGGGGGATATGATTTTAAGAGAATTGTGCAATAAGTGGTAGTTTGACCTTTAAAAAGAATTTATTTCATGTGGGAATATAATTTCTTGGAAATCAGCTGTTCTGAACCTGAAAACTTATGCAAGGTATATGTTTAGCCTTGAGAATCAGCTAGATGTTGGTGGAGATATGATTTTAAGAGAATTGTGTATGATTTCATAATCAGGTGTTCTGATCTCGAAAAATTATGCAAGGTTTTAAAAAGAATTTATTTCATGTGGGGATATAATTTCTTGGAAATCAGCTGTTCTGATCTCGAAAACTTATGCAATGTATATTTTGGCCTTGAGAATCAGCTGAATAGTGGTGGGGGATATGATTTTAAGAGAATTGTGCAATAAGTGGTAGTTTGACCTTTAAAAAGAATTTATTTCATGTGGGAATATAATTTCTTGGAAATCAGCTGTTCTGAACCTGAAAACTTATGCAAGGTATATGTTTAGCCTTGAGAATCAGCTAGATGTTGGTGGAGATATGATTTTAAGAGAATTGTGTATGATTTCATAATCAGGTGTTCTGATCTCGAAAAATTATGCAAGGTTTTAAAAAAAATTTATTTCATGTGGGGATATAATTTCTTGGAAATCAGCTGTTCTGATCTCGAAAACTTATGCAATGTATATTTTGGCCTTGAGAATCAGCTGAATAGTGGTGGGGGATATGATTTTAAGAGAATTGTGCAATAAGTGGTAGTTTGACCTTTAAAAAGAATTTATTTCATGTGGGAATATAATTTCTTGGAAATCAGCTGTTCTGAACCTGAAAACTTATGCAAGGTATATTTTTAGCCTTGAGAATCAGCTAGATGTTGGTGGGGATATGATTTTAAGAGAATTGTGTATGATTTCATAATCAGGTGTTCTGATCTCGAAAAATTATGCAAGGTTTTAAAAAGAATTTATTTCATGTGGGGATATAATTTCTTGGAAATCAGCTGTTCTGATCTCGAAAACTTATGCAATGTATATTTTGGCCTTGAGAATCAGCTGGATAGTGGTGGGGGATATGATTTTAAGAGAATTGTGCAATAAGTGGTAGTTTGACCTTTAAAAAGAATTTATTTCATGTGGGAATATAATTTCTTGGAAATCAGCTGTTCTGAACCTGAAAACTTATGCAAGGTATATGTTTAGCCTTGAGAATCAGCTGGATGTTGGTGGGGATATGATTTTAAGAGAATTGTGTATGATTTCATAATCAGGTGTTCTGATCTCGAAAAATTATGCAAGGTTTTAAAAAGAATTTATTTCATGTGGGGATATAATTTCTTGGAAATCAGCTGTTCTGATCTCGAAAACTTATGCAATGTATATTTTGGCCTTGAGAATCAGCTGGATAGTGGTGGGGGATATGATTTTAAGAGAATTGTGCAATAAGTGGTAGTTTGACCTTTAAAAAGAATTTATTTCATGTGGGAATATAATTTCTTGGAAATCAGGTGTTCTGAACCTGAAAACTTATGCAAGGTATATTTTTAGCCTTGAGAATCAGCTAGATGTTGGTGGGGATATGATTTTAAGAGAATTGTGTATGATTTCATAATCAGGTGTTCTGATCTCGAAAAATTATGCAAGGTTTTAAAAAGAATTTATTTCATGTGGGGATATAATTTCTTGGAAATCAGCTGTTCTGATCTCGAAAACTTATGCAATGTATATTTTGGCCTTGAGAATCAGCTGAATAGTGGTGGGGGATATGATTTTAAGAGAATTGTGCAATAAGTGGTAGTTTGACCTTTAAAAAGAATTTATTTCATGTGGGAATATAATTTCTTGGAAATCAGGTGTTCTGAACCTGAAAACTTATGCAAGGTATATTTTTAGCCTTGAGAATCAGCTGGATGATGGTGGGGATATGATTTTAAGAGAATTGTGTATGATTTCATAATCAGGTGTTCTGATCTCGAAAAATTATGCAAGGTTTTAAAAATAAAATTTATTTCATGTGGGGATATAATTTCTTGGAAATCAGCTGTTCTGATCTCGAAAACTTATGCAATGTATATTTTGGCCTTGAGAATCAGCTGAATAGTGGTGGGGGATATGATTTTAAGAGAATTGTGCAATAAGTGGTAGTTTGACCTTTAAAAAGAATTTATTTCATGTGGGAATATAATTTCTTGGAAATCAGCTGTTCTGAACCTGAAAACTTATGCAAGGTATATGTTTAGCCTTGAGAATCAGCTAGATGTTGGTGGAGATATGATTTTAAGAGAATTGTGTATGATTTCATAATCAGGTGTTCTGATCTCGAAAAATTACGCAAGGTTTTAAAAAGAATTTATTTCATGTGGGGATATAATTTCTTGGAAATCAGCTGTTCTGATCTCGAAAACTTATGCAATGTATATTTTGGCCTTGAGAATCAGCTGAATAGTGGTGGGGGATATGATTTTAAGAGAATTGTGCAATAAGTGGTAGTTTGACCTTTAAAAAGAATTTATTTCATGTGGGAATATAATTTCTTGGAAATCAGGTGTTCTGAACCTGAAAACTTATGCAAGGTATATTTTTAGCCTTGAGAATCAGCTGGATGTTGGTGGGGATATGATTTTAAGAGAATTGTGTATGATTTCATAATCAGGTGTTCTGATCTCGAAAAATTATGCAAGGTTTTAAAAAGAATTTATTTCATGTGGGGATATAATTTCTTGGAAATCAGCTGTTCTGATCTCGAAAACTTATGCAATGTATATTTTGGCCTTGAGAATCAGCTGGATAGTGGTAGGGGATATGATTTTAAGAGAATTGTGCAATAAGTGGTAGTTTGACCTTTAAAAAGAATTTATTTCATGTGGGAATATAATTTCTTGGAAATCAGCTGTTCTGAACCTGAAAACTTATGCAAGGTATATTTTTAGCCTTGAGAATCAGCTGGATGTTGGTGGGGATATGATTTTAAGAGAATTGTGTATGATTTCATAATCAGGTGTTCTGATCTCGAAAAATTATGCAAGGTTTTAAAAAGAATTTATTTCATGTGGGGATATAATTTCTTGGAAATCAGCTGTTCTGATCTCAAAAACTTATGCAATGTATATTTTGGCCTTGAGAATCAGCTGGATAGTGGTGGGGGATATGATTTTAAGAGAATTGTGCAATAAGTGGTAGTTTGACCTTTAAAAAGAATTTATTTCATGTGGGAATATAATTTCTTGGAAATCAGGTGTTCTGAACCTGAAAACTTATGCAAGGTATATTTTTAGCCTTGAGAATCAGCTGGATGTTGGTGGGGATATGATTTTAAGAGAATTGTGTATGATTTCATAATCAGGTGTTCTGATCTCGAAAAATTATGCAAGGTTTTAAAAAGAATTTATTTCATGTGGGGATATAATTTCTTGGAAATCAGCTGTTCTGATCTCGAAAACTTATGCAATGTATATTTTGGCCTTGAGAATCAGCTGGATAGTGGTGGGGGATATGATTTTAAGAGAATTGTGCAATAAGTGGTAGTTTGACCTTTAAAAAGAATTTATTTCATGTGGGAATATAATTTCTTGGAAATCAGCTGTTCTGAACCTGAAAACTTATGCAAGGTATATTTTCAGCCTTGAGAATCAGCTGGATGTTGGTGGGAATATGATTTTAAGAGAATTGTGTATGATTTCATAATCAGGTGTTCTGATCTCGAAAAATTATGCAAGGTTTTAAAAAGAATTTATTTCATGTGGGAATATAATTTCTTGGAAATCAGCTGTTCTGATCTCGAAAACTTATGCAATGTATATTTTGGCCTTGAGAATCAGCTGAATAGTGGTGGGGGATATGATTTTAAGAGAATTGTGCAATAAGTGGTAGTTTGACCTTTAAAAAGAATTTATTTCATGTGGGAATATAATTTCTGGAAATCAGGTGTTCTGAACCTGAAAACTTATGCAAGGTATATTTTTAGCCTTGAGAATCAGCTGGATGTTGGTGGGGATATGATTTTAAGAGAATTGTGTATGATTTCATAATCAGGTGTTCTGATCTCGAAAAATTATGCAAGGTTTTAAAAATAAAATTTATTTCATGTGGGGATATAATTTCTTGGAAATCAGCTGTTCTGATCTCGAAAACTTATGCAATGTATATTTTGGCCTTGAGAATCAGCTGGATAGTAGTGGGGATATGATTTTAAGAAAATTGTGCAATAAGTGGTAGTTTGACCTTTAAAAAGAATTTATTTCATGTGGGAATATAATTTCTTGGAAATCAGCTGTTCTGAACCTGAAAACTTATGCAAGGTATATTTTTAGCCTTGAGAATCAGCTGGATGTTGGTGGGGATATGATTTTAAGAGAATTGTGTATGATTTCATAATCAGGTGTTCTGATCTCGAAAAATTATGCAAGGTTTTAAAAGTAAAATTTATTTCATGTGGGGATATAATTTCTTGGAAATCAGCTGTTCTGATCTCGAAAACTTATGCAATGTATATTTTGGCCTTGAGAATCAGCTGAATAGTGGTGGGGGATATGATTTTAAGAGAATTGTGCAATAAGTGGTAGTTTGACCTTTAAAAAGAATTTATTTCATGTGAGAATATAATTTCTTGGAAATCAGGTGTTCTGAACCTGAAAACTTATGCAAGGTATATTTTTAGCCTTGAGAATCAGCTGGATGTTGGTGGGGATATGATTTTAAGAGAATTGTGTATGATTTCATAATCAGGTGTTCTGATCTCGAAAAATTATGCAAGGTTTTAAAAATAAAATTTATTTCATGTGGGGATATAATTTCTTGGAAATCAGCTGTTCTGATCTCGAAAACTTATGCAATGTATATTTTAGCCTTGAGAATCAGCTGGATGTTGGTGGGGATATGATTTTAAGAGAATTGTGTATGATTTCATAATCAGGTGTTCTGATCTCGAAAAATTATGCAAGGTTTTAAAAAGAATTTATTTCATGTGGGGATATAATTTCTTGGAAATCAGCTGTTCTGATCTCGAAAACTTATGCAATGTATATATTTGAGCTTGAGAATCAGCTGGATAGTGGTGGGGATATGATTTTAAGAGAATTGTGTATGATTTTATAATCAGCTGTTTTGATCTCGAAACAATTTAGAACTATGTATATATATATAAATGAGAGAACCTGTCATGAGACAATTTTCCCCTATCGCGATCCCCTTCCACGAGTCATATATTTAAACTTGCGCCATGCGCAGTCATGCCATAATTGCTGACCAATCACTGCGCACCAATTTCTCCTCACGTGAAAAACCTGTAATGAGAGAAACCCCCACTACATTTCTCTCATGACAGGTTTGCCTGTATAAACTATATAAAGAGTACGCTTTACCATTACATCAAAATTTGTTGTCAGATAAACATTGTCTTAATTGATTAAATATTGAATTTTATTAGTGACTTATTGCATCATGCAGATCGTGCGATCTATTTTATATTTTAATCAGTAGTATGTAAAAATTAGTCGTGCTGTGAGGATTCAGCAGTGACACTCTAAAAACAAGTGTCTTATTTTGTCCTCACTTTTAAGACATTTTGAGGTGTCTTAATTTTAAACCATTGAGATAGTGTCTTAAAAATGCCTGTAAGACGCTTTCTAAACGTCTTATGTCTTAAAATTAGACACTTGTAAGACACCTGTTTTTACAGTGGAGGATACTGTTTTTTAAATTTGGCAACACTGTTTTTAAATTTTTCAACACTGTTTTTTATAATTTGGCAACACTGTATAATTAAAACTATAAAAGAAGTGGAACATCGATAAAAAATCAGTCTTCGTCGAACTGCTGTTGAGTAAGGTTGTTGAAAGATTATCTTTTTACTGGAGAGTAGCATATACAGAAAATCATTAAAAAATGATTTCAAATAAAGAGATTGTGAATCTTTTAAGAAAAAACTATGAAATTTATAAGAATGATAAAAATTAAAATTTTAATGAATGTGAGCAATTGTGTAAACAGGGGTCGAAACACATATACGGTTATTAAAAAAGAATTTGAGATGTAATAAACTTTGTACATCGAAAAAGAGTAACATTATTGCAACCATTGGGCTTATATGTTCAATCGTCAGAAAAATTAGAAATTTGCAGAAAAAGGGAGGGGGTGATATTTCAAAAGTTAAACAGCGAGATAGAATAAGATGGACAGATTTAGAAAATAGTTTTTCATAATTTATCTGGTTATGATTCCCATTTTATTATTTAAGCTTTAGCAACTCAATTGAAAGGAAATGTTAGTTTACTACCAATAAATAAAGAAAAATATATTTCATTTACAAAAGAGGTTGAAGGTACAGTAGTTAAACTTAGATTCATTGACTCATTTAGATTCATGTCAAGTAGTCTTGACAAACTAGCATCATATTTAAATAATGAGGAAAAAAAAATTACTAGACGGTTTTGTAAAAATGAACAAGAATTTAATTTATTAACAAGAAAGGGGGTATTTCCCTATGAATATATTGATAATTGGGATAAATTAAAAGAAAATATATTACCAACAAAAGAATCTTTTTATTCAAAATTAAACAATTCTGGTATTTCGGAAGAAGATTATAAACACGCGTGTAATGTTTGGGAAACCTTTAACTTGCAGTCTTTGGGAGAGTATTCTGACTTGTATTTAAAAACAGATGTTTTGCACTTAGCAGACATCTTTGAAAATTTTAGAAAAACCTGTCTGAAAACTAATAAATTAGATCCATTACATTACTATACTGCGCCAGGACTGGCATTCGACGCCATGCTTAAATATACCAAAATAAAATTAAAATTAATAACTAATGTTGAAATGTTACTTTTCATTGAAAAGGGAATTAGGGGTGGGGTTTCTCAATGCTCTAATCGTTACGCGAAAGCTAATAATAGATTTATGGGGAATGATTTCAATCCTTCTGAACCAGAATCTTATATCATGTATCTGGATACCCTGCCGATAGGAAATACCTAAAAAATGACTGGCAAAAATGACTAAATGAATTTAATCATTTTTGAGGTACGATTTGAATGATTCCGTGCTTAGAAAATGTCCAACGAAAAAGGGATCAAAAGGTTAATTTATGGCTATATTTATGACCGTAAATTTTAAACCTTGAAGAATTTCATAATGCTTTTACCCTCTCACAAAATGAAAGGTTCTTCATTTACAGTCCTTTTTTAAATTCTAAATTATTTATATTATTTATTGCAAAATTATACTTGTTTTTCAATAATTTCGTTATTTATATGTTTATATGAATAAGATATATTCTTTTGAAACAAAATTCAAAAATGATATCAGATTTTTAATATCTTCTACTGTTTACGAGTTACGCTACTATTCTTTTAATTATAAGGCTTTTACCGAAAATTTTACATCTCCGTAATTGTCAGAAAAAAATTTATAAAAATTTAAAAATTTAATAAAATATTTATAAAAAAATAACAATATTTATAATAATTGATTGTCATTTAATTTTATTAATTATGAGAAAATTTTTAGATATTTATAATCGTGAAAAACGAAAGATTTATAATTTTTTAATTTACAATTTCAAATTTGCAAATTGTAAAATTTTTGAGTTATAAAACTTTTGGGTTACCGAAGCCATAAATGAAAAAAATATCCTGGTAGGCATTCATATATTCCAGTTTAACGCATTTATGATCTCATTAAAACTTAAATACGTACTTCCGAAATTTAAAGGGGCTACCTACTCGGAGCAAAAAGTGGTACCTGGCATTGTTAGAGTAAAAATGACTGAAAAATGTCGTACTAGTCATATTTTGGATATATTTTAGGTATATCCTATCGGCAGGGTATTAATAATCAATATGGTAAAGCCATGAGCGAACATTTACCTTATGACAACTTTGAATGGGTTGAAAACTTTTCTGAAATTGATTTTTTAAACATTAATGATGATTCAGAGAAAGGTTATATTCTTGAAGTAGATCTAGAATATCCGACAGAGATTCATGATTTGTATAAAGATCTACCAATATGTCCCGAACATTTTAAACCGCCAAATTCAAAATGTGAAAAATTAATTACAAGTTTATTACCGAAAAAAAAAAATATAGTTCATTATAGAAACTTAAAACAGTATATAGCATTAGGAATGAAATTAACACAAATACATAGAGTTTTAAAATTTAATCAAAAACCATGGCTTAAACCATATATAGATTTAAATACTAAAATGAGAAAAAAATCAGCCAATGAATTTGAAAAGAATTTTTATAAATTAATGAATAATTCAGTATTTGGGAAAACTATGGAAAATGTTAGAAACCATAAAGATGTTAGATTAGTAACAAAATGGGAGGGTAGATATGGAGCAAAAAATTTAATTGCACAACCAAATTTTAATAGTAGTACAGTTTTTGAGGAAAATATGGTTATTATAGAAATGGATAAATTGCATGTATTCTTTAATAAACCAATTTATATAGGGTTTTCAATCTTGGACATTTCAAAAATAATAATTTATGATTTTCATTATAATTACATTAAAAACACGTTTGGTGAGAATGCAAAGTCACTCTACACAGACACAGATAGTTTAATTTATCATTTTACAGTACCGAATATTTATGACTATATAAAAAGAGATTTGCATAAATTTGATACATCAGACTATCCTGAAAATAATGTTTACGGAATACCGCTTGCAAATAAAAAAGTTTTAGGTCTGATGAAAGATGAATGTAATGGTAAAATTGTATCCGAATTCGTAGGTTTAAGATCAAAATTATATTGTTACAAGTTATAGGGTGAAGATAACGCTGAAAAGAAAACAAAAGGAGTAAAAGGCTCGACTTTAAAAACTGTAACATTTGATGATTATAAGCGTACTCTTTTTTCTTATAAAACTATTGTTAGACCTCAACATCTCATACGAAGTCGAAAACATGAAGTAAATACTATTAAACAAGACAAAATTGCTCTTAGCTGGCAAGACGATAAAAGAGTCTTGAGTCCAGGTAAAACTGATACCCTTCCATGGGGTTATAAAGAACAAGAACCTATGGAAGTGGACGATGTACAAATTTAGAAATGTAAATAAATTTAAAAACATTATTAAAAAATATTTTTTTTTCATTCTTATAAATTTTATAATTTTTTCATGCTGTAATATTAAGAAAAATACAGCGATGCTATATCTCCAAGTAAAAGAAGAATATTTTACAATTTGTAAGCAACAACACAGTCTTAAGCTTTTTATCAAGAAAAAAGCTAAAACATTACACTGGAGCTACATCCTTAATATAAAACCTTACGCTTGAACCTGAAAGGGAAAATCTTAGCACCATAGAAAATCGACATAATCCTACAGGAAATCTAACCTATTCAGTCAACTCTCAACTCCAGAAAGAATACAATTAAGGATCAGAGGTGTATAGAGAAGAAACGACCAATAGAATACATTTTTAAAAAATCATAAATTAATATGTAAAATAAAGCAAAAATTTTTTTTCACACTTAGATGCAAACACCTACACATACACACATACTGAAACAACACAGATTATGTAATGCTGAATTAATTTATAAAAAAAATTTATATTGTATATACCTTGTTTTTTAATCTCCCTTCAAATAATGTTTAAGAGTAAAAGAAGTGTATAAAAGTATAAAGAGAATGACAGATAAAATAGAGAGAGAGAGAGAGAGTGAGAGACAGAGAGAGAGAGAAAGAGACCACATGTGAGAAAAAGAAGATAGTGTGGCTATGAGATGAACAGAGAAGTAGAGAGAGTCAGTGAGATAGACGGAGAGAAATTATGAGATAGAAAGAGCTATGGAGAGAGCCTGTGAGATAGGGGGTCGTCCACAAATCACGTGAGCCAACAAGGGGCGGTGGGGGGTAATGAAAATTATCACGGTTCATCACCTGGGGGGGGGGGGGGTAGGGGGTTTCCCCTCTGATCACGTGATATTTTAACTGCAAATTTTTATTAAAAACAGAGACTTTCTTAGTTCTACATTCCCGGGAATTCTTCGGATTATCTTCATTCAAAAGTTAGATTTGCTTGGAATAATTTTTTTAAAATCTTTATTGCAGCATAAACATACGTGTTTTTTTGTAGTTCGTGGTTTGATAAAAAATACGAAAGTTATAAATTATTGAACTCGTTTTTCTCCGTTAAGGACGTTGGAACCCGAAGCTGAGAGTGGCGTAGAAACAATTTTTCCTCCTTTGCTAAAAAATTTCCCTTTTATGAATTTTTTTTAAAAACACTGGACACTTTTTCAAAAAAAGGGCTATGGTAGACAAAAGTATTTGAGAAAAGGAATTTTTTAAACATTTGTTTTATGCAAACAAATGTGCCTACGAGCGTCAAAATTAACTCCCGTTTTGACATTGCAAGATTTTCCGTAAAAGATGGCCGCCGCCATCTCACTTGAGGCCCATGTCACATAGCCCGTGCCCAGCTGACAATCGGCGGCCATCTTTTACGGAAAATCTTGCAATGTCAAAACGGGAGTTAATTTTGACGCTCGTAGGCACATTTGTTTGCATAAAACAAATGTTTAAAAAATTCCTTATCTCAAATACTTTTGTCTACTATAGCCCTTTTTTTGAAAATGTGTCCAGTGTTTTTAAAAAAAATTTATAAAAGGGAAATTTTCGAGCAAAGGAGGAAAAAGTGTTTCTACGCCACTCTCAGCTTTCGGGTTCCAACGTTCTTAATAACAAAAAAATGAGTAATAGTATGAGTAATAGTATAAAAAACGAAATTTATTTAAAATTTTTCAAACTTTCGATATGTGCAATAAAAAATAATTAATATGAAGAGAAAATACCTCAAAAATTAATATTAAACTTAAAAAGTGTTTTTTCTCAAAGAAAGACGTTATAGATTTTTTTATTTTTTGTTTCGAAATAATCTTCTATAAGTAAAGAAGTTTTTCCGTATAATATTGGGCATTCTTTCACGATTCAACCACCCTCCTGCGCATTTTAATTAATTAGTAAAATTAGTTAATAAAATCTAATAATATTTTAATTTTCAAGATAAAAGGCGTTACTTTAGTTTAAAATTTTCGTCAAAACATCAATTTTTTTATGTCGTATAGTGTTTTTTATTTCTAGCTAAGGGCTGCAAAATATCATGCTTGAACGCTTAAAACCTCCAAAAAATATAAAAATTGTGCGACAAATAAACGAAAAACTAAAAATTATAGGACTAAATAACTACGGGATTTACATAAATTATTTAATCGCATTAAAAAAAAAACCTGAACAAGTATTATAATAAGAAAAAATACCCTCAAAATCATCCACTAAACATGAATTTTCAAAAATTAATAAAAATTCTTAAACAAGTGGACAAAAACATTTAGAGAATTCACAAAATTTAAATATTACTAAGAATAAGAGTTCTATGAAACTTGCCCCTTCAGCATCGAAAACAACCCTTAAAAATCTTCTCTTAATCTTTAATCCAAAAAATTGACAATTTTTTATTGAACATATAAACTAAAACAATTTTGAGAGTATTCTTCGGCTTTAAAAATTGCTCAGAATCTATTCCTATGTAAGGTAAAAAAGAATAAATTTTGAGCGGTTTTTTTTGGTCAATTTCTTTATTTCAGATTAAGGGATGATTTTCAAGTGTGTTTTTTGATGCTGAAGGGTATAAGGTAGATAAGAATACATTCAAAGCAAGGTTTTAAGTAATTAAGGGATGATTCTAAAGGGTGGTTTTCGATGCTAATAGAGGTAAATTTTATAAGTTTTTACTCTTATTGAATTTCAAAGTTTGTGAATCCTCTAAAGATTGTTTTTTGTTTACTTGTTTAAGAATATTTGTTATTTTTTTAATTCGTGTTTAGGGGACGACTACACAGCCACTCAAAAAAAAAGTTCCCTGGCCTGGGTATGAGACCCATATTTTCCTATGTATTTTGATGCGCTGAATCCGAATTGGCCATCAGAATTGGTTCAGCGGGTTTGATTTTCGACCTAATCTCAAAATTATTAAAATTACACTTTTTGTTCTTTAGAATCTGAACCAGATTTAACTTTAATACATTACTAGAACCAATAGAAAGCTTGATTTATGACCTTTAAAACTTTTTTTTAAAAATTGTTCTACGATGATTTTTAACGAAGATTTGATGTTTTACATAAAATAATTTTTTTCATTAGTTACTATATTCAGCATTTTTAACATTTTAAAAAATCATATGTTAAGTAAAACATCATATCTTCGATAAAAATCATCGTGGAACAATCTTTAAAAAACGTTTTAAAGGTCATAAATGAAGCTTTCTATTGGCTTTAGTCATGTATTAAAGTTAAATCTGGTTCAGATTCTAAAGAACAAAAAGTGGCATTTTATTAATTTTGAGATTAGGTCCAAAATCAAACCCGCTGAACCAATTCTGATGGCCAATTCGGATTCAGCGCATCAAAATACATAGGAAAATATGGGTCCCATACCCAGGCCATGGAACTTTATTTTTTTGTGTGGGTGTGTTATGAAAGGTTTTTCCTTATTATAATGCATGGTAAGGTTCGATTATTTCTTTAAATGCGATTAAGTATTTTATTTAAATCTCCTAGTTATTTAGACTATAAATTTTATTTTTTCGTTTATTTTCCGCATAATTTTTATACTTTCTGTGGGGTTTTTTGGACTTTATACATGATAATTTTCAACCCTTAGGTGGAAATCAAAAACACCATACGACATCAAAAAGTTGATGTTTTGGCAAAAATTTTAAGCTACAATAAAGTCTTCTATCTTGGAAATTAAAATGCACAGAGGGGTTGCCTAATTGAGAAAGAATGTCCCATATAGGAAAAAATAAATAATATAAAACGGACTTTTAATTTAAATTAGAGATCCTCAAGGGAGAGTTGAGACACGTTTCCCCTTCCTCTACCTTTGCGGGTTTCCGGAAACGGAAATGATGATAGTGCAAATTGTGTCATTGGTCGAAAAGAGCGGGCAAAATTTAAAAACATGTGTTTTAAAAGTATTTCAAATCGAACCGCCATTTTAGTCCAATGAAATTAATTTCTTATGAACATCTGTTTCCGGAAACCCGCGACCAATCAGAATTCAAGTCAACATGTCTCAACTCTCCCTTGAGGATCTCTAAATTTAAATGAACGAGGAATTTGCAATAAACAGTCTGTAAACTTATTGTTAAAATGCATTCAGTATTTTAAGTAATTTTTATAGTTATTCAAAGTCACGTGATAATCGAGGGGGGGTGGGGGGTCCTAGAGAACATCACGGTTCATCACGTGGGGGGAGTGGGGGGTCTAAAATTGGCATAAAACCTATCACGTGATTTATGGATGACCCCTAGAAAGAGAGAAATTATAAGACAGACAGAGATGTGGAGAGAGCCTTTGAGAGAGGAGACAGCTTATGAGACAGACAGAGATGTCGAGAGAGCCTGTGAGTTAGAAAGAGATGTAGAGAGAGAGAGAGAGAGAGAGAGAGAGTCGATAACAGTACTAACCTATACTAAAAGCTTCTAAAGCGTTCAAATACTCTTTGATTTCAAAAATGAATGATAATTTCTAATAAAATTAATAATATTAATATTTTTACCATTTTAATTAAATCATAATTTTCAACAAAAATGACATTTTTTCATTTATAAATGAATAAAGATCTAGAAGGATTATTGATAATAATTAGAATTGTATTTTTACATAACACTTGCTTATTTAAATAGAATAACGTATTCTTAAAATCTGAATAAGTGGATTTTCCACTTTTTTCATGAGGTCATATACTTTAATTAGATTATTTGATAAGGAATATCATTTATAGCATGCGAGATTTGAATTGATGGAGATTCAAATATCAGAGATCTACACAGACGTTTATCAACATATATACAAAATCTACTCTAGAGTTCACAATAATTATTCTTAAACAAAAGCCGTCAAAATGCTTGATTTTCTATAAACATATAAATTTTCTATGGAATGTAGCATTTAATGATAAAAGTAAAATCCTTTAAAGTAATAACCAATGTTTTAATAAACAAAAGGTTTTGACAGAAGTAAGCAATAAACTCTATTCTTAATAAATTGATAAATAAAATGTATGATTTTTAAACTTTCACATAGCCCTACTGAAAAATCCTATACAGGATCCTATATAGGTATTGTCCTATAGGAATCCATGTGGATTCTCATAGGAATCTATGTGGATTCCTATAGGTCGCCTATAGGACACGTCCTATATAGGATCCTATGTGGACTCTCCAATAGGAATACATGTAGGATCTCATATAGGATCCTACATAGGCGTCCCAAAAAAAATTTTGTACACCCCCCTACATAGGATCCTACGTAGGTTCCCATATAGGATCCTATATAGGATCTTTTATGGGCGCCCAAAAAAAAATTATGTACACAGAATTAATTGTTTTTTTTAACAACTTTATTCAAATATACATTAAGCACCATTATAAGGACGAAAAATATTTACTGCGCAGGCGTAAGTATTGTAGAATACGTAAAAGACGACTGCGCATGAGGAAGGGGTACAAAAAATTTTTTTGGGGGTACCCATGTAGGATCTTATATGGGTTCCCATATAGGATCCTATATGTGAACCTACGTAGGATCATATGTAGTAGGGTGTACAAAAATTTTTTGGGACGCCTATGCAGGATCCTATATGAGATCCTACATGCATTCCTATAGGAGAGTCCACATAGGATCCTATATAGGACTTGTCCTATAGGCGACCTATAGGAATCCACATAGATTCCTATGAGAATCCACATGGATTCCTGTAGGACAATACCTATATAGGATCCTATATAGGATCCTACGTGGATTCTCATAGGAATCTATATGGATTCTATATAGGATCCTATGTAGGATCCTATATAGGATTTTTCAGTAGGGAAATCTGTAGGTAATGTTTTGTCGCTCTCCATTGTTAATAATAAAGAAAAGAGATTATTCGATCCGGAGGAGCAAAATTGTGTAGGTAACTAACACTAACACATTAAATAAATTCAGATATTAATTTATTAGCAACGTTTCGTCTACAATTCGTAGACATCTTCAGGCTGTAAATCTGTACTGGAATGTACTATAAGAATGAGATAGCCAAAACATGCAATGTTTTCCGGTCCCAGATTCCATTGCATGTTTTGGCTATCTTATTCTTATAGTACATTCCAGTACAAATTTACAGCCTGAAGATGTCTACGAATTGTAGACGAAACGTTGCTAATAAATTAATATCTGAATTTATTTAATGTGTTAGTGTTAGTTACCTACACAATTTTGCTCCTCCGGATCGAATAATCTCTTTTCTTTATTATTAACAAGGGAGAGCGACAAAACATTACCTACAGATTTATGTGAAAGTTTAAAAATCATACATTTTATTTATCAATTTATTAAGAATAGAGTTTATTGCTTACTTCTGTCAAAACCTTTTGTTTATTTAAACATTGGTTATTACTTTTAAGGATTTTACTTTTATCATTAAATGCTACATTCCATAGAAAATTTATATGTTTATAGAAAATCAAGCATTTTGACGGCTTTTGTTTAAGAATAATTATTGTGAACTCTAGAGTAGATTTTGTATATATGTTGATAAACGTCTGTGTAGATCTCTGATATTTGAATCTCCATCAATTCAAATCTCGCATGCTATAAATGATATTCCTTATCAAATAATCTAATTAAAGTATATGACCTCATGAAAAAAGTGGAAAATCCACTTATTCAGATTTTAAGAATACGTTATTCTATTTAAATAAGCAAGTGTTATGTAAAAATACAATTCTAATTATTATCAATAATCCTTCTAGATCTTTATTCATTTATAAATGAAAAAATGTCATTTTTGTTGAAAATTATGATTTAATTAAAATGGTAAAAATATTAATATTATTAATTTTATTAGAAATTATCATTCATTTTTGAAATCAAAGAGTATTTGAACGCTTTAGAAGCTTTTAGTATAGGTTAGTATTGTTATCGACTCTCTCTCTCTCTCTCTCTACATCTCTTTCTAACTCACAGGCTCTCTCGACATCTCTGTCTGTCTCATAAGCTGTCTCCTCTCTCAAAGGCTCCCTCCACATCTCTGTCTGTCTTATAATTTCTCTCTTTCTATCTCACAGGCTCTCTCCATATCTCTTTCTATCTCATAATTTCTCTCCGTCTATCTCACTGACTCTCTCTACTTCTCTGTTCATCTCATAGACACACTATCTTCTTTTTCTCACATGTGGTCTCTCTCTCTCTCTCTATTTTATCTGTCATTCTCTTTATACTTTTATACACTTCTTTTACTCTTAAACATTATTTGAAGGGAGATTAAAAAACAAGGTATATGGTCGATTCCATACCAAGTGATCACACCAATTTCAGTCATATTGAGTAATATTTACGAAATTGATATTTTGGGTTCCTTTAGGAGTAAAAAAAATAAATTTTAATTATTTTTAAAAAATTCAAAATATTTTCGAAAATATTCAAATTCAAAATTTTGAGTACTATTTTTTTTGTTTTATCATAACTTCTGTAATTTTGAAGCAATTGAGATCATTTTTTTTTAAATTACTCGTATTTAAATACTCTTTCAAGAAAAATTATAATAATTAAGAAATTGTTTATAATTAAATTTTTATTAAAAAAATTAAATTATTTATTTAAATAAAATCTAAAGTATATCATCGATCTTTTTCAAAAAATTCATAAACATAGCCTATAATGTGCCTAAAAATTTAAGCCAAAGAAAAAGATGGTATGTATTATAGTTTTTGAGAAAAAAATTATTAAGTTATGCTAGCGCGGCGCAGACCAGTGTCACCGCTACTCAACGCGTAGTTCCGTAGTAACCGAAATGTATGTATATTATTACATAATATAAATACAGTTAATCGTCATGTTTATTTTTTTATTTTACAATTTGTGCTGTGCACAGACTTTGAAAAAATTTTTGTTTCAATTTTATTCTCAAGGGGTACGAAGGAATGAAATTTTCGTGTACCTTTAATGGTCAAAAAATTAGAAAAAAGTGAGACTAGTACTAATAATGACCCAAATTCAATCACTTCAACTACAAACGCAAAACGATAAAAAATCAAAGGATACAAACCTGTATATAAGTGAATTTTTAATTAAAGCTTGCTTGCTTATATAGAAAATACTCAACGATCTCTCTTTCGAGAAATACACGCACCTAGCGGCAAGTTAAGAACTACAAATGTTAGCGGCAAATTCGAAATCTTTAAAATATTAAATATTGAATTTAATTATAGATATCAACACAAATTCATATAATTTTTTCTATTATGTGAACTTATAAGATTGATTTGAAATTTTTTTTTACAAACATTGATTAAAAATAGTTATTTATAATAATCTTCAAATTTCATTCATTAATTCAATCTGTCAACACCTGTGAAGTTTGTCAGTACTTCGCAGTACTGACAAATTTTATGTTTCATACTTTATGTTTCAAATTTTTAATCATTTTTCTCCTTATAAAATTTTGTCATCTTTTAAATTTATTATAGTTTTCATTTCTTTCAACTATTTTCAAACTATTTTTATCATTCTTTAAGGGGAAAGATAGGTGAAATTTTAACTCAACAAAATTTTTGATGCTCAGAGGTGTCATTTTTTTTCTTACATCAATTAAGATGTAGAATTATGGTATTACATAAAAATTAAAAAACAATATTTTTTTGGTCATTTTCGAAATTTTATTTTTCAAAATCCATACGATGGATTGTAGAAAATCATTTAAAAATCCCACAAAAAAATTGTCGATGGAAAAAATGAAAATTGTGAAGGAGGTTTAATTTTTAAAATTTAAGTTTTTCTTAGAATAAATTTCTCAAACTCCGCAAATTATTTGTTTCTCTATTTTTGACATTACCCCATAATTTTAGGTCTAAAATTGCATAAGAAAAAAAATTAACACTCCTGAACATCGCGAATTTTGATAATTTTACCAGTCCATTATTTTTCTTTCTTCAGTTTTAAATTATTTTAATTATTCACTTATTTTCACTTATTTTTACCAGTTTTTAATTATATTAATTATTTTTCAATTGATTTAACAAATTTTCAATTATTATTCTTAAATTTTAATAATTTTCCCAATTTTTAGTTATTTTTATTATTTTTCTATAAATTACCAATTTTTTAATTACTTTTTTTTACTTTAATTATTTTCTCCGATTTTTTTAATTCTAAAGTTTGATGTCCATGTACTATGAAAAGATCAGTGTGACTTTTTGAAGCTTATAATTTAAATATAATACACTAACTATATTTACATTATGTAAAAATATACATACATTTCGGTTACTACGGAACTACGCGTTGAGTAGCGGTGACACCGGTCCGCGCCGCGCTAGAATAACTTAATAATTTTTTTCTCAAAAACTATAATACATACCATCTTTTTCTTTGGCTTAAATTTTTAAACACATTATAGGCTATGTTTATGAATTTTTTGAAAAAGAACGATGATATACTTTAGATTTTGTTTAAATAAATAATTTAATTTTTTTAATAAAAATTTAATTATAAACAATTTCTTAATTATTATAATTTTTCTTGAAAGAGTATTTAAATACGAGTAATTTAAAAAAAAATGATCTCAATTGCTTTAAAATTACAGAAGTTATGATAACACAAAAAAAATAGTACATAAAATTTCGAATTTGAATATTTTCGAAAATATTTTGAATTTTTTAAAAATAATTAAAATTTATTTTTTTTACTCCTAAAGGAACCCAAAATATCAATTTCGTAAATATTACTCAATATGACTGAAATTGGTGTGATCACTTGGTATGGACTCGACCATATACAATATAAATTTTTTTTATTAATTAATTCAGCATTACATAATCTGTGTTGTTTCAGTATGTGTGTATGTGTAGGTGTTTGCATCTAAGTGTGAAAAAAAATTTTTGCTTTATTTTACATATTAATTTATGATTTTTTAAAAATGTATTCTATTGGTCGTTTCTTCTCTATACACCTCTGATCCTTAATTGTATTCTTTCTGGAGTTGAGAGTTGACTGAATAGGTTAGATTTCCTGTAGGATTATGTCGATTTTCTATGGTGCTAAGATTTTCCCTTTCAGGTTCAAGCGTAAGGTTTTATATTTAAGATGTAGCTCCAGTGTAATGTTTTAGCTTTTTTCTTGATAAAAAGCTTAAGACTGTGTTGTTGCTTACAAATTGTAAAATATTCTTCTTTTACTTGGAGATATAGCATCGCTGTATTTTTCTTAATATTACAGCATGAAAAAATTATAAAATTTATAAGAATGAAAAAAATATATTTTTTAATAATGTTTTTAAATTTATTTACATTTCTAAATTTGTACATCGTCCACTTCCATAGGTTCTTGTTCTTTATAACCCCATGGAAGGGTATCAGTTTTACCTGGACTCAAGACTCTTTTATCGTCTTGCCAGCTAAGAGCAATTTTGTCTTGTTTAATAGTATTTACTTCATGTTTTCGACTTCGTATGAGATGTTGAGGTCTAACAATAGTTTTATAAGAAAAAAGAGTACGCTTATAATCATCAAATGTTACAGTTTTTAAAGTCGAGCCTTTTACTCCTTTTGTTTTCTTTTCAGCGTTATCTTCACCCTATAACTTGTAACAATATAATTTTGATCTTAAACCTACGAATTCGGATACAATTTTACCATTACATTCATCTTTCATCAGACCTAAAACTTTTTTATTTGCAAGCGGTATTCCGTAAACATTATTTTCAGGATAGTCTGATGTATCAAATTTATGCAAATCTCTTTTTATATAGTCATAAATATTCGGTACTGTAAAATGATAAATTAAACTATCTGTGTCTGTGTAGAGTGACTTTGCATTCTCACCAAACGTGTTTTTAATGTAATTATAATGAAAATCATAAATTATTATTTTTGAAATGTCCAAGATTGAAAACCCTATATAAATTGGTTTATTAAAGAATACATGCAATTTATCCATTTCTATAATAACCATATTTTCCTCAAAAACTGTACTACTATTAAAATTTGGTTGTGCAATTAAATTTTTTGCTCCATATCTACCCTCCCATTTTGTTACTAATCTAACATCTTTATGGTTTCTAACATTTTCCATAGTTTTCCCAAATACTGAATTATTCATTAATTTATAAAAATTCTTTTCAAATTCATTGGCTGATTTTTTTCTCATTTTAGTATTTAAATCTATATATGGTTTAAGCCATGGTTTTTGATTAAATTTTAAAACTCTATGTATTTGTGTTAATTTCATTCCTAATGCTATATACTGTTTTAAGTTTCTATAATGAACTATATTTTTTTTTTTCGGTAATAAACTTGTAATTAATTTTTCACATTTTGAATTTGGCGGTTTAAAATGTTCGGGACATATTGGTAGATCTTTATGCAAATCATGAATCTCTGTCGTATATTCTAGATCTACTTCAAGAATATAACCTTTCTCTGAATCATCATTAATGTTTAAAAAATCAATTTCAGAAAAGTTTTCAACCCATTCAAAGTTGTCATAAGGTAAATGTTCGCTCATGGCTTTACCATATTAATTATTAATATCCAGATACATGATATAAGATTCTGGTTCAGAAGGATTGAAATCATTCCCCATAAATCTATTATTAGCTTTCGCGTAACGATTAGAGCATTGAGAAACCCCACCCCTAATTCCCTTTTCAATGAAAAGTAACATTTCAACATTAGTTATTAATTTTAATTTTATTTTGGTATATTTAAGCATGGCGTCGAATGCCAGTCCTGGCGCAGTATAGTAATGTAATGGATCTAATTTATAAGTTTTCAGACAGGTTTTTCTAAAATTTTCAAAGATGTCTGCTAAGAGCAAAACATCTGTTTTTAAATACAAGTCAGAATACTCTCCCAAAGTTTGCAAGTTAAAGGTTTCCCAAACATTACACGCGTGTTTATAATCTTCTTCCAAAATACCAGAATTGTTTAATTTTGAATAAAAAGATTCTTTTGTTGGTAATATATTTTCTTTTAATTTATCCCAATTATCAATATATTCATAGGGAAATACCCCCTTTCTTGTTAATAAATTAAATTCTTGTTCATTTTTACAAAACTGTCTAGTAATTTTCTTTTCCTCATTATTTAAATATGATGCTAGTTTGTCAAGACTACTTGACATGAATCTAAATGAGTCAATGAATCTAAGTTTAACTATTATACCTTCAACCTCTTTTGTAAATGAAATATATTTTTCTTTATTTATTGGTAGTAAACTAACATTTCCTTTCAATTGAGTTGCTAAAGCTTTAATAATAAAATGGGAATCATAACCAGATAAATTATGAAAAACTATTGGAACTGTATGAGAATCTTTATAATTTACATTACAACCTGGGTGAGCTGTACCCCTAAATTTTCCCGTGAAATGACAATGATCCCTATGTTTACTATCTTCTTCTTTAAAAGGTTTTTCACAAATATGACAGACTGTTGCCATATTATATTGTAACTGCCCTATTGGAAAAAGCGATGTCGAAAACGACATCAAATTGGTATAAAAATCGACGTCGAAAACCATGTTAATAGAGACATAGAAAATGACATAAAAAGTCACTTTGAGAATGACATCGAAAGCGACATCACGAAATGGTGCAGTTTTCGACATCGAAATCGATGTCAAAAACGATATCTGAAATGACGTCGTTTTATATACAAATAAATTTATGTTTGTTTAAAAATGATGTAATAATGTACCTAATATTTTTATATTTTTTAAACATAAACATAATTTTAAAAATAATTTATTCTAATACATAAAATAAGGACGGGATAAGGTGTGTTATAAATTTATTATAAATTAATAATAATAAAATCGATATCACTAATAATTAATATTTAAAAAATTTTTTTGATTAAATTCTTCTTATCATGCCAATTCTGAAACATATAAAAGTGTTTAAAATAATAAGATGTTTATTATATAATGCAAATTAAAACACAGCTTACTCTCTAAATCTGAATTAGTGATTTTCCATTTAAATGAATTAGAGAGAAATCGGTCACTATTAAATAGTCAATGTTTTACTAATCTTTAGTAGAAAACTACTAATTATTAGTAGAAAATTATTAATTTGAAAGTAAAATATTTACTAATTGAAAAAGTAAATTTTATTGATTCAATTAGTAGATATTTCACTTTCAAATTAGTAATTTTCTACTGATAATTAATAGTTTTTACTAAAGGTTGCTGAAATAATCAATATTTAATAGTGACCGATTTTTTTTTAATTCATTAGTTAGAAATCACTAATCTAGATTAAGAGAGTAGTTAAATGAGAATAAATTAAACCATATTACTCACCTATCACAGTCTTTAGTTGCGCAAAAACCTTAATTATTTTTTTTTATCTATAGAGAGATTCTTAAGTATGTTTTGACGTCTGCTCTCTTAGGATTTTTAAAGGAAACTGAGGTAACTATTTCTCCCTTGTCCCTTGCTTGACAAACATGTGTTGAGTCACCAGCTGAGAGCATAACGGTTTTCTAACGGTTTTCGAGCAAGGGACAAGAGAAAAATAGTTTCCTCAGTTTCTATTAAAACTTCTAAGAGAGTAGACGTCAAAACATATTGAAGAATGTCTCTATAGATCAAACAAAATAATTTAGGTTTTTGCGCAACTAAAGACTGTGATAGGTGAGTGATATGGTTGAATTTATTCTCATTTAACTACTCTCTTACTCTAAATTAGTGGTTCTTCACTAATGAATTAGAAAAAAAATCGGTCACTATTAAATATTGATTATTTCAGAAACCTTTAGTAGAAAACTACTAATTATTAGTAGAAAATTACTAATTTGAAAGTGAAATATCTACTAAATGAATCAGTAAAATTCACTTTTTCAATTAGTAAATATTTCACTTTTAAATTAATAATTTTCTACTAATAATTAGTAGTTTTCTACTAAAGATTAGTAAAACATTGACTATTTAATAGTGACCGATTTCTCTCTAATTCATTTAAATGGAAAATCACTAATTCAGATTTAGAGAGTAAGCTGTGTTTTAATTTGCATTATATAATAAACATCTTATTATTTTAAACACTTTTATATGTTTCAGAATTGGCATGATAAGAAGAATTTAATCAAAAAAATTTTTTAAATATTAATTATTAGTGATATCGATTTTATTATTATTAATTTATAATAAATTTATAACACACCTTATCCCGTCCTTATTTTATGTATTAGAATAAATTATGTTATGAACGAAATATTAAATCAAATATAATTTACATAAAAAATGCATAATAATGTTTAATCGTTTAAAAAATATAAAAATATTACATTATTACATCATTTTTAAACAAACATAAATTTATTTGTATATAAAACGATGTCACTTCAGATATCGTTTTCGACATCGATTTCGATGTCGAAAACGGCACCATTTGGTGATTTCACTTTCGATATCATTCTCGACGTCACTTTCTATGTCATTTTCTATGTCTATATTGACATGGTTTTCGACGTCGATTTCGATACCAATTTGATGTCGTTTTCGACATCGCTTTTTTCAATAGGGTGTTGTTCAAAAGTTAACGTTTCCATTGGAATAATATTTTTAAAATAAGAATTTACTTTATGTGACAATTGTTCCAATTCTTTAATAAACCAATTTATACAGTCTGATCCGCAATAAGATTTAAATTCTGAGAGGCAATCATTAAAATCACATTTTACATAGAATGCAACGCTTGTAGGAACATGTTTTTGCTCTACACCCGGCTCTAACAAACATTCAATATCAGCATATATTGCAAAAGGTACATTTTCTTTATTTTTGTAATTTTTAAATTTATAAATACTATCTTTTTCTTCCGGTAAAACAACTCTACACTTATTCAAATTTTTACAATCTTCTTTATGATTATTATAAGATTTTTCATACTTAAAATGTCAAAGACATCTATCACATAAGAAAGTTCTATTATGATCTTTTGTTAATTGTGATTTTATTAACCGGGACATATTTCTAATATATGCAAAATGATAAATTTTTTCATTATCCTTTATTTTAGTATTTTGAATCATTAATCAATTAATTGTAGGTTTATCTGACTGATTTTTACTTAAATAAACTGGGGTGATTTCTTTTGATTTTACTTCGTACACATTTATTGTTAAATTATTTAATTTTTCAAATTTTGGAATATCATGTAATTTAATGGGGAAATCTATTCCTTCATATTTTAATTTATTACTAAAATCAGGATAAGAAGTAGTACGCTCTGCATGTTTTTCAACCTGATGTAGAGCTGACATTACTGACCATAAAAAGCAAAACTCATCATCATTTTTTACATTCACTACAGCTCTTTTATCTATTATAAATTTTGGCATTTTAACATAAGTACCAGCTGATAATGGTGCGTATCTATTTATATTTACTGTTAAATTTAATATTTCATTCAATGTCCAACTCGATTTTTCATGTTCGAAATGGTCAATTATAGTTAACATTTTTTCTACTTCTTTATTAAACCAATCATTTAAATTTGTAGCTTTAGTAATTATATTTTATTTTTCGTTTGAAAATATTTAATTTTTTCATCTTCTATTGTTTTAAAAATCCCATTAAATATAAAATTAACTTTAAAATTTTCCAAGTCTTTTAAAGCTTTGTTTAATCTCCTAATCACCATTGATTTTGAATCTTTGAAAAAATCTGTTAAATTTTTATGCGTTAAATTAGTTATTACCCCTGTTCTCATTCGATGATTAAAAGCATTTTCTAAATCTGTCCATCTTATTCTATCTCGCTGTTTAACTTTTGAAATATCACCCCCTCCCTTTTTCTGCAAATTTCTAATTTTTCTGACGATTGAACATATAAGCCCAATGGTTGCAATAATGTTACTCTTTTTCGATGTTCCGTCCTGAAAGGTAAGCAAGAGCGCGATTCTTATGCTCGAGGTGTTTTCAGTTCACTGTTCTGTGGGTGTCCCTGTCCCTTGCCGCTGTTGTTCTTACGCGGTGGCCAGAAACGCTATTGGATGCTTTTTTAGAGCTACCTTCGTTATATTATATTATGAAGAACAGTGCTGTCGGACCAGATTAAGTCAACTCAGAAGGACAGCCTTTTGCATACGAACCGTCAATGCTTCAGCTTGACGTTCGCAGTTTGGTATTTTTTTCATTTGGCTTATAAATGAAGCTTTAATCCCTCCCAAACAGCCTAGTATGAGAACAATCAATCGGATTTTATAACCTGGATACATTCGGCTCAGTTCAAACATAAGGTCTTGATATTTCGTCTTGATATATTATTATTATTATTATTATTATTATTATTATTATTATTATTCTTATTGTATAAACAAGCATTTTATAACATATATATTCATTAAGAAATGGAAAAAACAGATATACTTTTTAGTCTGCTAAAAAAATTATTTATTACTGAGAATTTTTAATTATCATTCAATTCCGCTTTAAAAAAGTTCTTACTGTATATATGACCTTAAAGGAATTCAGCTTGAACCACTTCTTTTTCTTTGTTAGGAATTAAAATGTCACCGAAGGTTTGATGAATTCCTCTAAATACCGTTTTAGGTTACTCCTAAAATTGACTAAAAGGAATAAAAGTTTAGTATCATTTGTTCCGCTACGCGAGTCGCAAAAAAGAGGAAAATTCAGGCATTAAGTGGAATTCATTTTTTCAATTCTTTACTGTTCTAGCCTTCTTGCCGGGATTCATTAAAATTTAAATTTTTATCATTCTTATAAATTTCATAGTTTTTTCTTAAAGCTTCACAATCTCTTTATTTGAAATCATTTTTTAATGATTTTCTGTATATGCTACTCTCCAGTAAAAAGATAATCTTTTAACAACCTTACTCAACAGCAGTTCGACGAAGACTGATTTTTTATCGATGTTCCACTTCTTTTATAGTTTTAATTATACAGTGTTGCCAAATTATAAAAAACAGTGTTGAAAAATTTAAAAACAGTGTTGCCAAATTTAAAAAACAGTATCCTCACTGCTGAATCCTCACAGCACGACTAATTTTTACATACTACTGATTAAAATATAAAATAGATCGCACGATCTGCATGATGCAATAAGTCACTAATAAAATTCAATATTTAATCAATTAAGACAATGCTTATCTGACAACAAATTTTGATGTAATGGTAAAGCGTACTCTTTATATAGTTTATACAGGCAAACCTATCATGAGAGAAATGTAGTGGGGGTTTCTCTCATTACAGGTTTTTCACGTGAGGAGAAATTGGTGCGCAGTGATTGGTCAGCAATTATGGCACGACTGCGCATGGCGCAAGTTTAAATATATGACTCGTGGAAGGGGGTCGCGATAGGGGAAAATTGTCTCATGACAGGTTCTCTCATGACAGGTTTGCCTGTATATTTATATATATATATACATAGTTCTAAATTGTTTCGAGATCAAAACAGCTGATTATAAAATCATACACAATTCTCTTAAAATCATATCCCCACCACTATCCAGCTGATTCTCAAGGCCAAAATATACCTTGCATAAGTTTTCGAGATCAGAACAGCTGATTTCCAAGAAATTATATCCCGACACGAAATAAATTCTTTTTAAAACCTTGCGTAATCGCGAAACATGATACTAACCATAACATTCCTTAGATAAATAATTGCCGAAACATTATTTGACAATCTTAAAACATTCTATATTACTATTATTTATACAAGTCATAAATTTTAAAAACATTCCTCAGATAACATATTATATTAAATACCTATCGAAAGACAAGTGTTAAACCTTGGTTATAAATTGCGAAATCTGAAATTGCATAATTATAATGTATGCGCGGATCTCTGGAATCTTGCGCATGCGTAAATCTCTGACTTCTGCGCAGATCTCTAATACTTGACTTTTGCGCAGAAATTCAAATCTCCCTCGCTTGCGCATGCGCAGATCGATTTTAGTGGGGTAGAACTCTCCCTGCTTATCTACTACCGTGACACGATGGAAATAAATCGCTTCACGTGACACGTGATAAATTTACAACGTGTTACGATGAAAATATTCGACCGACATGCAACAATTTCACGTACGACGTCGTGAAATCACAGTCGATGCAGAGAAATCAGAATGCATTGTAATATTACTACGTGATACGTGAAGCGAAATATTTCCATCGTGTTACGTAGTAATTTTACAACGCGTTGTGATTTCACCTTGCTATACGTGAAACATTTACAAGCCAGTTTCAAAACGAATAAATATTTTCATCGCAACACGATGAAGTTCTACACTCGAAGTGTAGTTTTACAATCGCGTTGTATTTTTATCACATATAACGATGGAATATTACAATATAAATTTAATGTTTGGGACGTAAAAATACTTTGCATTGTAATTCTGCAAGTAATTTTTTTTACAGTGTATATCCCTACAATTTAATTACTCATAAACTTTTTTAAATCTCACCCCCCCCCCCCCCGCTTTCCTTCCACCAAGTCAACTACCCACCGAGATTGAATATGATTCGACGGGCCTGGGGCCGTATTCTCGAAAGCACGCGAGAATTCTCGCATGCCTAAAATGTCGAATGGTTAATGTCGCATGCGACTTTAAAACTGTATTCTCGACGACCGTTCGAGATAGGTTGTTCGGAAATTTCCGTGTGCGACATTTAGACAGTGTTGCCGTCGTTTCGAAATACTATTATACCAATAAGAATTAAGGTAGAAGAGAAAAGTGATCTTACGAAAAAAAAAAAAAAACAATTACGTTCTTTAATGCTTGCAGATTGCGGGCATTGAATTTATATAAAAATACCTTACTCAAGTAATCAATAATTTTTAAACGTTCATAAGATCTGTGATTACTCTTCATTAAATCAATAAATATACAAAAATTACGTATACTTATATTTTTATAAAGAATAAAAATAATTACTCAAGGAACATATATATAATCCTTAAATGAAAAAAGCATGTACCACACATGTATTTCTTTTGGCTGTCACCGCTGTCTCTCTAACCTAACCTAATATTATAACTTAAATATTATTCACGAATTTCATAAGAAATTATTGGTTGATTAAAGAAATGCTGAGTTCCAAAAAATGTTTTTGACCAATTTATTCCAATTTCAATTATTTAATCAATCGGAATTTATCTTGTCTACATGATTCTTTTACAAGACAACATAAATATATTTAAAATGTTGAAATTATCGCTTGATTTAAAGCTTTTTTCACTGATACTTATTGAAATAGCTTCATAAAATAATTTAAAAAATGTTTATATAAAGCTTTTGATTTACAATACTTATGCTTTTGATTTTTAATTTCGGCATTCAGGTTATTTTTAATTTTTTACTTTAGTTCATGCCCGCTAACACTACTTTGCATTATATATACGTTTATTACATGTATGACACACAACCTTATTTCTCACTAGCATTTCGTATTCGACTTTGCATCTCGAGTGGCCAGTACCCACTCGAGACGAACCATTCGAAAATTATCGCATACGACATGAAATCTCGCATGCGACACACGTTCGAGAATAGCTTTTTCAATCTCGCATGGCATGTCGCATGCGACATCTAGGGTCATCGATTCGAGAATACGGCCCCAGCTCACATGAGATTTTACCCTAATAGCAACAATTTATGCAATTTTTAAATAAATTAGTCTAAAATACCTTTTATATTAGAAATCCCTTTATTACGGAAGCACCTATGTGCCACGTCAAGGCGCGTACTTATGAGTTCTGTTTTGTTCAAAAACGAGCCAACGAACGCGAGAGCACGTTCATGTGTTCCCTTTCGTAAATTGAGTCCAGGGTTGGTTAATTACAGTCGGATTTGCCAAAATTCATTTAAGAAGAAGAAAGAAAGAGAATAATTTAATGACGTGAGAAAAATTGAGAATTTAAAGGTAATTAATTACTTTATTTTTCGTTCCTTTAATTAATTTAGACATTTTCATATGTACTTTTATAAAAATAAACTTTCTTGACGGACATAACCAAAAATTATTTTCAAAAACATTTTACGTGTTGTATTTATATTTATTAAAAAATTGTTATTTTTAAATCATATTCAATTATTAATTCAATTCTACACAACATTTTTCCAACTTGAGTGTACCTATAATTTTAAAAGATCATAAATTTCTTTATTTAACATTTCTATAGGATTGTTGGTTTATATATGTAAAATATAAATATTTTGCCTTTAAAAATTAGTATCTAGACGTTATAATTGATAAGTTTCTTTAAATTTGTAGATGGAAGCGAAGTCCTCTTGGTACAACGATGTCGTATAGGTAAATCTCAGGACGTAAATCGATGTGATTTTCGTCACTTTCTAATAAGAATGATTCTCCATTAATGGCATAATGGAGTTTACTTCCTTTGGGATAATAATCATTAATAATACACTTTTTAAGAACGTTATTTTCGACGATAACGTTCTGCACCTCGTCCTTTAATTTTATTTTAATTTGTCTGCTAGACTTTGCTTCCATATACAAATTAAAATGAACTTATCAATTATAACGTCTAGATACTAATTTTTAAAGACAAAATATTTATATTTTACATAGGGGAGAGTGGCCATCAATGTACCGGGTTTTTTTCAAGGTCATAGTATTTATTCAATTTTACTCATTTCAAGCACTTCTTTGCATCAATATAAAACTACAACACTTCTCTAGGTAATGCACACATATTATGCCCGATTTATTTTGATTAAATAATACAATTTTGGATTTTTCTAAACTAACACGCTATTTTCATTTTCAACAACCTGGGTACACAATGAACCACCTACATAAAAACACTAAAAATGTTCAACAATAATAATATTGCAATTTTCACTTTGTGAAAAAACTTATTTTCTATCAAATGCTATAAAAAATTATTACTTAACACTTTTTAATTGATAATGTATAACATAAATATACCTCAAATTTAAGTTAACGAGCTAAAATGGTATTTTAGTTTTGCTATGTTGAGAAGAGTACTGATAACAATCGCTGTCACATGCTGTACGCATGCCTAGTTTCATAATCAGGCATACCACTCTGGAAATCGAAAATACACTGAAATTCCAGGTGGTTCATTGTTCCCTGGTACATTGAATCAACATGTCATTTGCAACAAAAATGGTTTTTTATAACTTAATGCAATATTTCAAAATCTTTATCTCATTAGAATATTGTAGTTCAGGCCCGATACAAAATAAATCGTAAATTCATTTATTTTTAAATTGCCTTATTTCAATTAAAAAACGTGTTTGTATTTTAGGTAAATTTTTTCTTCAGAGCATCAAAAACAGTTTTTTTCAGTTTTCTCTATAAAGAATAAATCCACATGTCTCAAATTTATGGACGTAGTGTGTTTACGCAAACTTCATTTATATTTAAAATTAGGAGAATGTTTATTTAATTGTTTCTGAGAAAATTGAAATGGTTCATTACAAAAACTGGTACATTGATGGCCACTCTCCCCTATATAAACCAACAATCCTATAGAAATGTTAAATGAAGAAATTTATGATCTTTTAAAATTATAGGTAATAATAATAATAATATAAGCTTGCAAAGTTCATTCGTTTCATTATTATTTTTTTTTTTGCAAATAAGAATTTCATTACCACAAATAGAAATGAAAATTTCAGCTCTTTAAACACAATATTGAATAACAAAATGAAGAAAAATTTTAAATAATATAACTATTTTACAAGTAGTACCACAAGTCAATTTATTATATAGGTACTTATTATTAGTTAGAAATACTTTAATATTTTTATTTATATACAAAACTTTTATTACAAATAATTTTTTGTTATGTCTATGTAACACATTTATTTATTAAGAAATAAGGTTCTCAATTATTAAATATTTAAAATAATAATATTAAACATGCCAATTTTATCAAAATAATTAACTTTTGTTGTCCTTTTTTATAAATTATATAAACATTATTCTTTTTCAAAGGTACACTCAAGTTGGAAAAATGTTGTATAGAATTGAATTAATAATTGAATATGATTTAAAAATAACAATTTTTTAATAAATATAAATACAACACGTAAAATTTATATCGAAATACACTTTAATGAAATACTTTAATAAAATGTTTTTGAAAATAATTTTTATTATGTCCGTCAAGAAAGTTTATTTTTATAAAAGTACATATGAAAATGTCTAAATTAATTAAAGGAACGAAAAATAAAGTAATCAATTACCTTTAAATTCTTAATTTTTCTCTCGTCATTAAATTATTCTCTTTCTTTCTTCTTCTTAAATGAATTTTGGCAAATCCGACTGTAATTAACCAACCCTGGACTCCATTTACGAAAGGGAAGCGTGCTCTCGCGTTCGTTGGCTCGTTTTTAAACAAAACAGAACACATAAGTACGCGCCTTGATGTGGCACATAGGCGCTACCGTACTTTATAGCTCAAGGCCTAAGCAGATAGAAATACGGATACGGGACCAGAGCATGAGACAGAAAAGGACAGAAACAGTCTCTGTCCTTTATTCTCCCATATCCAGCTCCCGTAACCGTATTCATTGTGCTTTGGGCTTCAATGTAAATTTGGGTCTGCGTTGGTGCGTTATACTACTAGCTAGTGAGTTTGGGCCCTTACTGATCTAGTGGTTTAACGCAAAAGCTCAAAGCACAACGAATACGGTTACGGGAGCAGGGCATGAGATAATAAAGGACAGAGACTGTTTCTGTCCTTTTCTGTCTCATGTTCTGGTATTCACAGTTAAGGCACACTCTCACCTCGGAGTCTGTCTGCATGCGCATGCAATCGACATGAGATAAAGGAAGACAAAACATGCAAATTTCTATTTCTGTCTTCTTCTATCTCATGTCGATTGCATGCGCGTGCAGGCAGACAAACTAAGTGGGAGCGTACCTTTAATTCTCACAGTGCGCCTCAACCAGTCGCAGGTGGTATGAAAATGTAACAACAAACGGCTAATGTGGAATTGTCCTAAATGGCTCCCAGATTCCAAATTTTCAAGATTTGAAATCCTAGCTGCTCCACTTTTTGATATTTCCACGTGGGAGTTCCATATTTACCATGAAAACGCCTAAGAGACTGTCAACTCAAGAAAATATCGGAATAAGACGTGTCATTACGTATTATAACTGTAAATAGCCTAAAGCACAATGAATCGTAATCGCTAATCCTTTAGGCCCACTCTCACCTCGGTGTCTGTCTGCATGCGCTTGCAACTAACATGAGATAGAGGAAGACAAAATATCCAAATTTCTATTTCTGTCTTCTTCTATCTCATGTCGATTGCATGCGCGTGCAGACAGGCAAACTAAGTGGGAGCGTACCTTTAATCGTAAGTATGAGAGGAAGTAGGACAGACATATATCTCTGTCCTGCTCCCTCTCATTCTTACGATTAAGGATTAGCGATTACGATTCATTGTGCGTTAGGCTAATGTCGATAGACCCGACTTTGTTATAGGCGAAATACTTTTTAGCAATAGACATCCCCACCCCCCCAACCCCTCACCCCTAAGGATCACAGAATTGCTTATTAAAATGAAACGAAAATTCATCAACAATAATTGAAAATGTTATTGATACTCATCGTTGTAGGATCTTTGACTACCCTCTTCACCTTCATTAACCACCTTTTCGCTTTATCTAGCCCTCTATGGAGCCACCCCACCCCGCCCCCATATTATGACAGAATTGCTTATTGAAATGAAACGAAATTTTATCCACGAAAATTGAAAATGTTATAGATGTTCATCGTTGTAGGATCTTTGACCACCCCCTCACTCTTATTGACCACCTTTTCCCCTTTTGTGGCCGTCTGTGTAGCCACCCCAACCCCCCCCCCCCCCCAATGATGACAGAATTGCTTATTGAAATGTCACGAAATTTTATCCACGATAATTGAAAATGATATTGATACTCATCGTTAAAGGATCTTTGACTACCCCCCCCCCCCCCACCGCCCTCGTGGACCACCTATGATTCCCCTCTATGATTTACCTTTATTAAGATAATATTTTTTATAGATGTACTTATATACTTCTGTGAAAAATACTATCTTAATCAACAGGAATTTAAAATAATTAATGAGGGTAAAGGGGTTAGGCAAATATCCTACAACAATGAGTATCAATAACATTTTCAATTATCGTGGATAAAATTTCGTTCCATTTCAATAAACAATCCTGTCTTAATTGGGGGGGGGGGGCGGGGTGAAGTAGCTACATAGAGGAGAAAGAGGATCAATGAGGGTAGGGGGTATTCAAATATCCTACAACGATAAGTATCAATAACATTTTGAACTATCGTGGATAAAATTTCGTTTCATTTGAATAAGCAATTCTGTCATAATTGGGGGACGGGGTGGGTGGTTCATAGAGAGCTAGATAGAGAGGAAAGGTGGTTAATGAGGGCGGAGAAGGTAGTCAAAGATCCTACAACGATAAGTATCAATAACATTTTCAAATATCATAGATAAAATTTCGTTTTATTTCAATAAGCAATTCTGTCATCCTTGGTGGTGGGGGGATCAGAGGGGGGGGTGTCCATTTCTAAAGAGTATTTCGCCTTTACCAAAGTCGTGTTTAGCGACATTTACAGTTATAATACCTAATGACACGTCCTCATTTTGATATTTTCTTGAATAGATAGCCTCTTACGCGTTTTCATGGTAAATCAGGAACTCTTACGTAAAAATATCAAAAAGTGGCAGCTAGGATTTCAAATCTTGAAAATTTGGAATCTAGGAGCTATTTAGGACATTTCCACATAAGCCGTTTTTTATTACATTTTCAGACCACCTGCGACTGGTTGAGGCACTCTGTGTTCTGTTACCATAAAATAAAATTGCATTTCATATTAGGGTCAAGTGGGGTAATGAAGAACATGGGGTAATTCAGAACAGAAGAGCTTTAAGCTTAATTTACAGACTTTTAAGTAAGTATGATATCAATATTCTAACCTCATACCATCTACAAGAAGTTCTGAATATTTGGCAATTTTTCTATTGTTACTTAGTAGCAGGATATTCGAACAGAAATCCTAATCGATAAAATGTTGACAATCAAAGTAGCACTTGTTCAGTATTTTGTCTCGCATTTAAAAAAAACAAATCCGAAAAATCAAAAAAAAAAATTTTCTCATGTATTATTAATGGTATAATTAAAATTCACTTGGGATTTTATTCTTTGCAAATTTAATTAATAATAATAAGGTGTTCTTCATTAGCCGAAAAATTTGACATTGTGGGGTAATGAAGAACAGCATTTCAAGTAAATGAAAAAACGTATAGGAGGACGAACTTGCATTTATTTGACATCTAGACAGTTCTCGCAGTGTAAAACTACATTAAAGAAAATTTTTCGAATTTATTTAAAAATATCTATCGTACACTGAGAAAATGAGACATGACTGACTACTGTCCGGACAGGAGTGGTTCCTGTCCAAATAAAAAATTTTAATTAGACAGCACTCATTGCTTTCTGGACATGAACCATTCCTGTCTGGAAAGGACTCAGTAATGTCTTGGACATTAATGAAATAGACAGTAGTGAACCCTGTCTAGACAGGAATGGTTAATGTCCAGACCTGAATGATAACTCTCCGGTGGTGAATTTGAAAGAAGGTTATAAAATGTAATAGACGTCATTCAAAAAAATGTACATTTGGACAAGACTACACTGAGAGACTGAAGATTTGAATATTTATAAAACTTGTTGAAATTTTATTATGTTAGGTTAGAGGTTAGGGAAAAACGTACTTTTTCTTAATATTTCAAATGGGTCAATCCACTGACTTTTGTCTGTAAGCTGTTACGGCAATATTTTTAATAATTCTAATTTTAAAATATGTGAAACGCCAACATTTTCTGAATTCAGTAAGCATATTAAAATGGTATAAATTTTCTTTCTTTTCGTGTTATTAATAATCAAAAAATGGAGGTTCACAAGCATATTTGTAACCTCAAATCTGGTTTTTTTTTTAAAGATGTTATAATTCTTAGAGTAATTAATGTAATATTTAACAGGCGAACGCTCCGTTTGTTTTTATTTTTTATTAAAAATATTGCCGTAACAGCTTACAGACAAAAGTCAGTGGATTGACCCATTTGAAATATTAAGAAAAAGTACGTTTTTCCCTAACCTCTAACCTAACATAATAAAATTTCAACAAATTTTATAAATATTCAAATCTTCAGTCTCTCAGTGTAGTTTTGTCCAAATGTACATTTTTTTGAATGACGTCTATTACATTTTATAACCTTCTTTTAAATTCACCACCGGAGAGTTATCATTCAGGTCTAGACATTAACCATTCCTGTCTAGACAGGGTTCACTACTGTCTATTTCATTAATGTCCAAGACATTACTGAGTCCTTTCCAGACAGGAATGGTTCATGTCCAGAAAGCAATGAGTGATGTCTAATTAAAATTTTTTATTTGGACAGGAACCACTCCTGTCCGGACAGTAGTCAGTCATGTCTCATTTTCTCAGTGTATGTAAATACATTATTAAGATGAAGTGCATAGTGAATAGTGCATAGGCATAGTTTCAGCGTGAATACTGGATAGTGCTTTGTACCAATTCAAGACCCACTGCTGTATAATTTGCTACAAGTAAGTATGTTTAACAGACAGACAGACAGAGAGAGAGAGAGAGAGAGAGAGAGAGAGAGAGAGAGAGAGAGAGAGAGAGAGAGAGAGAGAGAGAGAGAGAGAGAGTGAGAGTGACTGAGTGAGAGAAAGTGAGAGAGAGAGAGACAGAGAGAGAGAGAGAGAGTCAGAGAGTGAGAGAGTCAGAGAGAGTGAGCGAGAGAGAGAGAGAGAGTGAGTGACTGAGTGAGAGAAAGTGAGAGAGAGTGAGAGAGAGAGAGAAAGAGAGACAGAGAGAGAGAGAGAGAGAGAGAGAGTCAGAGAGAGTAAGCGAGAGAGAGAGAGAGAGAGTGAGAGTGAGAGAGTGAGTGAGAGGAAGTGAGAGAGAGAGAGAGTGAGTGACTGAGTGAGAGAGAGAGAGTGAGAGAGAGTGAGAGAGAGGAAGTGAGAGAGGGAGAGAGTGAGAGAATGAGAGAGAGAGAGAGAGAGGGAGAGAGAGAGTGAGAGAGAGTGAGTGAGAGGAAGTGAGAGAGAGAGCGAGTGAGAGAGAGAGAGAGAGCGAGAGCGAGAGAGTGAGTGACTGAGTGAGAGAAAGTGAGAGAGACAGAGTGAGTGACTGAGTGAGAGAAAGTGAGAGAGTGACAGAGAGTGAGAGAGAGGGAGAGAGAGAGAGTGAGTGACCCTGAAAACCTCTAAGTAGCGATATTGAAGCAAACTTTTTAAGATTATACGCCATATTGGATCCGCCATTTTGAATTTTAAAAATTAGATTTTAGACTCCTATTCAGCGGCGTTAGGAACCTTTCTTCACCAAATTTAAAATAAATCCGTCAAAATTTTATGGGTTTATATAAGTTTTTACATTACTACTTTTGATATGGTTGATTTTTTAACATATATGATGCATTATCATTCAAATGGTTCAAGTATCATATACCTACTATACATTTTTTTCAAGTTTTTGCATCCCTTAATACAGTAGTATACTTAAGGTAACTTTTTTCTTACATTCGCCTTAGAAATAATTCTGTTCTTCATTACCCCAAAATTTCGCAACTTTGTCAAAATCGTAGGGGTAATGAAGAACACCCATTTCTGGCCAATCAAAGGCATCTATAGATTCTGCTAACCCATGGAATTATTCTAGGGATGTGACGTAACAAGAGGATGCAAAAAAAATTGAAAGTATTTCCTTTTAAAACAAAAAAACTTACGTCATTGGTGAAAATTGTGAATTCTGTTCTTCATTACCCCACCTAACCCTAAATAAGAATAATTATTTATTGTAATTATAATTATATATAAAAATAGAAAATAATTTTAATATTTAAAAAATAATAATATTATAAATAATTAAAATTATTTACCTATATTATTATTATTTTTATTATAATTATTTTTCTATTTTTATTATTTTTAATTATTTAACTGTAAATTTCTAATGGGAGTATCAAAAATGAGCTATAAATTGTAAACAGGAGATTGAAAGAAAATAAGTTTAATAACTTAATGAATGTAATTTGTTAATTTTGAAAACGGAGTGTATCAAGTAGTAACTAAAGATGGATTAATTAAGGGTTGGTTTCCTCGAACAGAGATAGCATTATCAGGTATCAATATAATAGCCCCAAGCACAATGAAAAATCTTAAATCTTAAAAATGAGAGGAAGTAGCACAGACATATATCTCTGTCCTGCTTCCTCTCATTCTTACGATATGCGATTTCAAGATTAAAGTTTCATTCTGCTTAGGGCTAATGACACTTTCTGACGTATCAAAGGACGCGTTACTTAGTTTAAGGGAAGCAGCAGCAAAACAGTCTACCTACAAGTGGAGGGCAGGGTTTTAAGAAATGCAACTGCAAATCATCGAAATCTCAATGCAAATCAAAACGATGCGATTAGCCTAACGCACAATGAATCGTAATCGCTAATCCTTAATCGTAAGAATGAGAGGAAGTAGGACAGACATATATCTCTATCCTGCTTCCTCTCATTCTTACGATTAAGGATTAGCGATTACGATTCATTGTGCTTTAGGCATTTGTTTCAAGTCGGTAACACAATGCAACTCTCGCTGTCATCAGAGTCAACCTTGCACTAATAAATAATGTGTTTAATTATAAATCAATAAGAATTGTAATTTTATTTTATGGTAAAGAATAAAAATAGAAAAATAATTATAATAAAAATAATAATAATATAGGTAAATAATTTTAATTATTTATAATATTATTTTTAAATATTAATATTATTTTCTATTATTATATATAATTATAATTACAATAAATAATTATTCTTATTTAATATGAATTGTAATTTTATTTTATGTTAACAGAATTAACTGTGAATAAAACGTTCCAATATTTCAGTACATGATGATTTCCTTGAATATATCATTTTCTTCTATTGGCCTAAACTGCATTTGTCGAATAGCTAACTGCCTAGCCAGTTAGCTAATTGCCTGAGTCCTTTCAGGCAAATAGACGAATGAGAGTAAAAATGAAGCTCGTTCGTCTATTCGGCGCCGGTTAGCTAACTGCCTATAGGCAGTTAGCTAAATGACGGATTCTTCTATTTGCCTGCGAAATTTACATGCATGCGTTGAAAGTTGCGTTGTAATGAGAGAGAAAAAGACATAGATATACGTGTGTCTTTTTCTCTCTCATTACAACGCAACTTTCAACGCATGTGATGGACACCTAGGTGCATAAATGCCTTACCCCGGACCTCTCTTTCTTTCTCACGTATTCTCATGGGCAGGGACAACCAGTTGGGGGTAAGGCATTAATGCACCTGGGTGGACATTGATGTCTTCCCTTTTTTCCACTAGATTTTTTATGGAAACACATGAAAAAATCTAGTGGAAAATGGGAAGGCATTAATGTCCCAGACTGTATAGCCTAAAGCACAACGAATCGTAATCGCTAATCCTTAATCGTAATAATGAGAGAAAGCAGGACAGAGATATATGTCTATCCTACTTCCTCTCATTCTTACGATTAAGGATTAGTGATTACGATTCATTGTGCGTTAGGCTTATGTAAACATAGGGATTCGTACAACGCAGAACTTTGCGTTAAACCACTAGATCATTAATTCACTAGCTAGAGGTATAACGCATCAACGCAAGAACGCAGCGTTCAACGCAGGCATCTTATTGCACCCTAAGGGCGCAATTACATGTCTGCGTCGAACGCTGCGTTTTTGCGTTGAATAATGAGAGAGAGGAGGAGAGAAATATAGTCACATCTTTGTCACTCTCAGCATTCAACGCAAAAACGCAGCGTTCGACGCAGACATATAATTGCGCCCTAAAGATACTGGCACATGTGGGAGAACAGAAGAATAGTGGAATAGAATTAACCAATCAGGAAATGCTTTCCAATGTAACCAACTATCTGATTCGGCTATTCTATTCCTTTATTCTCCCACCTTCCTGACAAAATGACCTTACCTTCCTGATTTGTGACGTCACATTAAGATACTCTATTACGTGGGATTTTAACGTTTGTTACGTATGTATATTACGTCCTGAATTTAAAACACAATGCATTTTCTGTTGGGTGGGGGTTAAGGACGTTGGAACCCGAAAGCTGAGTGGCGTAGAAACACCTTTTCCTCCTTTGCTCGAAAATTTCCCTTTCATGAATTTTTTTTAAAAACACTGGACACTTTTTCAAAAAAAGGGCTATGGTAATGGTAGACAAAATAATCTTGCAATGTCAAAACAGTAGTTAATTTTGTCGCTTGTAGGCACATTTGTTTGCATAAAACAAATGTTTAAAAAATTCCTTATCTTAAATACTTTTGTCTACCATAGCCCTTTTTTTGAAAAAGTGTCCAGTGTTTTTAAAAAATAGTATATTAAGCAACAAGGGGTTAAAGGCAGCCATTTGTTTACGCTGATGTTTGTGTACGAGTAACAGTCGAGGGCGAAGCCCTAGACAAAACGAGTACACAAACAACATTGTAAACAAATTGGACTGACTTTAAACCCATGTTGCTTACGATACTTTTTATTCCAAAGGCACAACAGAGGTGCTTTTAAATGCTTGTAGGTTAGGGTCGAAATGCGTTCATTTGTTTGACCGTATGAAAATGGAGTCCATTTTTTCCATAAGGTGAAAAAAAGGTAATTATTTAGAATCGCGGCTTTTGTGAATTTTTAAGTTTTTTGATCGGGACCAAGCTTAAGTGGTGTATTTTAGCACCAAAGTAAATAATCCGGTGGGGGAGGTTGAAAAAGTTTACCTGCTTTTTTTATTTTTACAAAAAACTTCAATTTTTTAACTGCACTAAGACAGGCAGTTACGCATCCTTTTAAAAGTAATCACTTACGTAAGGGTGAAGACCCATGCGAAGAAGTAGATTATCAGAGGAATAGAATAGACCAATCAGAAAAAACTTTCCATTGTGACCAATTATCTGATTGGTCTATTGTAATCCACTGATACCTTACTCCGTCGTATGGAACTTCACCCTAAGGCCAGAGTTGTGTAGTGACGGAGCACTGGCGGCAACTGACCGGTGACCGTTAGAGTTCCTATAAAGAGAGTTAGGACACGTGAGGTTCAACTTTTGATTGGCTCAGCGTAACCGGAGACGGAAGTGTATTGAAAGTTTTTTCATTGGCTGAAAAGAGCGCGCTGATTTTAAAATGCTTTCTTAACAAACATTTTTAAATTTCGCCCGCCCTTTTTAACCAATCACACAAATTACTTCATCGTCATTTCCGTCTCCGGTTTGTCAACAGGCTAGTGGAAGGGGGCACATGTCCTAACTCTCTTTATAGGAACTCTAGTGACCGTCATAGAACCGAAATAATTTCCTATCGACCAGCTTGAAAAAAAGAGAGAGTGAGGGACTGTCCTCCTCACTCTCTCTTTTTTTCAAGCTGGCCGATAGGAACACATTCCGTGCGGTAATTACTGTATTTTTTGACAATAATTATTGTTATATTATTTCGGTTCTGTGACGGTCACCGGTCACTTGAGGTCAGGTGAAGACTACCCACCTCTGTGTAGCACTACAGTCTCCTATACAATCCTGAGCATGTTTACACCTGTAAAAATAATAGTAAAGGTGTAAATATTTATTAAACCAATAAATCTAAAACTGATATTAAAATGTTTAAAGTGATTTAAGCAAAGAAAATTGGTTAAATCAGTAAAATTTATCATATTAAAAAATTGAAGTTTTTTGTAAAAATAAAAAAAGCAGGTAAACTTTTTCAACTTCCCCCACCTGATTATTTACTTTGGTGCTGAAATACACCACTTAGGCTTGGTCCCTATCAAAAAACTTAAAAATTGTCAAAAGCCGCGATTCTAAATAATTACCAATGAATGCGTTTAGACCCTGTCTGCAGGCATCTAAAAGCGCCATTTTTGTGCCTGTGGGATAAAAAATTCATAAAAGGGAAATTTTCGAGCAAAGGAGGAGAAAGTGTTTCTACGCCACTCTCAGCTTTCGGGTTCCAACGTCCTTAATGACGTATATTACAAACGTCAAAAACTCGAAGCTGCAAGCTGTAAATCATGAGTATAAGAAGGAAGGAATATATCACCCTCACTCTCATGATTTGCAGCTTGGAGGCACACTCTCACCTCGGTGTCTGTCTGCATGCGCATGCAACTGACATGAGATTGAGGAAGACAAAACATCCAAATTTCTATTTCTGTCTTCTTCTATCTCATGTCGATTGCATGCGCGTGCAAACAGGCAAACTAAGTGGGAGCGTATCATGAAGGTCCCGTCCCATGGCAGCGTCAAAACCGAAAACGTAAAGCGTTCAGCCAATAAGAATATGTTTTACAATGGAACTTATTCTAATTGAGCGTTCTGATTGGAGCAACGTTTTACGCTTTTCCGTTTTGACGCTGTCATGGGACGGGACCTTTAGGCTGAAATCCGATGCGAGCAGCAAGCGCAAAACCGAAAGCAGAAAGTCATTAGAGTGAGAGAGACAGTGATATCTACCTACCTCTCTCACTCTCATGATTTCTGCTTTCGGTTTTGCGCTTTCTGCTCACATGGGATTTTACCCTGACTATGGATGGGAAGTGACCGTCATCTGACGTCAGGTGACCGATGACTGTCATCGGACCGTCAACATCTGTCATTGTGGACATCATCTTTTTTCGGAAATATGAAGTAAAATTTAGTGCAAATGAAGTCTAATAAAATTGTAAAAATTAATCTAAATTTGTTTTGTTTAAACAATATTTTACAATAATACATCAAACTAGCGTTAAGAATAAATAATATTTATTGTCGGTTAAAGATGCAACCCGACACACAAAGAGGGTCAAGAAATAGGTATTTAACAGGAGCTGATTGACTGATGCATATGAAATTTAAAAAGTGACAATATTTGCACATAAAATGTTGCCAGGATACTTAAATGACAAAATAATAATGATTTATTATTTGCATTTGAGGATTTTCCAAGAATTATCACAAATTTGCGTAATCTTTAACAACGGTTTCGAGGTTAGATTTCTCAGTTAATAGTAAGAACTTGGAAAACTGTATTATCTTTTACTTGCAGACCTCGCTAATGTTATAAATGATTCAGGCGTTGTTTTTGTACTATTGTTAATTCTAAACATCAAGTGTAAATTCGTTAAAACTTGATTTATAACATGATTTCCTCGATGACGGTCCGATTTCCGATGACGAGTAATCGGACCGATGACGGTCATCTGACAAAGCGGTGCGCTGTCATCTTGGTCAGTGCACATCCCTAACCCTGACGCATCCATAAATGCCTTACCCAGAACTAGTTGTCCCTGCGCATGAGAATACGTGAGTAAGAGAGAGAGGTCGGGGGTAAGGCATTAGGTGTACACCTACACTGTAAAAAACATACTTGCAGAATTACAATGCAAAGTATTTTTCCGTCCCAAACATTAAATTTATATTGTAATAGTCCATCGTAATACGTGATAAAAATGCAACGCGATTGTAAAACTACACTTCGAGTGTAGAACTTCATCGTGTTGCGATGAAAATATTCATTCGGTTTGAATATGGCTTGTCTGTTTCACGTATAACGTGGTGAAATCACAACGCGTTGTAAAATTACTACGTAACACGATGGAAATATTTCGCTTCACGTATCACGTAGTAATATTACAATGCATTCTGATTTCTCTGCATCGACTGTGATTTCACTACGTGGTACGTAAAATATTTGCATGTCGGTCGAATATTTTCATCGTAATACGTTGTAAATTTATCACGTGTCAGGGTAAAATCCCATGTGAGCAGAAAGCGCAAAACCGAAAGCAGAAAATCATGAGAGTGAGATAGGCAGACATATATCACTGAGGGCGCAATTATATATCTGCGTCGAACGCTGCGTTCTTACGTTGAATGGTGAGAGAGAGGAAGACAGAAATATAGTCACATTAGAGTTCCTATAAAGAGAGTTAGGACACGTGAGGTTCAACTTTTGATTGGCTCAGCGTAACCGGAGACGGAAGTGTATTGAAAGTTTTTTCATTGGCTGAAAAGAGCGCGCTGATTTTAAAATGCTTTCTTAACAAACATTTTTAAATTTCGCCCGCCCTTTTTAACCAATCACAAAAATTACTTCATCGTCACTTCCGTCTACGGTTTGTCAACAGGCTAGTGGAAGGGGTCACGTGTCCTAACTCTCTTTATAGGAACTCTAAGTCACATCTTTGTTACTCTCACCATTCAACGCAAAAACGCAACGTTCGACGCAGGCGTGTAATTGCGCCCTTACTCTCTTACTCTCATATTTACTGCTTTCGGTTTTACGCTTTCTGCTCACATGAGATTTTACCCTCACGTGAAGCGATTTATTTCCATCGTGTCAGGGTGCGATCCCATGTGAGCAGAAAACGTCAACGGAAAGCAGAAAATCATGAGAGTGAGAGAGTCAATGATATACGTCTGTCACTCTCGCTCTCATGATTTTCTGCTTTCCGTTTACGTTTTCTGTTCACATGGGATCGCACCCTAAAAATACAAGGAAATTTTTTACAGTGTACATATGTATATTACTTTAAAAACTCCGAGTTACGAGTAACTGCGCAACCCTGTAGTTGGTGGAAAGAACACAATTCTATTGTTTATGTTTAAATTTATAATTGTTTAGGGAACAAATTCTCTAAACAAGTTTTAATTCGAACAGCTGATAGGGCTAATATTGTACGCTTTTCTTGGACTGTTTTAGAAATACTAAGCTGCAATGAAAACAGCAAATACCTTGCTTAATTAATATTAGCATAATGCATAATAGTGACTGTTTTCTAAATACAAGTGAAAGAAAGGCACAAATCCTATCGTTTACTACATTTATGCTGACAATGAGATGACCTCTTAGGTCTACATTTCTCATCGGCAGAAAAAATGTGTCAATTTTTCTTGATATTCGACACTTTTCGTTTTTTCTGCAGTAACATTGAGAAGTGATGTTGATAGATAGTGTTAGTTTCTGCACTTTTATTTTTAGTGTTGATTTGTGTGAAGCAGAAAGATAAATTAAGAATAGAAGAGAAAAACATAGCGGTTGTTTTTATACAGGAGTAGTGCTTTGTCAGTACAGTAGAAAGTTCGTTGTACGAATAGAGCTGTGCGCACGCATTCTTGCCTGGAACGGAATGGAACAGAATCTGTAGTCGGATGACGACTATCGATACCGACTCCAAAATAAATAGACACTGTTGGTGAGAAAATTGACAAGTATTTGTTCGCGTTTCTGTGCAGTTAGTTAAAAAGTTATTTGGTAACTATAAAGTTGCAATTTTTCGGTACAAAATATTACACAATGTACCTCCAAAATCTGCTTATTAGATTTGCGTACGTTGTGAACCTTGACAAATTATTGTGGTGTTCTTGTCATACAATTTATAAATTAAATTAGTAGTGGAAAGAATGTCTGAAGAAACTGATTAAAAATTTTTGTAAATTTTCTGCAAAATAAGTTTCGGATAGGTTAAATGTTCTTGTGAATTATGTTCTTACATGCAAACTGATGTACTTGACGTTGCCGCGCATTTCTTACAAACACCCATCACAAACGAGCCTTTCTATTATTTTCTTCATTTCAAGATAATTTTACTATTTCCAAGACTAATACTTTACCCGCCTCAGGACGGGTTATGTTTCCCACTTTTATCGGCATTCTAGGTGAGTACTTTTTGTATACTAAATTTCATGTTTATATAAACAATATTAAACATTAAATATTTAATGCAAAAAAATAAGAGATCATTGTAATCATACAAATATATTATATATTATTATGTTAGTTGTTTTATACTACTGTAGTTTAAGTCTAGAGTTGACCAGGAAATTCCTCATTAACCCTTTTGAGGCATACCTTTTTTCTGAAATAAGAAAATAATTGTTTTCAATAATTTTAGAAATTTAGTGATCGAGAAAAACGAAAGCGGTCATTTTTTAAAACATCCAAATTTTTTTACCTTCACCACTTTTCATTTATTATTAATCTAATAAATACTTTTTGATTCGATACCAGAATTTAAAATCGCAATTTTGACCAGTTTAGAAATTTGAAGTTCTCCGAAAATAATTAAAACTTTATAATTTACGACATTATTGAACAATTATAGTAAAAAATAAATGCATAGACGAAATTTAGAGAATAATAAAAACTGAAATCTAATAAAAAACAAAATCTGTAATTTAAAAAGAACCAAAGGCCACAAATCTTTTTACTATAATTTTAATACAAAAAGGTCTACAATATCTTCAACAAATTATTATTGAACAATTAAAATGTTAAAAAAAATAATGGTTATGGATATTTAAGTTTTTAGCCTTTAGTTCTTTAACCCATTTATAAAGCAGGGCTGTTATGGATTAAAATCACTTTGATTTAAAACATTGGGGAATTTGCATTAAAATCATGATTTTAATATTTTATTCTTTATAAAAATTTAAAAAATTGTGCTAATACAGATGATCAATATACCTACGATTTACAAATTTTTGGTATGAAGATAGCAAAAAAAAGTATTACATTTTTATATCTTTAAATCATTATAATTAAAGGGGTTCAACCACTCGAGGACATCAAAAAAAGGCCTTATTTTAATTTTTTTTTTTAAAGAAAATTTTAAATGTAATAAAAAATATGTTTATATATCTTGATTGGGTACACTTTAAAGAGAAAAAAATATACTTCATAAATTTTTTTATTTTTTCAAATATTACATTTATAGGTAGGTGATAAAAAACCTTTTTAAGGGTAATGACCTCGCGGCTGGAAAGGTTTTTGCTACAATTTTCATCCTAGAACAAAAAACAGTAGAACTTTATAAGGCAGTTGCAGACAACTGCCATAAAAAGTCTTTTTATGCCACTTGGCATGTGAATGTCAGAAAAGCCGGCGTTTAAAGCAAATTTTGAGAGCGGTACTTCAGTTTTCTTGTTTGCACTACTATTATTTTTACTCATGGTATGAATATGAGTGGGGCGGGGGTATGGGAGGGGGGTACTATATGTTTTTGAGTGCACAAATTAAACATTATTTAATGTGCATCGTGTTCCCAAACTTTAGGGTCACTAGTCCCTCGAGGGCTAGGGGACAGCCCCCCCCCCCCGCCGCAATGCGCCTGCGCGATGAGAGTTTTTTTCACTGTTCGGAAGTTTTTTTTACCTCTAACGTTCACTGACCTAAAAACTGTGAGTTCTGCCCCGCTTAAGGCGAACGAAAACACGAGGTTTTCGTGCATGTGTGGTAGAAAATAATTGAATTTAATGTCCTAGAAAAATGAAAAAACTGTCTTGAAAAAATCCTGAAAATGTCCTGAAATTACAAATTAGGTTTCCAGTAGACACCCTGTATCGTTACCTACGTCTTGCCATCGTCTCATTCTCGTCGCACAGACGTCTCGTCCTGAAAGCCTCATTCTTACCTAAAAACTCATGCTTTACGTGCTTGCAGCATAATATACTATTCTATTTTTACATCTCAAAAGCTAGAGAAAGATGTAGAGGGTATTTTTTTAATCGATTTTTCCAAAAATGGTGAACATTTTAAGAAAAAACAGAGGTGTTTCCTTAAAAAATAGGCACTAAATTGTTTATAACTAAAAAAAATGTGCAACATAAAAAAACCCCCAACGTCTTTCTCTAGATAATGTTATTAAGAAGCTACAGTTAAAATTTTAAGCAAATCGGTTAAAATTTGTGGAACTTGTGTTTCCGGACAGCTCAACAAAATTAGTTTTGAGAAAAACGCGTTGGAGCAACTTCATTTTAGGTGGGTAAAATTAAGCACTTGTGATTTTTTTTCTTCTTTTTTTTTGAAAAAAAAAAGAAAGAGAATAATAATATTACAGGATGTTATTAGACATGTCTTGAAGTAAACAAAAAAAATTTCAAAATGTATGACGACTCTGTAGCACACAGCTCAACCGTCTAGAAGCTGAATTTAGAAAAAATATATACTAAATTAATCTTTTTCCTCTTATTCTAGAAAGTTCAAAGTATCTTTTGAGCCAATTAAAAAAAATTGAGTTTTTGAAAATTCTAGAGTGGTGAGAAAATACTTGAGTAAATCCCAAACGTTAATTAACTCGTATTCCAATTTGTTCCATCTTTTAAATTTCAATTAATTCAAATTTAAATGCATATTAATTAATGCAAAATAATTAAATAATATTAATTATTTTTCATATTCACACACGGAGAGAAAAATCTAGCTTTTATAGCACCAAGTTTTCCCCTTCCTTTGTAGTAAGTGAATTCGAACTACAAAAGCAAGCGCTCCACTCTTTTATAGCGTGGACTCACGCGAAAATAGTACAAATTTTTACTCCAATAGCGTGAAGGGGCGTACACTGCAAAGGCAGGGATTCATGCTACAAAGGCAAGATATTTCGCTCCGTGCAATAATGCTTTTTTTAATTCTTACAATATTTCTAATTGTAAGAGATTTCACTTTTTTGAAACTGCACTGAGAAAAAAATGCTATAGAATCAATCTCATATTGGTTTGATGCAACAAACGGCGTATTCACCACCGTTCAAACAATTATGCTTTAGTTTTAATAGTACATACTTTCATTTTTAATACTATTGATTTGATATAAATTACTTTTAAAACAAATAAATATCAATTGTCCCAATGAAATATTTTTCCAAAGTAATAAGAAAAATTATTTAATAGAAACAAGGAAATTATTAAATCCATAGCATATGTGGAAAATGTGAAAAAAAATTGCTCTGGACTGAATAAAATCAGATTATGAAAACTATAGCATATGCTATAAACTTGAGAAGAAAATGTTGAAGTCTGAATAGTACCGTCTCCATAAGTTGAAAAAGTTTGACTTTTAAATGAAAAGCATTATTAAATGTATATACAAAAATTTAGTTTTACATTAATATTCACATTTTTTTTTAATTTCAACTCACATTCAATTATACTCACCAACCTATCAACATTCTTTTATTTTATATTTGTATTAGCAGATTTTTTTTTAATACATATTTTTTACACATTTTCATATATTCATACATATTAATTTTCTTTTTATTTAATCTTCCACTGAAAAAATGAGACATGACTGAGTACTGTCCGGACAGGAGTAGTTCCTGTCCAAATAACAAATTTTAATTAGACAGCACTCATTGCTTTCTGGTTATGAACCATTCCTGTCTGGAAAGGACTCAGTAATGTCTTGGACATTAATGAAATAGACAGTAGTGAACCCTGTCTAGACAGGAATGGTTAATGTCCAGACCTGAATGATAACTCTCCGGTGGTGAATTTAAAAGAAGGTTATAAAATGTAATAGACGTCATTCAAAAAAATGTACATTTGGACAAAACTACACTGAGAGACTGAAGATTTGAATATTTATAAAATTTGTTGAAATTTTATTATGTTAGGTTAGAGGTTAGGGAAAAACGTACTTTTTCTTAATATTTCAAATGGGTCAATCCACTGACTTTTGTCTGTAAGCTGTTGCGGCAAAATTTTTAATAATTCTAATTTTAAAATATGTGAAACGCCAACATTTTCTGAATTCAGTAAGCATATTAAAATGGTATAAATTTTCTTTCTTTTCGTGTTATTAATAATCAAAAAATGGAGGTTCACAAGCATATTTGTAACCTCAAATCTGGTTTTTTTTTTAAAGATGTTATAATTCTTAGAGTAATTAATATAATATTTAACAGGCGAACGCTCCGTTTGTATACTAATTTAATTTAAATGGAACAATGTGAAATTGCTGTGTTCACTTAAAATATAAAAATTAACCTTTTTGAGTAAGAAATTTAAAATTTTTAATATTTCCTAAACGAGACAAAACACGTTCGTCAAACTTTATAGGCAAGTAGATTATATTAATATTAAATTATATTCAGAACCTCAAATTTGTAGGAGGTTCCATAAAAAAGTAATAAGCTTCGAAAAATAGTGAAACTTTATACAAGTATAAATATTTTAAATCAGAGTATCACTTTAAAATAATAAAATTTTATAATAAACCCATCTTTTCTGTGTTCAGAATTAAATAATTTATATTTCTAATAAGTTCTGATAAATATTATATTAATTACTCTAAGAATTATAACATCTTTAAAAAAAAAACCAGATTTGAGGTTACAAATATGCTTGTGAATCTTCATTTTTTGATTAATAATAACACGAAAAGAAAGAAAATTTATACCATTTTAATATGCTTACTGAATTCAGAAAATGTTGGCGTTTCACATATTTTAAAATTAGAATTATTAAAAATTTTGCCGCAACAGCTTACAGACAAAAGTCAGTGGATTGACCCATTTGAAATATTAAGAAAAAGTACGTTTTTCCCTAACCTCTAACCTAACATAATAAAATTTCAACAAATTTTATAAATATTCAAATCTTCAGTCTCTCAGTGTAGTTTTGTCCAAATGTACATTTTTTTGAATGACGTCTATTACATTTTATAACCTTCTTTTAAATTCACCACCGGAGAGTTATCATTCAGGTCTGGACATTAACCATTCCTGTCTAGACAGGGTTCACTACTGTCTATTTCATTAATGTCCAAGACATTACTGAGTCCTTTCCAGACAGGAATGGTTCATGTCCAGAAAGCAATGAGTGCTGCCTAATTAAAATTTTTTATTTGGACAGGAACCACTCCTGTCCGGACAGTACTCAGTCATGTCTCATTTTCTCAGTGTAAACCTAATTCGCACGCTCTTAAACTAATTCTTAAACCTAACGATATATATATAATACTACGCATTTTCTAATATCTGAGTCCGATTTCAAGTTCCTTATATACTAACTGAAAGAATTATTCAACACTTGCGAGCAGAAACGAAGCAAATGTCAAAAGAAGCGAATGCGCCACTAGCGGGCACTTAAGGCACTGCAGGTTTAAGAAGCGGCAAAATTAAAAATAAAGAACAGTTAAGAAACTCATAATATAAATTTAAAAATAATGGAAATTGTAAAAAATTAACTTGAAAAAATAGAGTAATATGAAAAATATATTTTCTTATTATATTTCTAACAAAATAAGCAAAGTAGATAAACTTGATATAATTCTTTTCGTCCACTAACGTGATAAAAAATATACATGTGCAGAGGATATTATAAAATACATAAATTAAAATTGCATTTCAATGTAGAATATCTTAAATAATTCAGAATATTATTTATAGAAATATGTATTTACAAATATATCAATAAAACAATCTTTGTTTAAAAATATATGACATAATTTTTGTTGTCGAAGAGAATATTTCAATGTATCAAAAAAATTCGTTTCCTAAAGTAGTGAACTTATTTAACGTGTTACATACAATTTTCTGTCAATGCAGAATATGTTTATTACTGTTTATCATTATTCAAAGATCAAATACCTTATTTTTTCAATTAATGGACCATAAACGAAACCACTTCTTAATATTTATAAAGTTTGTGAAAAATGTACAAATTTAATATACAAAATTTAAGATGTAAAATTGGCCAAAATCGAAGGATTTCAAGTAATCGAACATTTTCTTGTAAAAATTAATCTATTCCGGCTAGAAAATCGCAATGAAATTTATATTAAACAAGACTATAAACGAAACCACTTTTTAATATTTATATAGTTTGTAAAAAATTTACAAATTTAATATACGAAATTTAAAATGAAAAATTGGCGAAAATCAAAAAAATTCAATTAATCGAGGATTTTGTTGAAAAAATTAATCTTTTCACGCTAGACAATCACAATGAAATTTATATTAAACAAGACCATAAACGAAACCACTTTTTAATATGTATATAGTTTGAAAACAATTTACAAATTTTTTTTCGACTTTATATAGATGAAAAATTGTGTAAATCAGAAAATTTCAATTAATCGAAAATTTTCTTTAAAAAAATTATTATTTGCTGCTGGACAATCGCAATAAAGATTATACTGAAAAGGACCATAAACGAAACCAACTTTTAATATTTATATAGTTTATAAAAAATTTACAAATTTTTTTTCGAATTTATAGATAAAAAATTGTGAAATTCATAAGATTTCAATTAATCAAGAATTTTCTTTAAAAAAATTTATTTTTTCCCTCTAGACAATCGCAATAAACTTTATATTAAAAAAGACCATAAACGAAACCACTTTTTAACATTTATAAAATATAGGAAATTTAAGATATAAAAATCGTCAAAATCAGAAGATTTCAAGGAATCGAGAATTTTCTTGAAAAAATTAATCTATTGCCGCTAGATAATCGCAATGAAATTTATTTTAAACAAGACCGTAAAGGAAACGACTTTTTAACACATATATTTTTTAAAAAATTGACAAATATTTTATTGTGCGGAAAATCTAAACATCTCAGAAAATAGAAATATTTCTTGAAAAATTAATTTATTGACTCTAGCAATTAAGTTTTTATTTAAAAAACCATAAACAAAATCAGGTTTAAATATAAAAATTAATTTGTAAAAATGTATTAATTTACTACTCGATATTTAAGATGTAATAATAAATTGTGAATTATCTGAATCAAATTGTGAATTTTATTTCAAGTAATCAGAAATTTTCTTGTATATGTAATAGTGCCTATGGATATTTGTAATTAAGTTTTAACACAACTATTTTAAATTTCATTGTCAAAAGAAATTTGATCCAAAACAAATTAATTATTAATTTTCTTATTTTTGCTGTCTTAGAAATGACTTCATGAGGATTGTTAGTGTTAATTTGATAAAGAAATAAAATTAATTTAATTTTTTTTTACTATATTTATTGTATTTGTGTTTCAAGAAAATAATTTTTATTTTTAATTATACTTCAGTTTTAATTCTTAAATTAAAATTGTTGTAAATTAACGTTAAATTAAAGATTCCTTACGTATTATTTTTTTTGTATTTAATTATTTCACTTTGAATTTTGATTAAACTCATTTCAACATTCTACAATTTTATATTTAATTTTGTTTGCGTTTAAATATTATAATTTTTAATTTAATTTTTGTTATGGTTTTAATTTCTAAATTTAGTGATATTTAACTATAAGTTTTTGAATTTTAAATTTATTTAATACATTGATAATTGAATCCATAAACTGCGCTGTACGGTTTATAGCATTATCCTTTTGGCGGTATTCGAATACATCGTTTATTGAATCTATATAGATTATGCTATAAGTTTTATAGTACGATGCTTTTGGCGGTATTCGAATACATCAGGCCTGCACAAGCGAGTAGCTCCGGAGCACGCGTAAGGGGAAGTGGTCTCCTACCATGCGGACGGATAGGCATGTGCGGAGGTAAGAGAGGCAGAGCGAAGGGTGGAACGTACGCATGGTGGGAGAACGCTTCCCCTGACGCGTGCTCCCACACGGAAAGAAATATTTTGCATTTTTAGCATGAGAACACTTCATGCTCTTTCTGTAAAGACGTTTGCTTACATATAAAAGTAAAAATTTATGCATTTTAAGTATTAAGTGCTACCATAGAAAAAATGTATGGTAGACTTACTCTTAGTCTAAAATCATTTTACATAAAACGCAAAGGTATTTTACTCAAAAAGTAAGAAACATCGTTTTACGAAAATAGCAAAGAGACTTATAGACTTAGTCGGTGAGTCCACTGGAACCAGTGATTTGTCTCCGCCTATTTACCCTCTCCAACCGTTTGACATATGTGTGAGTTGTGCCCGTGTCCGTGTTTTGTTGTTGTAATCTTGTGCGCGCATCAATATTTCTGATTCGATTTTGTTAGATTTTAATGATTTTCTTTGGTAAGTATTAAAAAAAATGCAAAAATACACTTAAGGCGTTTTATTAATGTTATTTGAAACATGTTATATGCAATGTCAACTTATTTAAAAGGTTTAAAAGGAATTACTTTTTGGTCAGGCGTTTTTACTATAAGTTAAACTTTTTACATTTTTAAACACAAATTATTACACTGTAAACAATCATTGCTAATTGTGAGCTGAATTTATTTTTTAAAAGAATGTTTAGTGCCGTAATAAAGTACAGTAAAGCAATTTGTATCATTAATGTAATTAATTTCTAAAAATGTGACAGCTGATGCAGACATAACCTCAAAAATGTGCGATTCACTGACGTCTTCGTTGAATTCTCGTGCTCTATGTGGTTTGTTAAGTTTTTATTACTTATTTAAACAATGAAGTAAATATATAAATATTTCAATAAATCTAAGTTTTTAATAACAAACAAAAAACAACATTATAGTTTTATATTTTAACAGATATTACAAATACTTACTTCGTACATGAATCACACATACGTCAAACGGTTGGAGAGGGTAAATACGTGGAGACAAATCACTGGTTCCAGCGGACTCACCGACTAAGTCTATAAGTCTCTTTGCTATTTTCGTAAAACAATGTTTCTTACTTTTTGAGTAAAGTACCTTTGCGTTTTATGTAAAATGATTTTAGACTAAGAGTAAGTCTACCATACATTTTTTCTATGGTAGCACTTAATACTTAAAATGCATAAATTTTTACTTTTATAGGTAAGCAAAAGCCTTTACAGAAAGAGCATGAAGTGTTTTCATGCTAAAAATGCAAAATATTTCTTTCCGTGCAAACTGCTCTCTTGTGCAGGCCTGGAATACATCGTTACTTGAATCTAAAGAATATGCTATAGATTTTATAGCATCTGCTGATGTTTCAGATTAATTACTCTTTTGAATTCAAAGCAAACTGCTGTTCGATTAAGAACATATTTATTTATCTTAAATTATACTATTGTATAAAATAAATCAATATTTATTTAAAATAATTCCAAGTATTATAGTTTTATATAAATGTGAATTTTCTTTTCATAGTACCATATTTTTAACTTAATAGTTCCATTTATTTAAGTTAGAAAGATAAACATTTAAATTTAAAACAGAAAAATTTGTTTTAATGTCATGACATACTATAGCAGCCGCACTATTGAATTAACCCTTTAACACCCGAGCAAAATTGAGAGTAGGTATGAAAAAATGAAACACCATTCTAGGGGTTTTCGGGGTCGCTGATTACGAATTTGATGTCAAATTGACAATTTGACAATTGACAGCTGTCAATTCAATTGTCAACTTTTCTAAAAAGTGATCATTTTTGACAAAAATGACAGTATAAGGGTTTTCGGTGTCGCTGATTACAAATATGATGTCAAATTCACAATTTAACAATTGACAGCTGTCAATTCAGTTGTCAACTTTTCTAAAAAGTGATTATTTTTTACGAAAATGACAGTATAAGGGTTTTTAGGGTCGCTGATTATGAATATGATGTATAATTGACAATTTGACAATTGACAGCAGTCAATCCAGTTGTCAACTTTTCTAAAAAGTGATTGTTTCTGACGAAATTGACAGTGTAAGGGATTTCGGGGTCGCTGATTACGAATATAATGTCAAATTGACAATTTGACAATTGACAGCTGTCAATTCAATTGTCAACTTTTCTGAAAAGTGACAAAAATGACAGTATAAGGGTATTTGGGGTCGCTGATTACGAAAATAATGTGAATTTGTCAGCTAACAGCTGTCACATAATCAAAATCAGCCCAGGTAGTAAAAAGCAAAAAAAAAGTTTACGCATTGTACAACCTGTCTTTTCGTCTGTCGCTGAGTGATTTGTCGCTCGCAGATTTTTTGAATTTTTGACGAAAGTTGATAAATCCAGTCTTAACAAAATTTATGAATACATACAAGTATTATAAATACATTTCACAAAAAGTTTCTATTAAAGTTACATATCTTTCATACAGATAATTTGTTTTGTTGCATTTTTCTACGATTTGTTATATACCTATATATAACATGAAATGTCCTTTTCTAAGTTGCTATTCAATTTCGTTCATGAAAAGAAGGAAAAAATAATCATTAAAAATGTTCTTATATGCTCTTATCCTACATTTGCTTTGACAGCTGTTAAATTGTCAAATTGACATCATATTTGTAGTCAGCGTCCCCGAAACCGATATTCCTGTCATTTTCTTCAAAAATAATTACTTTTTAGAAAAGTTGACAACTGAATTGACAGATGTCAATTGTCCAATTGTCAATTTGACATTATATTCGTAATCAGCGACCCCAAAAACCCTTATAATATCATTTTCGTCATAAATAATCCTTTTTTAGAGAAGTTGACATCTGAATTGACAGCTGTCAATTGTCAAATTGTCAATTTGACATCATATTCGTAATCAGCGTCCCTAAAAACCCTTATACTGTCATTTTCGTAAAAAATAATCACTTTTTAGAAAAGTTGACTTCTGAATTGACAGCTGTCAATTGTCAAATTGTCAATTTGACATCATATTCGTAATCAGCGACCCCAAAAACCCTTATACTATCATTTTCGTCAAAAATAATTACTTTTTACAAAAGTTGACAACTGAATTGACAGCTGTCAATTGTCAAATTGTCAATTTGACATTATATTCGTAATCAGCGACCCCAAAAACCCTTATAAACATGTGTCACTTATTTATAATTATTGTTACTACTTGGGAAACACAAGATATTTTTTTTATGTTTGAGGCGCCATCTAGGATACGCCATTTTAAATTTTTTAATTTTGGTACTAGATTTGTATTAAGTAGTTCAAAAACTTTTAAATTCTGTGTCCCAAAATTTTTTTTGACTTGATGTCCTTCTGGGAGCTAACTGATTTTTTTTCACGATTTCTGAGATTTGCATAAACATTTGGTTATTTATTTATAATAAAATAATTTTTTTTTATTACTTGTATTTTTTTCTAGATACTAGCATTCATACTGAAGAAAATAAGCTAAACCGCATTAAAAAATATTGATATTCAAGAAAGTTACAGGCGTTTTTGCAAGTGGGACATATACGTCCCGCAAGCGTTAAAGGGTTAAAGACATTTTTTTCTCAGTGTGTTTAATTTTTCTCTTATAATTTCTAATTTTTACAAAATTTTAAGATTTTTTCTCCTTTTGCTTTTGATTTTTTTTTATATTTATCGTTTTATTTTAGGGTTTTCTTTAATTTTCTTCTTTTTATGCAAATTACTTAATGCTATTTTTTACAATTTTGTTATTATAACATTCACTAAACTTTTATTTCGTTTCATAATTATTTCCATATTTTTAGAAATAAACAGGGTCAGTTGAGGTAATTCAGGACAAAATTCTTAATTTTCACTAATAACGTAGGGGTCGTTCTCAAACTACGTCACACGCCTGGGGGGGGGGGAGGTTTCGAAAAATGACAGTTTTTCTATGTAAAAGTGTGACGGCAGGGAGGGGAGGGGGTCTAAAAGGGTCTCATACAGAGTGATGTAGTTTGTGAACGACCCCACAAGTCTTTTATTTTAAAAGGCAATAGTTTCGGTTTTTTTTTGCATTAACTTGTTACGTCACTTCCCTAGAATAATTGTATGGGTTAGTAGATTTTACAGGTGATCCTGAACCGCGAAAAACTGCTGTCCGCCATTACCCCTACAATTTTGACAAAATTGCAAAATTCAGGGGTAGTAGTAGTATATGAACCGTTCGCCGGAAAAACGGTACAAGTCGAAAATAGACATTTTGAGAAATCTTAAATTTAAGATTCATTTGTACGTTATAAGTAATTTAATGCATTATTATCAGCATTTTTATTTCTACTACAAAGGTTTACTATCGGTCAACAAATTTCCACAATAAGAGCAATGATTTTTGTATTATTATTAATTTAGTAAATAAACAAACGAAGACGGACTTAAGCCCTTTTTCGACAGATCGAGTAAAATATTCAAAAACCAAACGTTTTTAATTAGAAATAGTTAAATATAGTATATAATAAATAGTTTTCTTTAACTTTTTTATGGTCTTCGTTAAAAATGTATAAATATGACCAGTTTTATATGCGAAATAACATGGGTTTTACACAACATTAAAAATTTCTGGTTAACCCATTAACGCCCTTGCTTAGGAAAAAATTTATATCAAAAAAGTAAATACTGAAAAGAGGATCATTGGCCAAATAATGATTTTTGACATTAAAAATTGTTTAAAAAATAATTTCTTTAAACAATTTGTTATAAACAACTCGAAAGAAACTACAAATTATGAAAAATATACAGAGCCATTCGATTGTATGCGAAAAATTACGAAAGGAATATGTGTGACATTTTTTAATTTTTCACTCCACTTGTTATAAATAATCAATAAACAATAAAAGTGACCACTCAAACCAATCTTAGCACATGCTTAAAGAAATGTTGATATTAAAAATGTGAATACGGGAAAGAGGATCGTAGAAAAAATTAATATTAATATTGTCAAAAGTTATTATTTGGTCAACGGTCCTCTTTGCTGTAGTCACTTTTTTGATATCAACATTTCTCTAAATATGGGCTACTAAGATTGGTTTAAGGTCATTGCTATTGTTTATTGATTATTTATAACAAATTGAGTAAAAAATTAAAAAATGTTATTCATTAATTTTGCAATTTTTCGCGTACAATGGAATGGCACTGATTTATTTTTCATAATTTTCAACTTTTTTCTATTTGTTTAAAACAAATTGTTTAAACAAATTATTTTTTAAACAATTTTTAATGTCAAACATCATTGTTTGGTCTACGGTCCTTTTTCCCGTATTCACTTTTTTCAATTTTTCCCTAAGCATGGGCGTTAATGGGTTAATATTTATCGCGCTTGTGTTTTTTGATTCTTCGTTATTGTTAATCTCTGCCAAAGTCAAAATGTTTTTATAAAATTCTCGATTGATTGGATTTAGAAAACGAGTGAGAGACAGAAGATCAGAAGAGTAAACAGCGCGGTACATATAAACGAGGTGCGACCTAGGCAAGCTGCACCGCGTCGCGACGTTTGGCCGGTGCGTACTTCAAAATTCGAATTAAAACTTTAAAAAGGTTCATAAATGAACAATTTTAATTGAATATTATTTATTATAGTTTAGATGACACTTAATACGAAAGTGCCGTCATTCGAAAAACGGCTTAAGTCGACTTCGGCTGTTTTCCCGCGAACGGTTCATATGATACTTCAATCAGTTGAATGATAATGTATCATATGTGACTGTCCATTAGAAAACGTGCCTTAGCTCCCAATCGTCAATTTTCCAGGATGAGCGATTAAAGTTGCAGCACTGCATTGAATCCAATGCAATAGACCTATGCTCCTTGCTTAATATGACATAAAGTTCTTTAAAACAACAATTTTTTATTTTTGGAAATGAAAGAGCAAGTGAAAATCTGTCGGTTGAAATTAAAAAATCAAAATTTATTTTTTGGAGCTAAGGCACATTTTCTCATGGACAGTCACATATACGTTCAAAAAACAAGAGTACCGTAAGTAGCAGTGTAAAAAATTAAATAACTTGAACAAATTTTAAGGGATTTATCTTAAACTTGGTAAAAAAAGATTTCTGAGGTTGCTGAAAATTAATCTAAAATCAGACTTTTAAAATTGAAAATGGCGGATCAAATAGGGCCGTCAAATCTAAAAAAATTCGTAAAAATTGAACTAATTTTCTTCAATTTTGACACCCAAGGGTTTATCTAATACGAATTTGAAGTCTCTCTCTTGCTCTCTCTCACTCAATCACTAACTTTTTTTCTTAAGCGTATTTACCATTAGCCCGTTTTGTAGGTATCCTTATTTACGTATTTTCAGTAAGAACTATCTACTTTGCACTGTGAACTATTATATTATGCCTAAATATTATACTTAAACTCGAGAAAAGTGTAATAAACATTTTTTTTGTAATTTTACACTGCCAAAATAGTGTAGTGGTCAAAAAGATGCAAGTTTGTCCAGCTATTATTGAAAAAAATTCATTTAAAATTCTGTCCGTAATTACCCCAGACTTGTCGAATTCTCGGGGTAATTCTCGAGTTTAAGTATAATATTTAGGCATAATATAATAGTTCACAGTGCAAAGTAGATAGTTCTTACTAAAATACGTAAATAATGATACCTACAAAACGGGCTAATGGTAAATACGCTTAAGAAAAAAAGTTAGTGATTGAGTGAGAGAGAGCAAGAGAGAGACTTCAAATTCGTATTAGATAAACCCTTGGTTGTCAAAATTGAAGAAAATTAGTTCAATTTTTACGAATTTTTTTAGATTTGACGGCCCTATTTGATCCGCCATTTTCAATTTTAAAAGTCTGATTTTAGATTAATTTTCAGCAACCTCAGAAATCTTTTTTTACCAAGTTTAAGATAAATCCCTTAAAATTTGTTCAAGTTATTTAATTTTTTACACTGCTACTTACGGTACTCTTGTTTTTTGAACGTATATGTGACTGTCCATGAGAAAATGTGCCTTAGCTCCAAAAAATAAATTTTGATTTTTTAATTTCAACCGACAGATTTTCACTTGCTCTTTCATTTCCAAAAATAAAAAATTGTTGTTTTAAAGAACTTTATGTCATATTAAGCAAGGAGCATAGGTCTATTGCATTGGATTCAATGCAGTGCTGCAACTTTAATCGCTCATCCTGGAAAATTGACGATTGGGAGCTAAGGCACGTTTTCTCATGGACAGTCACATATGATACATTATCATTCAACTGATTGAAGTATCATATGAACCGTTCGCGGGAAAACAGCCGAAGTCGACTTAAGCCGTTTTTCGAATGACGGCACTATCTGGTCATTTAATAATTTTTAGTACGAAAATATATGTGACAGAGTAATGAATTCTCATAAGAATCAATGTTAAACAGGTTAAACAGTGAAAAAATATATCGATCATAACTTTTTTTCCAAGAACCTACAGGTCTCAAAAATTTAACTACAAAATTTTAGAAACTTCATCTATCAGTACACCAAGTTTTATCAAAATATGTTTTATTATTCGATTTACGGTAGAACTTTCTTAAATATCGTTTGTAGACAAAAATCGTACCCCCCCCCCCCCCCCCTAGACGCCAAACTATTTCACTTAGAAAGCTCAAATTTGGCACACATGTATTTTCACGTGTAGATTACAGGGAAATTATAGAGAACGTGATTGGAAGGATTGGTCATAGTGTTGTTAAGGAAATAACAAGATTTTTTAGCGTTTTTAAAGTACTTGTGCTGAAAGCTCTTGCTATATCCTTGATACCGCTATGGCCACTACCTTCTCTATAATTTACCTATAATCTACACATAACAAGACATTTGTGTACAAATTTGAGCCCTCTAAGTCAAATAGTTTGGAAGATCAGCGGGGGGGGGGGGTGGTCCATTTTTTATAAAAAATGCAATAAAAGCTGATGTTTCTTCCACTCTATCTGACAAACTATTGCATTTAGAGTTCTGAAATATGGTACACATATGTAGTTTGACGTGTAAATTACAGAAAGACTAAAGAGAACTTTGTTACAGGCTGTTATCATAGTGGTTTTAGCAAAAAAATCACGACTTTTTTAAAAAATGATGAAAATGACCACCACCCACTTAACTTCCAACCAATTTGTCTTAGAAAGTTTAAATTTGGTATACAAATGTATTTTCACATGTATATTACAGAAAAATTATAGAGAACATGATTATAGGGCTTGGTCATAGCGTTGTCAAGGAAGTAAAAAGATTTATGGGCATTTCTTATGCATATTGGCCTAAGTATATCGTTATTACTTTGACAGCACTATGACCATCACCTTCTCTATAATTTTTATATAATCTACACCTGAAAATACACGTAAAAAAAAAGTTATTGAAAATTTAATAAACTAGTCAATCACTTTTGGATAGTACACATAGTTATTGAATTTGTAGTTGACGTTACTTAAATAATGTAGAACGTTGTTGAAATGTTAGAAAAAGTTATAGAATTTTTAAAATATTCGTAAATTACTGAATGTTTTTTATTTATTGTGTAACGAGTTTATTAAAGGTTCCTCGACTGTGTTCTAGTAATTCGACAACTGGAATGCGCAGTGACGTTTGCGCAGATATCGATTTTCTGTCATATGTTTGCTTGTGACGCAAGATTTACATATTTAATCTTATATATAAAATATTAGAAGTACACTTTGTTCTAGAAATTGATCGATGGGAGTTACTTTTTGTAATATTTCTGACAAAAACAAAAATCTGTTTAGAGTGAGGTTTAGAGTAAATGTTGTTTCTCAAAAGTTTTGACAAATTTCACTACTAAGTATATAAGGACAGTTCGAATCTTAATGTTCAATGTGTACGCGCGCGTGTATATTTAAGTGTATGTGAATGTGATATTATATGTGTATTTGAAATAAAATGTATATTAAAGTTAAAGCGTAAAATGATGTGTGTTTAATATTACGTTAGATCTATAACAGATACAAGAAATAACTGGCTGAATGTGAATAAAAATTAATTTTTTTTCCATTCCTTGCAGTCATGGAAAGAATGCTTGACAGTTAATGAAAGGTTAGTTAACTGGTATCTCATAGTTCTTGAAAGTTTTCTAAAGTTTTTTAATTTTAAATAACTGTTTTCTAAAGTTTTCTGAATTTTAAATAACTGTTTTTAAAATTTTATCAACCAGTCAAACATTGCTTAGAAAAGAAGTTTTATGTTCTTTAAATGATTTTATGTCCTATCCAAAAGTAATTGACTAGTTTATTAAATTTTCAATAACTTTTTTTTTCAGTGTACATGGGCATACCAAATTTTAGCTCTCTAAGTCAAATAGTTAGGTAGATAAGGGGGAAGATACGGTCATTTTTTAGCTAAAATGCATTTAAAATGCAATTCCTTGGCGCTTATCAACAAAATTATTTGACATAGAGTGTTACAATTTGGTATGAATATGTAGTTTTATTTGTAGATTACAGAACAAAGGTTGATAACTTTGTTGTAGGCTGTTATATTGTTTTCCAGCAAATAACCACGACTTAAAAAAATGGTTAAAAATGATCATATCTCCCATCCCTCTTATCTGTCAAAATATTACAATTAGAGAATTTAAATTTGGTACTCAAATATATTTTCACGTGTAGATCACACAAAAATTATAGAGAACATGATTGGAGTTGATGTTCATACCGTTGTCAAGGAAATATTAAGAATTTTTTGCAAATATGTATAAATAAAATCGGGCAAGTACGAGTTACACCCGTACTAAAACCAAGAGTTTCGTACAATCCTATATAAGAAATCAGTTAGTCATAGCTATAGATATGCTGCTATGCTTTCTCAGCAAGTGAGAGAGAGTAAGGTATAGAATATACTTGGGTTAGAATAGGACAAGAATAGCGTCCGTAGCAGAACTAATACTGTGCGAAACACAAGGTCAGTTCACAGTCGTGGTTCTAGAAGCAAGAGAGAATAAGGTTACCTTGGATAGATAAAGACAACAATGGCGTGCAAAATGTGAAAGAGGAAAAGGTATAACAGGTGTTTAGGATGGATAAAGGCAGAGTAGAGAGAGAGAGAAAATGAGAAAAGAGATTTTAAACGGTGTGAAAATTCTAAGGCATCCGTGTATCAACTTGTATGAACATTTTGTAATTAATTTAGAATTGTTTAAACAATTTTTTTCATATTTTCTATGTGAAATATTTTAAAAGCTTACAACTTTTTAATAAGCAAAAGGAAAAAGAATGTAATTAATGTAATTTAATTGATTTAATTGAATCGATTGTTTAAACAATTAAAATGGTTTAAAATTAACTTTCGATGAAATTGAGCTAAAAATATGTGGTTTTTTGTCATTTTTATAAAAGAATCATAAAAAAGTGTTAAATAAACGTTTCTTCACAAGATTAAACTCGGGCATTTTGGGATAGAGTAAGCGGATTTAGAAGGTTCATAACTCAAAATACACATAGTTCGATAAAATAAGACACTTTTATTCGTCTGGCACGGAAATCAAGAATCTTATAACAATTATTATTGAGTCCAAACACTTTTCGTTTTTGCAGCCCATAGCCACACGTCAGTTCGTATTCGAGTCTTGATCAAATCTGTTTCCCCCCTTTTACTATTCTGAGTTCATTCTTACCTCCCCTCATTTCCCCTCTAATACTAACATATTCCTTAACAAAAGTTATTTATTCAAAATTCGCAGTTTTTAATCAAATGTTTAAAAAATTTTAATTTGTTTAAACAATTTATGTTTCTTATGTTTTCAAAATTAAACACTTTTTTTCTTGTGCAGGTTACCTCCAGTCAACTTCTTCAGGGAAGTTAATCACAAAATGTGAAAATCGACTTTTCTAAAGTACCCAAGAACCCAACCGATGATCACGTAATTTCCGGTCAACTTCTTCACAGAAGCTAACATCAATGAAAATCGACTTCTCTGAAGTACCGAAGTACTCAACCAATGTCCAGGTCTCTTCTGGTCAACTTCTTCAGGGATGTTAACCTCAAAATGTGAAAATCGGATTCTCTAATGTACCCAAGTACCAACCCGATGTCCAGGTTATCTCCAGTCAATCATAAACATCAAAATAAAAATATTTACTTATTAGAAGTACCCCAGTTCCCAACCAATGTCTAGGTCACCTCCAATCAACTTCTTCAGGGAAGTTATCCTCAAAATATATAAATCTACTTCTCTGAAATATTTAAGTACTCAACCGATGTTCAGTTCATTTCCGGACAACTTCTTCAGGGAAGTTAACCTTAAAATGTGAAAATCGACAACTCTAAAGTACCCAAGTACCCAATCGATCTCCACGTCATTTTCGGTCAACTTCTTCAGGAAAGTTAACCTCAAAATATGAAAATCGACTTCTCTGAAGTACCGCAGTACTCAACCAATCTCTAGGTCACCTCCAGTCAACTTCTTCAGGGAAGTTAACCTCAAAATGTTAAAATCGACTTCTATAAAGTACCGAAGTACCCAACCGAGGTCCACGTTATTTCCGGTCAACTTCTTTCGGGAAGTTAACCTCAAAATGTGAAAATCGGCTTCTCTGAAGTACCCATGTACTAACCCGATATCCTGGTCATCTCCAGACAACCTCCTCAGGGAAGTTAACATTAAAATAAAAAAAATTTACTTATTAAAAGTACCCCAGTTCCCAACTAATGTCCAGGTCATCTCCAGTCAACTTCTTCAGGGAAGTTATCCTCAAAATATAAAAATTGACTTCTCTGAAGTACGAAAGTACTCAACCGATATCCAAGTCATTTCCAGATAACTTCCTCAGGGAAGTTAACCTCAAGATGTGAAAATCGACATCTCTAAAGTACCCAAGAACCCAACCAATGTCCACGTCATTTCCAGTCAACTTCTTCAGAGAAGTTAACCTCAAAATATAAAAATCGGCTTCTCTAAAGTGGATTGCCCACATTTTCTCAAAAACTCTATTGTCAGAATATCCATTTGACCGAAGTTTATTTATCCAAAATTGCATTTATCAGAAATCTCATTATTCAAAAAAGCATTTATCAGAAATCTCAATAGTCAGAAATTGCATTTGTCAGAAACCTAATTTATTAGACAAAGAATTTAACAGAAATCTCATCTGTCCGAAATAGCATTTATAAGAAATCTAGTTTTCCAAACATTGTAATTATCAAAAAACCCATTTATCCAAAAGTGTATTTTACAGAAATATCATTTGTCCGAAATATTATTTATCAGAAATTTCATTTGTCAAAAATGTCAATTATCAGTAATTTCATTTATCGAAAATTGCATTTATAAGAAATCTCATTTCTCAGAAATTGCAATTATCAGAAATCCCATTTGTCAAGAATGTCAATTATCAGTCATTTTATTTCTCAAAAATTGCATTTATCAGAAATCCCACTTCTCAAAAATTGTTATTATCAAAAGTCTCATTTGTCTGATACTGCATTTATCAGAAATCTCATTTGTCAAAAAAATCAATTATCAAAAACCTCATTTATCCAAATTTTAATTTGTCAAAAATCTAATTTATCAGACTTCTTAGTTGTCCGAAATTGCATTTAACAGAAATCTAATTTGTCAGAATTTCCAATTATCCAAACTTTAATTTGTCCAAAATTGCATTTATCAGAAATCTTATTTGTCAAAACTTGCATTTATCGGAAATCGCATTTGTCCGAAATCGCACTTATCCAAAAGATTATTTTCCATAACCATCAATTGTGCGAAAGTCCGTGTACAAGAAATCTCATTTTCCCAAACTTCAATTATCCCAAACTAACATTTCTCTTTCCAAGCGATTTGCCCGTACCTGGTCTATTCGGTGAAACAGAATAGATGTCGCTCCGAATTCATTCTGAACTGCATTCTGTTTTACCGTCTAGACCAGGGACGGGCAACTCGCTGGAAAGAGAAATGTTGGGATAATGGAAGTTTTGGGAAAATGAGATTTCTTGTACACGGATTATCGCACAATTGAAGGTTATGGAAAATAATCTTTTGGATAAATGAGACTTTCGATAAGTGCGATTTTGGACAAATGCGATTTCTGATAAATACAAGTTTTGACAAATAAGATTTCTGATAAATGCAATTTTGGACGAATTAGGTTTCTGATAATTGGAATTTTTGACAAATTAGATTTCTGTTAAATGCAATTTCGGACAACTAAGAAGTCTGATAAATTTAATTTTTGTTAAATTAGATTTTTGACAAATTAAAATTTGGATAAATGAGGTTTTTGATAGTTGATTTTTTTGACAAATGAGACTTCTGATAATAACAATTTTTGAGAAGTGCGATTTCTGATAAATGCAATTTTTGAGAAATAAGATTACTGATAATTGACATTCTTGAAAAATGAGATTTCTGATAATTGCAATTTCTGAGAAATGAGATTTCTTATAAATGCAATTTTCAATAAATAAAATTACTGATAATTGACATTTTTGACAAATGAAATTTCTGATAAATAATATTTCGGAAAGATGAGATTTCTGTTAAATGCTTTGTCGAATAAATAAGGTTTCTGACAAATGCAATTTCGGACTAATGAGATTTCTGATAAATACAATTTTTGAAAAATGAAATTCGTAATAATTTAATTTTTTTAAGAACGAGATTTCTATTAAATGCTATTGTGGCGAAATTAGATTTTCGATAAATATGTTTTTATATGAATGACATTTCTGATAATTGAAATTTCTGTTAAGTAAGATTTTTAGTATATGACATTGCCCACAAATAAGATTTCTGATAAATGCAATTTCGAATAGATGCGATTTCTGAGAAATTCAATTTCGGAAGCATTAAATTTCTGATAAATGCAATTTCGGACAGATGCCATTTCTGAGAAATGCAATCTCGGAAACATTAGATTTCTGATAAACGCAATTTTTGATACAGAAGATTTTAGATAATTCAAATTACTGACAAATTAGATTTTTGATCAATGCAATTTTGGACAAATGAGATTTCCGAGAAATGCGTATTTGGATAAATGAGATTTCTGATAAAATCAATTTTAAATAAATAAAATTCGGTCAAATGGATATTCTGAAAATTGATTTTTGGAGAAAATGTGGGCGACCCCTCTGAAAGACCAAGTACTCCATCAAAGCCCAGGTCATTTTCAGACAATTTCTTCAGGGAAGTTAACCTCAAAATGTGAAAATTGACATGTCCGAGAAGTTGGCAACGCCATTTTGTTTTTTCCAAAAAATCAAAATTGTGCTGAATTGTGCTAGGTTTGTGCCCAATTGTGCCGTAAAAAGTTTTTCAAAAAAAATTTTTTTTGACCAAAAATTTTTGAAAAAAAAAATTTGCATCAGAAATGCCATTTTTTAAAAATGACAAAAAAAAAATTGTGCTAACTTGTGCTATATGGGTGCATAATTGTGCCGTAAACATTTTTTCGAAAAAAAATTTTGTTGACCAAAAATTTTTGAAAAAAGATTTTTGCACTAGAAATGCCATTTTGTCTAAATCAAAAAAGGAAAGTTGTGCTAAATTGTACTAGATGTATGCATAATTTTGCCGTGAACATATTTTCAAAAAACATGAAAATTTTGAAAAAAAAATTCAAAAAATAATTTTTACTAATCAAAAAAAAAAGTTTGTTTTTTTCAAAAAACAAAGTTGTGCAAAATTACTTTGAACTGTGCTAGGCTAATGCAATAAAAAACTCTCATAACATTTTTCGCTAAAGTCAATATTTTTTGCAAAAAAGTCAAAATTTTGTCTTTACCATTTGGAGGCGGCAATTTAAAAACTTCAAGATTTCGAAGAATAAAAAATTGTGCTGAATTGTGCTAGGGGAGCACAATTAAAAACTCTTATAACATTTTTCGCTAAAGTCAATATTTTTTGCAAAAAAGTCATAATCTTGTCTTTATCATAGTTTTTGCTACATTTTATTATAAAATTAAAATTAAATATAATTTGTACATAGAATATAATTTGTGAATTGTAAATTAAATCTTTTATGAAAGTCAATAACTTTTTCAGTTATAATATTTAGTTGTAATCATATTGGTAAATTTTTAAGTTTATTTTTTTTAGTTTTAAGTATATGTGTTTAATAGAGAAAAGTTTTTGTTCTCTATCATCTTTATAATTTATAATATAATAAATGTGCAACAAGCTTATAGGTCATTTATACATTTTATTGAATAATTAACAATTTTTATTATTGCAATAATATTTACAATTTTTTTGTTTTTTAGTTAAACGTATAGAACTTTTTGAATGATTCATATTATAAATCATATTATAAATATTTTTTAACTGTTTAGGAGATCATAAACGATCACATGAATATGTTGTCAAATACTTTGAAAAATTCTGAAATTGTCCTATTGTTAAATAAAAGTTTAAACATATACGCATTATCATAACATATATTCATTAAATTGTTTTGAAAATTTCATATGTTCACATTAACGATCACATGAATAACAATTTTTGGTTTGATCTAAATATTTAAATAAATAGCTTTTAATACAAGCACGTAAATATAATGTAACAAAATATAATCTCTTTACGCGTAAACTGTGGATGTTTATGTGCATTTGAACATTCATATTTGGAACATTCTTAAATTTTTTATACATCTTGTTTAACGTAATTCAGCACAATTTTTTATTCTTCGAAATCTTGAAGTTTTTAAATTGCCGCCTCCAAATGGTAATGACAAAATTTTGACTTTTTTGCAAAAAATATTGACTTTAGCGAAAAATGTTAAAAGAGTTTTTAATTGTGCTCCCCTAGCACAATTCAGCACAATTTTGTATTCTTCGAAATCTTGAAGTTTTTAAATTGCCGCCTCCAAATGGTTCAGACAAAATTTTGAGTTTTTTGCAAAAAATATTGACTTTAGCGAAAAATGTTATGAGAGTTTTTTATTGCATTCGCTTAGCACAGTTCAAAGTAATTTTGCACAACTTTGTTTTTTGAAAAAAACAAACTTTTTTTTTTGAGAAGTAAAAATTATTTTTTGAATTTTTTTTCAATATTTTCATGTTTTTTGAAAATATGTTTACGGCACAATTATGCACACATCTAGCACAATTTAGCACAACTTTCCTTTTTTGATTTAGACAAAATGGCATTTCTAGTGCACAAAATTTTTTTCAAAAATTTTTGGTCAAAAAAATTTTTTTTCGAAAAAATGTTTACGGCACAATTATGCACCCATCTTGCACAAGTTAGCACAACTTTTTTTTGTCATTTTTAAAAAATGGCATTTCTGATGCAAATTTTTTTTTTCAAAAATTTTTGGTAAAAAAATTTATTTTTTGAAAAACTTTTTACGGCACAATTGGGCACAAACCTAGCACAATTCAGCACAATTTTGATTTTTTGGAAAAAACAAAATGGCGTTGCCAACTTCTCGGACATAAAATTGACTTCTCTAAAGTACCTAAGAACCCAACTGATGTTCACGTAATTTCCAGTCAACTTCTTCAGGGAAGTTAACCTCAAAATGTGAGAATCGACTTCTCTGAAGTACATAAGTACTCAACCGATGTCCAGGTCGTTTACGGATAACTTCTTCAGGAAAGTCAAACACAGAATGTTGAAATTGACATCTCTGAAAGACCAAGTACTCCATCAAAGCCCAGGTCATTTCCGGACAAGTTCTGCAGAGAAGTTAACCTCCCAATGTGAAAATCTACTTTTCTGAAATACTCAAGTACCAGTTTGAACTTATGTTTGTTTATTCAGAAAGATTTATTTTCACATTTTGAGGTTTACTTAACTGAGAAAATTGATCGGAAATCAAGTAGACATCGGTTGTGTACTTGGGTACTTTAGAGATGTCGAATTTCAAATTTTAAGGTTAAATTCTCTGAAGAAGTTGACCGGAAATGTCTTGGACATCTGTTGCGTACATGGGTACTTCAGAGTAGTCGATCTTAACTACCCTGAAGATATTGACCGGAAAAATCCAGTTATGCTTTAGATACACTAAGCCCAGCCAGTTCCCTACTATATTTTCGATGTTCTCATTTAGAAAAAAATTAGCCCTTCCATCCCCTGACCAGAAAGCAATTTTTATTTGAGCTAACTAGGGCTATTTATACATGGGAAATTGTCAAAGTAAAAGAATTTGTAAATTGAGAAATTATAGATTTAGTTACTGGAAAATTGACAAATTAAAAAATTGGAAATGTAGTTATTGGATAATTAAAAAATTTTAAATTGGTAAATTGAAAAATTAACAAAATAGAATACTAATAATTTTAATAATAATAATAATAGTAATAATATAATAATAATAATTCGTAAACTGGTAAATAGAAAAATTGGAGATTTTTTTAAACAAGAAATTGGTAAGTATAAAATGGGTTAATTAGAAAATAAAAAATCGGGCAAGTTCGAGTTACACTCGCACTAAAACCGAGGGTTCCGTACTCAAAACAAAATAATTTTTAATATATTTGATACTAGTAAATATATAGTATTTAAATATACTGTACATATTATATAAAATATAATATAGAATGCATTTTTTATAAAAAATGGACCACGCCCCCCCCCCACCCTTCTCTTCCAAAATATTTTACTTGGAGAGTTCAAATTTTTTACAGGAATGTCATGTCAGGTGTAAATTACATAGAAATTATAGAGAACTTGATGGTGATAGCGCAGTCAACGAAAAATCTAGAGATTTTGGCCAATATCCATAAAAAAATTCAAAAATCATTTTATTTCCTTAACAACGCTATGATCAACTTCTTCAATCATGTTCTCTACAATTTTTCTGTAATCTACACTTGAAAATACATTTATGTACCAAATTTGAACTCTCTAGTCAAATTGTTTGGAAGTTATGGGGGGGGGGGGGCGGTCATTTTTAGCTTTTTTTTAAATCGTTGGTTTTTGCTTAAAAACACTATAATAACGATCTGCAACAAAGTTCTCTATAGTTTTCCTGTAATCTAGATGTAAGACTACATACGTGTACCAAATATCAGGACTCTAAGTATAATAATTTGGCACATAGCGGGCAGGAATGGTACAAATTGAACGCATTATTGCTAAAAAATGACTTTATCCCCCCCTTATCTGCCAAACTATTTGACTTAGAGAGTTCAAATTTGGTACAAAAATGTAGTATAATATGTAGATTACAGAAAAATAATAGAGATCGTTATGGTGATAGCGCTGTCAAAGAAATTGCAAAAGTTTTCAACAAAAAAAAAAAAAAAAATGACAAAAAATCCTGTCACTTCCTTGACAACGCTATGGCCAATCTCTAGAATCACATACTCTATAATTTTCCTTTAATCTACACGTGAAAATACATATGTGTACCAAATTTGAACTTTCTAAGTCAAAAAGTTTGGCGGCTAGGGAGGGGATACGATTTTTGACAAATTCTTTCCAATAGGGTTCCGTGCGTACACTTATAGTGTACGGAACCCTAAAAAAGAGAAGAGCACAATTTTGCGCGCGTAGCGCGCTTTGGAAGTTCTTGTTATTGTTAAATATTGTTAAAACAAAAAGTGTATAAAATTTTTTAAAATACTAATTGTAATTTTCAATTATTTCAAAAAAATTTTTATAATTGTAACCATTTTGTGGAATAAAATATGTATTTGTGTACGCTGCACAAAAATGTGTTACTAATATAAATAATAATTTAAATATAATAATGAAAAGGTCTATCGCGAATCCATTATGGACAACGCACAATGAATGCTGTTTCGGCAGTAGGGCATGAGATAATAAAAGACAGAGACAGTTTCTGTCCTTTTCTGTCTCATATTCTCATATTATCTGCATTGAGGTAATATGCGTTTTCTGATTGGTCGGTAATATTTCCAGCAAATATTACGAGCAAATCTTAAATATTTCTCATAAAAGATTTCGATTGACGCATCATGACTACACAACCCTCATGCTGGAATGTATTGATCACTTATTCGAATTTTGATAAAGATCCGTGAGACTTTTGTTTCGTCATGATTTACAATGGTTTTTTCTCCTATAGTTTCACTTACTGTTTAATTTAAAACAAAAATAAAATACAGTGATTTGAGTGAGCTTCAACGTATTTTGTTCCTTGAAAGAAAAGCACGCAATCAAATGAATAAAACAGCACTGGGAGATCATAACCTAAATGCAAGGTAAGTTAAATTAATATTTTCCCCTTTTTAGGCATTTTCTACTACTTGATTTTGTTCACTTCGAAATAGAAATAGACAAATAGAGATAATATTAAAAAGGTTATTTATTCCTCAACATTAAAAAATCTGGTCATTAAAGTTTTTAATTGATTAAAAAGGTTATGTCAAAAACTTGTAAACGCCTTTTCAACATTTTTTTAAATCTTTGGAAAACCAGTCAATGATAAGCTATTAACCTCAAAATTTTGTGAATTTATTAACAGGACTGCCACAGGTCAGGGGATTCAGGGAAATCAGGGAAAAGTCAGGGAAACTGAAATGGGTCAGGGAAGTCAGGGAAAAGTCAGGGATTTTCATCAAAAATACTGGAAAAATGCAAAGAATCTCTAAAAAAGATGAAAAATTATATTTTTCTGAAATTTACTAAGTAGAGAAATTTACTAAACAAATTTTTGGAAGTCATATTTTAAACATACTAAAAATAGATAATGTTTGCAATCTGAAAAATAATTATATTTCACAATTTATCAATTTCTTCAATTTTTAACAATTCTTTTCTATTATGATTCCGAATAAAATTTTCAACATTTTCATTACTTTTCAATTATTAAATTCAATTTTCAATTATTTTCATTATTTTTCAATTCCTTCGTAAAGTCTTAAATTTACTTTACGAAAATTTCAATTATCTTTTTTTTTTCAATTTACCATTATTTTCATCATAATGCAATTATTTTCTTCCACTGCACTTCAAATATATTTTGTAGAGGAGTGGGTCCCAAGATGGACATTTCGTATAAAATTTTTGTTTAAGGTGGCAGCGCCTTATGCTTTTTGTCATTTTTGTTGTTTGTCTAGACAAAGATTTTGATGCACATTTGAAAAAAAAACCAGTTGGTTTTTCTTCTATACATGCCACGTAATTTTGGGTCTAAAAAAGTTTTGTAACAGTTTTTTCTTAAGTTGGTAAAGTTACTTTAATTTATGATTTATAATGAGTACTTAACGTTATAATATTCTTTATTTATCGTATAATAGTATCTTAAAATAATTTTACTAATTCAGTGTTCGTATATATTTTTACTTGGGATTAAAAAATGGTGTCATGTACCCTAAGATGGACAGGCCTCAAATCTCAATGTATTTATTTGCATATTTTCGATTTTACACTATTTTTAATAATTTTTTGAGCCAATTAATTAAAATTTTTTATTTTCCACCATAAAATGTGATGTTATCGTTAGAGAATTTGATATATCTATATTTTTCGATATTTTATTACTTTTTACTGTTAAGCTATTAGATTGAAGCTTTAAGAAATGTTATTTCCTGATAAATTCCGTAAAATGATTAAAAATTAGTTTAAGAATTGTTACAGGATGTTAATTTTTTATTTAAAACAATTTTCAGAGACTTTTAAGAAGGTGTCCATCTTGGGGCCACTTTTTTTTAGACCGAAAATTTTAACAATTAGAAAAAACGCTTTAAAAAATGTTTATGTTCAAAATAAAATTTTATCTCTGTGGCCATAAGTTACCTTATAAATTGTAGTTTCATCCGGTATATCATCCCTATTTTTTCCAATTATTTTTTTTTAATTAAAATTAGTTTCTTCTTTTTCAAATTATGTATATCATCTTAAAATTATTTGTTTTAATTTTTAATTATTTTCATTATATTTCAATTAATTTTTTCAAATTTGAATTTTTAATTAATTACCTGAACTTTGAATTGCTTTCTTCAATTTTTAATAATTATTCAAGGATTTCATTTTGCAACTATTTATTCAAATTTTTCAACATTTTTATTATTTTTCGATTAATTTTCTAAAATTTCAGTTGCCTATTGATTCTAATTTTAAGATCATTTTTCAATTATTTTTTGTTTTTTAAATGATTTTTGTAATTTTTTCAATTATTTCTCTCAAACTTTAATTACTTTTAAATGATTTTTCATTCATTTTCTTCTTATGCAATATTATTTTCCCATTTTATCGGTAGTGAAAAAATTTTCTCCAAATTTTCGAATTTTTATTTTTTTTTCATTATTTATCATAATTTCTAAAATTGTGGTCTAAAATTTCAATTTATTTCTATTATTCAATATATATTCTGGAATTCTTTTTAATTAATTTCTGAGATTTTCAATAATTTTATTGAAAACTCAATTATTTTCTTCTATTTCATAGATATTTTGGAATTTTTTCAATTATTTTTGTCAAATTTAGATTATCATATTTAATTTTCTATTATTAATATATTTTTCAATTATTTTCCCAAACTTTTAATTTTTTTCATTTTTTTCAATTAATCTCTAACATTTCCAATTATTTTCCCCAATTTTTAATTATTCTCATTTCTTCAAATAATTTATAATATTATTAAGTATTTTTCTCAACTTTCAATTAGTTTCTTCAATTTGTGAATATTTCTGTGATTTTTAAATAATTTTCCCCAATTTTTAAGTGTTTTAATTATTTTTCAATGAATTTGCAAAATTTGTAATTATTTTAATTTTCCCAGTATTTGAAGTCCAACTACATATTTTCAAATATGCAGTTTTTTAAATTTCAATTATATTATCTTCAATTTCTTTTTCCAATTCTAAAATGTTATTCATAAATAAAACTTGTTTTACTCATATTTAAATATTATATTAAAAATATCTATAATTGACGCTAACACAAGCCTGAGAAACTAATCGCGCGCTAGCGCGCGTTGTATAATCTAGTTTTATAGTAAATATATGAAAAATTGGTTTTTAAAACTCATAAAGGTCAGGGAAAAAGAAAAAAATTGGTCTGGAAATCAGGGAAAAGTCAGGGAAAATTATAATAAAATATTTATCGCAACCCTGATTAAGTATTTAATTTTAAGACATAGAAATTATTAAACTTTAAACATAAGAATAAGAAGTCTTATTTAAAAAAAAAATGAAAGTATGAAAACTTTAGTGGAAAATACGTTTATTGAGGGATGTTTCAATTAAAAAAAACTTATAAATCTTACACTGATAAAATGAGACATGACTGAGTAGTTTCCGGACAGGAGTGGTTCCTGTCCAAATAAAAAATTTTAATTAGACAGCACTCATTGCTTTCTGGACATGAACCATTCATGTCTGGAAAGGATTCAGTAATGTCTTGGACATTAATGAAATAGACAGTAGTGAACCCTGTCTAGACAGGAATGGTTAATGTCCAGACCTGAATGATAACTCTCCGGTGGTGAATTTAAAAGAAGGTTATAAAATGTAATAGACGTCATTCAAAAAAATGTACATTTGGACAAAACTACACTGAGAGAATGAAGATTTGAATATTTATAAAACTTGTTGAAATTTTATTATGTTAGGTTAGAGGTTAGGGAAAAAGTATTGGATTGAATTTCAATCAGTATTCTTCCGAATCATTCCGAAATTTGTTTCCGAGCCAATCAGTTTTTATCCGAATCTAAAAATTGATGTAACTTGACGAAAACTTCTTTCCGAATCATTCCGAATTAATCCGTTTTATTCCGAAGCTAAATTTTAATCCGTTTCATATTCAAATAAACCCGAATAAAATTGGAACGGGTTGATTCGGAATGAAATAACGGGATTCAAACGAATTAAAATTTAGCTTCGGATTAAAACGGATTATTTCGGAATGATTCGGAAAGAATTTTTCGTCAAGTTACATCTATTTTTAGATTCGGATAAAAACTGTTTGGCTAGAAAACAAATTTCGGAATGCCCCGGAAGAATTCTGATTAAAAATTATTCAAACTGATTGGAATTCAATCCGATACTGTTGCCAGGGATATTAAGAAAAAGTACGTTTTTTCCTAACCTCTAACCTAACATAATAAAATTTCAACAAGTTTTATAAATATTTAAATCTTCAGTCTCTCAGTGTAGTTTTGTCCAAATGTACATTTTTTTGAATGACGTCTATTACATTTTATAACCTTCTTTTAAATTCACCACCGGAAAGTTATCATTCAGGTCTGGACATTAACCATTCCTGTCTAGACAGGGTTCACTACTGTCTATTTCATTAATGTCCAAGACATTACTGAGTCCTTTCCAGACAGGAATGGTTCATGTCCAGAAAGCAATGAGTGCTGTCTAATTAAAAATTTTTATTTGGACAGGAACCACTCTTGTCCGGACACTACTCAGTCATGTCTCATTTTCTCAGTGTACTTTAATTAAGGATTAAATAATATTTAAAAATCGTTAATTTTATCCTCTTCAAATAAGACTTTACTTATTATTTTAATTATTAAAATTATTTTTATTAATTTGAATTTTATATAATTCTCGATACTGAAGACTTAATTAAATTGAATTTTATGATATTCAGAACAATTTTAATATATAATTAAAATATGCACATCTTTCACAACCTTCAAACATAAAAAATGAATTGTTGATCAAACTATCACATTTTTTTAAAATTATTGATACAAATAGATTCTCAAAACACTTCTTTTTAATATTTTTTAAAATAAATTTTTTTTCAAAATAGGTCATCGTAACTGACTTAGTCAAAATATAATGGCTTGTCCTTATTATATCTAATTTAAATATTTTACAAATTTTTGTTCTACATATTTATTTAATTTTATTCTTTTTTTTAAATAATTCCCTTGGAATGTTCCAAAACAAACTTTTTTTTAAATTAACGATAATATTTTAATTAATTACTTTGTTGACGGTTATAGTAAATTCTTTTTACAGATGGCGCCTAGAGCAACTTATTTTCAAGCAGAGTGGTTGAATGATACTACTTTTAAAAGCATTATTTTACCAAACTCAAAGGACCGCAAGAGTGCAATATGCGTAATTTGCAACAACAAAGTTATAAATTTGAGCAACATGGGAATAAGAGCTTTAAAAAGCCACTTAACAGGAAAAGAGCATATGAAGAAGGTCAACGTTACAGAATCAAATTTTGGCATTGGTTTATTCACATCCAGCAAATCAAAACCCTCGATTGAATTTCCTTGATACCTTGACCTGCTATTTACCTATAAATTTTTCATTTTAGAATGGTGAAAAGAACTCAGCTGCAGATGTACCCAATGATATTGCTAAAGATGTAACACCTTCATCAACAAATGATGCTAAAAAAGAGATGTTAATGCACCAACTATTCAGTATATTGGTTCTCAAAAACCTCATGGTTTGCAACAGTACCTGATTCGAGACGATGTTTCTAGGGCAGAGATATGGTGGTCCTTGTTTGCAATAGAAAATCATTTAAGTCTGAGAAGCGCTGGAAACGCTTATAAAGTTTTCCCCAAAATGTTTCCCGACAGCATGATCGCATCAAAAATGGAATTAGCTAAAACCAAAATTTCGTACAATTTAGTATATGGTTTGGCTCCATATTTTCATGATTTAGTAATAGCAGATTTAAATGCATCGGATTGTTTTGTTGTGTTTTTTGACGAAAGTTTGAATAAGTTTGCACAACAACAACAAATGGACTTTTCTGTGAGATATTGGGACAAAATAAGCAATGAAGTTACTAACAGATATTTAACCTCTACATTCTTAGGACATGCCACTGCAGTAGATTTACTAAATGCTTTCCTTGAATCTCTTAAACCAATAAATGTGCAGAAGATTCTTCAGGTCTCCATGGATGGACTTAACGTCAATTTAAAAATGATCAAAGATTTAGAAACATATTTGAAAAGCAATAATGATCCTGATGATCTTATGTTTGTGTTCATGGGAACTTGTGGATTACACGTAGCATACAATGCTTTCAAAACAGGGTTTTGTGACAAGGCCACAAATTGGTATGTTGCATCTTATCTCAGAGCTGTGTATAATTTATTTAAAGATGTTCCATCTCGTAAATCCGATCTTATTCATTATTCAAAATCGGATTTATTACCACTTAAATTCTGCTCTGTGCGTTGGTTGAACAATGCTTCTGTTTCCTTAAGAGGAAAGGAATTGCTTCCAAATTTATTCAAGTTTAAAACGGGTATCGAAAGTGATCCTAAATATCCAAAGATTAAAAGTTTTAGTTATGGTGTTATAAAAGAAGCTTTAAAGGACAAACTTCTGCCTTGTAAATTGAGTTTTTTTAGTTTTATTGCTGCTGAAATCGAACCATTCCTGACAAAATTTCAAAGTGATTCATCAATGGCTCCCTTTTTATACACTGAATTAAATGTTATGATAGTAAACTTGCTTAGCATGATTGTTAAAAAAGAAATAATGAACAAAGCAACTTCTGTGTTTAAAATTGATTTAGAAGATTCAAAAAATCTGATTTTCGCTAAAGAATTTTCTTTCAGTTTTTCAGTTAAAGCTGAACTGCGTAAAGTTAAATTAACTGATAAAGAAATTTTTTTGTTTAAATCAGACTGTCTAAAAATTGTTAAAACAATTTGTCTCAAATTAATTAACAAATCTCCTTGCAAGTACAAATTATGTAAAGGAATAACATTTTATGATCCAGTTTTATTGTCGGACCAAAGGATAAATTGCTTATCTCGATTAGAAATTGTCTTAAGTATCTTTCAGGAGAAAAAGTGGCTTTCAGGAATTCAATGTGATATTATAGTAAAAGAATTTAAGAATTTATGCTCTAAGCTTGACGTGATATTATCTTTTAAGAATTATGATAAGGAGAAAGTGCGATTGGACCATTTCTGGAACACCCTAATTGCCGTACAAAAGAGTTCAGATGTATTCAGTAAATTTTTACAAAAAAGTTTTATATTAAGCCAAGGTAATCCATTTGTAGAGAGAGGATTCTCTATTAATAGGGAGATCATTATAGAAAATCAGAAAAGCAAATCCCTTGTTGCGCAAAGACAAGTTTATGATGGAATTCAAATTAAGCGCGGTTTACTTAAAATGGAGGAAATACCGAAGTCTATGGTTCTGAAGGTCCGAAATTCTCGAAGTCTTTACGAAGAATTTTTGCAAAAGTCGAAAGCAGAAAAGGATGCAAATAGTAATGAGGTCGTTGCAAAGAAGACACTACAAGATGACATTGAAATCCTCAAAAAAGAAAAGCTCAAAATTCTGTCTAATAAACAAAAAGAAATAGACAATATTGATAAAAAATTACAAGAATTATGCGGTTTTGTAGTCATTTTATAGCCTATGAAAAAATGTTTATTAGTTTTTATGTATTATCTTGTTTTTACTTTCTTTTATAAAATAATTATATATGCATTTCTAAAGAATGTAATGAAAGCAATTCTGCTTTGAAGGAGGATGGTGACTGTCTTTGAGGGGCAGGCGGTAAGAGGGGTTTTTCCATGCTTTTACATGAGATTATAACAACTGTCACCAACTGTTTAAATATGAACTTCATTAATGAAAAATCAAATATTTAACATCTTGGGCATCAAAAATTATTTTTTAATATCTTTAATTTATTTTTTTTTATAAATATATTTAAAGAAAATCATTCAATTGTCTGAAAAACTTTGTTAGAAAATTTGTTTGTGAGGTTAGAAATTATAGTAATACAATGTTGGTTACACTGTTTCGAATTTGAATTTGATAGGTAGTTTGATTCCCGCGCAATCAATTCACATATGAATTTATATGCGCAGATTCGAAATCACATGACGTAAACTTGCGACGTTGTCACATTTCATAGAATTTGTTTGTTATGTTTGTTATGATTCAAAAAAAGGTTAGGAAATCATTATTTCATAGTCAGATTTTATTATATTTCTCCAAAATGAAACAGACGACTCAATTAATTTTTTTCGCTGATAATTCCAAAAGTTTTAAACTTTACGACCGTAAGTTTTTGAAAAATAGTTTATCATTTTATCACAAGTTACAATTAAAATAGAGAACTTGACTATGTCTTATCCATAAGAGCCCATGTAAATACCTGCAACTTTGTTATTTAATTTCTAAAAAACGGGACAGTGAAAAAATAAAAATAAAATTGTTCTAGCTTCCAAATATTCTCAAAAACTTATTTTTATAAATTTTAGAATGATCTTACCATTTTTGTTTTGGTCACCATCCTCCTTAAGAACAAAGTAAAATTTTAATTTATTTTAGCTGTTTGTTTATTATTTACCTATGTTACAAATTTTGTCAGGGAAATGTCAGGGAAATTTGTAACTTGAAATTTGTGGCCACCCTGTAAAATTGATATTTAATAATTAAACAATTGTATTTTGATAAACTACGAACTAGTACAGATTAATTTATGTAATATTATATTCGGCAGCGTACACAAATACATTTTTTTTTTTCAACAAAATGGTAATACATACCATTTTACATACCATGGTATACACTTTTTTTTCAAAAATATTTACCAATATTTAACAACAATTGTACGGAACCCTTGGTTTTAGTACGGGTGTAACTCGTACTTGCCTGATTTTTTTTAATTTTAAAAGAGAATTTACTTTTTTCTGTTTCTGCTTTTATTATTTGTAATGATTCGCTATAAAGACACTTTACGTTTCTAAAAGCTAAAAGTGTAAGTAAAATCATTATTTGAAATTATGCATCAAGTTCAATATTATTTTTAATATAACAAATTTGTTTTAAATATTTGAAATTTTTTAAATATATGCTTAAAGTTTAAAATTTTCTTTTTTTTTTAAGACAAAATTGTTATTTTTCTGTGTCCATATTTTTATTTATTCTGAGTAGCTATTTGTAAAAAGTATCGTTTTTTAAAATGAATAATTCAAATAAATGGTTAGAAAAATATAAGTAACTAATGATGAATTTTTTTTATTTATTTAATAGTTCTTTATTTTTTAATTTATCTTTAAATTTTAAGAATTTTTAGTTTTTCTTTTAAAAATTTTTTTGTGAATAGTTACATATTCTTTAAAAAGTAGATTTTTAAAACGAGTAATTTAAGTAAATGTTTATTGAAAGGTAGAATCCGAATTTAATATTATGTCTAATATTAAAGATTCATTTTTTATAGTTTTAAATTCTTTTGATTTCTTTATAATTTAATTATAATTTCTAGAAAATAAAATTAATTACAATAAATTTAGAACAATAATTTTTAACTTCAGGATACTACTTTATGTGCTTTTCAGAACCTTCAAGAATTGATTATTTATTTGTGAAAGATATTTATTATAGATATTTGTTAAAAAATAAGCATATTATTTTTTATTAATCATCAGAAAGCGATACTAATTTAAGAATTTGTATATATTTGGTATTAATTGTATTCTTTTTATTGCATTTGAATAAATGCTTCAAAAATTCAAATTGAAATATTACAAGATTCTCGCCGCGCCGCTGTGCCGGCGCAGAGGATGGTCACGAGTATATAGTTCCTCAAGTGGCCGCAGGGCGCGCGTCATCAGCCTTCCTCATGAATGAGTTGCTCTGGCTCCGTTATATAAGACCCGATATTTTACCGTTGAAAATACAGTTTGATTCAGATTCACATGTGCCAAAGTGTCTACCATGTGACATCTTTGTAGTCAAATCTTGGCTTGCAGTTTATTTGTTGGTTATTCAATAGCTATTAATAATAAGCCAATATTGAAAAACCATTTTTATGCCAATGCTTTTGTCATGCATTCATAACTAATTTAAAATTTTTTATAAAAAAAATATAATAAAAAAATCTTCTTCATCCCCTATCCGAAAGTACGCTCTTCCTGGACTAACTTCGCTCCAGGAACAACGACTTTTGCTGCTTGCTCGAACAGTCGGGCGCTCTAATTGGCTACGAGATTTTGTGGCTCGTTATCATAACAAAGTTCATCATAGTTCCTGTATTGTGATTTTTGACAGGAACTGTGTTTAACTTAATAACCACACAATATTTACAAAAAAAGAATAAAAACATTGTTCATTCTTAATTCTAACCTTCCAGGCAAGTATCATATCAGTCACTAAATTTTTATATTACTTAAAATAACTAAAAATATATTTTAAATCATCTGTTACCTTTTTGTGTACATGTAGAATTTTCGAAAAAAACGAACATGATACTGGTAACATAATAAAATGCATTTTTCGAAAAATTTGAATTTGAGAAAATTAACAATACAACATAAATATTACGTGCACAAAAATTTTTTTATTTTTTTTCATTATTTTAATGAGATTTTCACATAGGTTTAATTGATTTTTACATTAAAGTAAAATTTTAAATATTTATTTCGTTTTTAAAATTTGGAGGCTTCGAAATAGGGTCCCAAATTAGGTTTATGTGTGAAAACTTCCGTGTGCATTGTCAAAATTGCTTACTTTCATCAAAATTACATCAATCCACTTTATTTACACTAATCATGCCATTGACACTAAATGGCGCCACCTGTGGAAAAATATATTGCGAACTCACAGTTTTGCCCCGATCCCCGTTTTGCCCCATGTTCCCCTATCAAGGAGTTTTTAGGGTCCCTAGTTACAAATCTGAAGTCAGATTTTAAAAATTCAATTTGCCGGATCCAATATGGCGAGCATAATGTTTAAAAAATTAATAATTTTTTATGAAACTTAATTATGTAAAATCATATCCCAGTAGCCAGATGCATGTATATATATATATATATGTGTGTGTGTGTGTGTAGCGTTTTTTGTGTACAAGATATCTCGAGAACGCTTCAACGGATTCCAGTAAAATTATGAACACGTATTAAGCTCATGAATATTTAAATTTAGACACAGGGATTTTTGAAAATACCCAACCAAATTTTTTTGTGTACCTTTTTTCATCGAAAAAAATCGTTTTTTGCCAAAATTTTTTTTATAATAAAAATACAACTTAATGAATACAAAATCATATTCCTTATCTCAAAACGAATTAATTGACCTATATAATGTTTATAATTGATCAAGAATTCGTAAAATAATTCATGTTCTTACATTTTTTTGGATTTAAAATTCTTCTTTTCTTGACAACCTCCCCAATTAACTTATATATTTTTCATTTCTTGCTTCCTCTATGAGGAAGCAAATTATTTTGCTTACTTGGAAGCGAAATGTCTATGAAATAGACATAATTCTCACCTATTTAACATTATGCCCGCCATATTGGATCCGGCACTTAGAATTTTTAAAATCTGAATTCAGACTTGTAACTAGGGACCCCTACCAAGTTTTATAAAAATTTATTAATTTAAAAATTTTCATAGCCGCCATATTGGATCTGCCATATTGAATTTTTGAAATCTGACTTCAAATTTGAAATCAGGGACCCCCAAAACCCCCTGATACAAAGATTCCTAGAAATTGATTAATTTAAAATTTTTCATGGCCACTATATTGGATCCGCCATTTTGAATTTTTGAAATATGACATCAAATTTGTAATCAGCGACCTCAAAAACATTAGAAACCATGATTAACCGTTTAAATTTCTCGTTTTTTTTAGAATTAATATTTTTTGGCAAGAATAACCTATGTACTTTGGTTTTTTCTTGATCAACTTTTGGGTCCTGTAAAAAATAGTTAACTTAACCAATTTCATATGATAAAAATTGTATATTATTCTTTGAAAATTTATGAAGAGAAGCAGAGTAGTCCGGTCAAAAAATATTAATTTTCAACGATTTTACAGTAAATCTACAAAAAAAGTTTTTTTCCCATGCAAAATATATGCAATATTTCAATAGCCTACAGGCACCACTAAATAATAATTTTAAAAAAATAAAAAAATACGTATCTATTTTTTTTCAATTTGTGACAAAATGAGACCTGGAAATGGACAAAATTCCAAAATATCATTTTTAACTACCACCCTAGTGTATATATTATGTACCGCGCTGTCTTTCGTGTTGACGTTTGAAATATACATAGGTAAAAAAGAAATTATCAATGATGAATTACTCTTCTGATCTTTTGTCTCTAACTCGTTTTCTAAATCGAATCAATCAAGAATTTTATAAAAACTTTTTGACTTTTGCAGAGATTAACAATAACGAAGAATCAAACAACACAAGCGCGATGAATATTAACCCATTAACGCCCATGCTCAGGAAAAAATTGTTATCAAAAAAGTGAATACGGGAAAGAGGACCGTACACCAAACAATGATTTTTGCTATTAAAAATTGTTTAAAAAATAATTTGTTTAAACAATTTGTTATAAACAAATAGAAAATAACTAAAAATTATAAAAAATAAACAGCGCCATTCGATTGTACGCGAAAAATTACGAAAGGAATATGTGTGACATTTTTCAATTTTTCACTCTATTTGTTATAAATAATCAATAAACAATAACAATGACCTTAAACCAATCTTAGCCTATGCTTAGAGAAATGTTGATATCAAAAAAGTGAATACGGCAAAGAGGACCGTTGACCAAATAATGATTTTTGATAATAAAAATTGTTTAAACAATTTGTTATAAACAAATGTTTTTTAAAACAATTTTTACTGTCAAAAAGCATTATTAATTTTGTCCACGATCCTCTTTCTCGTATTCACATTTTTGATATCAACATTTCTCTAAGCATGGGCTAAGATTGGTTTAAGCGGTCATTGTTATTGTTTATTGATTATATATAACAAATAGAGTGAAAAATTAAGAAATGTCACACATATTCCTTTCGTAATTTTTCGCGTACAATCGAATGACGCTGTTTATTTTTCATAATTTTTAGTTTTTTTCTATTTGTTTATAACAAATGTTTAAACAAATTATTTTTTAAACAATTTTTAATGTAAAAAGTCATTATTTGGTCAATGGTCCTTTTTTCTGTATTCACTTTTTTGATATAAATTTTTTCTTAAGCAAGGGCGTTAATGGGTTTACCAGAAATTTTTTAATGTTGTGTAAAACCCACGTTATTTCGCATATAAAACTGTTCGTATTTATAGATTTTTAACAAAGACTATAAAAAAGTTAATGAAAACTGTTTATTACATATTATATTTAACTATTTCTGATTAAAAACGTTTGTTTTTTTAATTGTGATGTAGGTTTTTACCTAACCAAAAAAAGAAATTTAAATTAGAAGCCTTGTTTAACTCAGTTAACTCAAAGTCTAAATTTTCCTAAAAATATTAAATTCAAAAATATTCTACAAAATTTTCTTATTATATTCTAGAAGACAAGAACCTCTAAATTAAATCAAATTCAGCATAATAATTTTATTACTTTAAAATTAAGGTTCGAGACCAGGATCAATATACTTACTCATGATATTCGATAAAACTACAAATCTAGGGATTTATCCCTTTTTTAAAATCATGCCGGGAATCTGCATACAAAGAATTCCTTGAAGTCCAGATCTTGTTCGTTTCGAGTTATCTTCAGTGTTCAAAGGGTCGGGCGCCAGTTCGTTCGGAAGAAAAAGAATAAATGTAAACTCATTTATTTAATCAATTAACGCGAAGGGAAGGCTCTAATAAGTTAAAATTCAATTACTGAAATATTAAGCTCAATAAACGCAATAAGATACGATAGCGCAAGAAAGTTAACCATAAACGAAACGCAATAGTAAGTCACATCTAACACCGAGCTGTCAGCGTACACGCGGCTAAAATTCAATTCATAAACAAACTACAAATCATAATAATGGAGGGATTTGGTAACAAACAACCATTAAAATAATTACATAAGCAATAAATTAAAAATCTTGAATAATATACTAAATCGTTGGGCGACTAAATCAAGAGATGTTGAAACGATTCTCCAGCAAAAGAGAAGAGGTCTCAAAACGACAAGATTACATTAACTATCTGGAGTAGTTAGGAATACCGGGCAGTCATTTATTATGAATAAATCATCGATCAAACCATATCCAAAGTTTACATAAAGATTTTACAAAAGAAATTCGGGGATAACAAAATAAATGATGAAAGAAAGGGGAATCATATTGAGATTATTGTGGTGACCATAAAAATTTAAGAGAATATCATAATTAAATCTAAAAATATCATTCTCAGTTTTTACAGAATATTTCCAAATAATTATTTCGGGGTTAACAAAACTAAATAAAATTGATAGGGGAAATCTATTAAATTCAAGTAGAGGTGTCCATCGAAAATAAACAATTTTTATAATTACTTAAGAATAAATCACTTTTGAATTTTTCCTAAGATTTTCAAAATAATAATTTTTGGGGTTAACCATATCGAATAATAAAACAAGAGAAGATCAGATTATTAATAATCAAGATGACTATCGTAAAATAAACAAATAATAATATCATATCTTTCTGGATAAAGTTAAATTTAAACAATAATCTTCTTTTCAAAAGAAAAATTAAAAGCGGGTTATTCACTCAAATAGAATCAAGGTGACCCATTCGCTTCACTATAAGCAATATCTGTCAATAAACTAACTAATTATAATTTAATTAAGCGTAACTGATCTAAAACAAAGTTAGTTACTCGACATGTCATTTTTATTAATTTCTATTTTCAAGGCAAGCCAAAATCCTCATGTATTAAATTCATAAAATAAATTATTATCATTGCACTTTCGCTTCATGATAAAACCAGCGACACTTTAAATCGCATTACATTAATCTATGATCGATTTAACAGTTTTCCTCATCAATAAATTCATTAATTGTCGCATATTTAAGAATAACAAAAAGTTATCAGCAATAGTTACAAAAGTCTAATCATTACACAAACATTGCTTAAATCAATCAAAGAACATTATTAATTTAAATTATAGAATTGATATTTCATTAAAATGTCATTAATCTATAAAATTTTTAATAACAATAATAATCCTAGTACAGTATACGGACGAAAACGGTATGTGACTCTCAAGACTTTAATTTAAAAATTCATATGAATAGGCTTCATGTAGCAAAACCGCATGTTTTAATTCTCAAAATTCAATTATTGTTTTCAATTACTCAATAATTAAAAGAAAATTCATTAAATGAAAGTCGTTCTTACACGGAAGAAAGAGAGGGGGGAAGTTAGAAATTGCGGCGCCATTTGCAGCCAACACAAAATGTGTCCTCGATTAAAGACTCTCCATCAAACACGTGCAAAAATTATCGCGTCTAAACCAAGCTATCGGAATTTTACAATACTTTAATTTTCTGATTGACTTGACTTTTCGTTTTATACAAAATTGACTTTAAATTAAACTGACTCGACTTTACCTTTTATACAAAATTGACATTGAACTAAACTGACTCGACTTTACTTTTTATGCAAAATTCGACTTTAAATTAAACTGACTTTAAATTGAATTGACTCGACTTTACTTTTTATACTTACTTTTTATATCTTACTTACTCTTTACAAAAGAAAAATTAATTACATCTTTTCAAGAATCGTCGATCAGTATCTTTAATACTTTTTACAGTTTTTCACTTTTTCTCTTTATGAATATAATTCTTTTTGTCTTCTTTAATCTATTTATTTCTCAAAAATTTGTGGTCTTTTATTACTACTAAACTAGTGAAACCACCGACGAGCGTCTATTTCGCAACAATGCTGAACAGAGAACAGGCTCGGTCAACTCAATGTTTGAAAATGGAGAATCTCAGCGCCTCTATCGCACGGGCCCGTAACTAAATTTTTATATAGTTGTATTAGTGAGAATATATGTATTCATGGATTCTTTTTTGTGTGGGTTATGAAACAAAAATTTTCAAGAGCAGAAAAATTATTGCAGAAATTAAACAAATTAAATGTAGAATATGTTTATTTACAAACTTATGATCCTCTACTCTACAATTAATATTGCTTTAATTCTGCAATAATTTTTCCTGAACATAAATTAATGTATGTAATTGATTCAATTACCTACATTAATTTCATTGAAATTGAATTCAATTGAAGATAAGCCATATAAATATAAATTATACATTTATTAAATAAACATCAGCTTTTTACTTATGTCTATTTTTAATCAATAAATAGGCACAAATTATTAATTAAAATGTGTATAATTGTGTACACTTTATGAAAGTAAACACCATAAGCAATATGGCCGCACCCACAAGACCTCACGAGGATATACTTGAGACGTCAACCACGGCAAAAATTTGCGCACAGCGCCTCTATCGCACGGGCCCAGAATTAGTACCCCGCAATACCCCTTTACCCGTTTGCCAAGAGTTAGGATTCGCCACACGCCTCCATAAGAGTTGACCGAGCCTGACAGAGAATGCCGGATTTTTGTTTCCGCTTTTCCATGGGACAGCGTCACTCGATGTCTCTTTCCTTCCTTCGATCTTCCATCCTTTCTTAACTCGTACCGCTGGAGTCAGCGGAAGTAACCTACGCCAGGGCTAAACGTCAAAATGGTGCTAAGGGTTGCAGATACTTTTTAATTTTGGGGACAAAGCCGATGTTGCTTTTATGTTGTTCTCTCCAAGAACGCTTTCGCTGAGACCGGGTTTTCACGGAATCGTGATTCTGCTCGGTGAAACCTTCTTCCGAAACCAGGCAACAAAGTTACTAACGACAGGGCCGTAGAATCAGAGTTCTGGATCAATAGTCCAATATTGAAATAAAAGTCTTCTCAACGAGTTTTTGATCAAAGTACATCATTTGAAAATTATTGGGTTGCCAAATACCCAATTAATCTAAAAGATCTTGGCGAATCTTTTAAAATAACATTTATCTGGTTTCGTTTGTCATCCACAGTTAAGGTTGGGCCCCAATGGCGGAAAATTCAAATTTGTATCCGAATCCTTTGACTTTTATTGATTTTTCAGCACGGTGGCGACATCCGTCGGGCGAAAAAGGCGAAGGGCGGTAGGTTACAGCAGGGACTTTTAGCGGGCCATTTAAAAGACTTCGAAATCTAACGTCGATATTTTAACTTATCCATGAGGTGGCGCCAACTACTGGGGACGGAACGAACGAAGTGCGGATTGAGATCGAATTAATTAAATTAATTAATAAACTACTTAAATAACTACGATTCGCATTCGGTTTTGGCTTGCCTAATTTTTGACGATCGTGGGTGGTGTTTTGTGTGTTAATATCGAGGACAAAGTGAACCAGCGAAAAACTGTGACGTTAATTTTACCACGTCACAGAACATTTTATTCGATCTTTCGAAAAATGGCTTAAGTCCGTCTGCGTTTGTTTATTCACTAAATTAGCAATAATACAAAAATCATTGCTTTTATTGTGGAAATTTGTTGACCGATAGTAAACTTTTGTAGTAGAAATAAAAATGCCGATAATAATGCATTAAATTACTTGTAACTTACAAATGAATCTTAAATTTAAGATTTCTCAAAATGTCTATTTTCGACTTAAGCCGTTTTTCCGGCGAACGGTTCATATAGGAATTTATGTAGGTTCCCAGCTAGGATCCTACCATGAAGTAGGATAAGGAGATGAAACGACGTATTTTTACTGGCCTTCATATAGGGGGGTCACAGTAGACAGCTTTGCTTTTTCCCTGCCGACTATGCGCTCTTTCAGGGGAAAAGTAGAATTAATTTTCGTTGTGTGCGTGGCTGTGTCTTATGTACATGTGATATGGTCACGTGATAAATTATAGTTACAAAAATCACTACAGCAAGTGCTGTTGTCAACAGGGAAAAAGAGACCTGTACTACTGGGACCCCCCTGATTGGTGGCAAGTTTTCCCGCGATAAAGTACAGGCGTTTCATCTCCTTATCCTACTTCATGGATCCTACATAGAATTTTTGAAAATGGCTTTTTTCAAATGCATATACCTCCGCATTAAGCCAGTGTAAATAGGGATGATACTATATATAGAAAAACACAATACTTTCTGCTCCAATTTTATAGAATTCCACGTTCGATCCTATATAGGAAAAAACAACAAGTAATAAAAAAAAATTATTTTATTATAAATAAATAACCAAATGTTTATGCAAATCTCAGAAATCGTGAAAAAAAATCAGTTAGCTCCCAGAAGGACATCAAAGTCAAAAAAAAATTTTGGGACACAGGATTTAAAAGTTTTTGAACTACTTAATACAAATCTGGTACCAAAATTAAAAAATTCAAAATGGCGTATCCTAGATGGCGCCTCAAACATAAAAAAAATATCTCGTGTTTCTCAAGTAGTAACAATAATTATAAATAAGTGACACATGTTTATAAGGGTTTTTGGGGTCGCTGATTACGAATATAATGTCAAATTGACAATTTGACAATTGACAGCTGTCAATTCAGTTGTCAAATTTTGTAAAAAGTAATTAATTTTGACGAAAATGACAGTATAAAGGTTTTCGGGGTCGCTGGTTACAAATATGATGTCAAATTGACAATTTGACAATTGACAGCTGTCAATTCAGATGTCAACTTTTCTAAAAAGTGATTATTTTTGACGAAAATGATAGTATAAGGGTTATTGGGGTCGCTGATTACGAATATGATGTCAAATTGACAATTAAACAATTGACAGCTGTCAATTCAGTTGTCAACTTTTCTTAAAAGTGATTATTTTTTATGAAAATGACAGTATTAGGGTTTTTAGGGTCGCTGATTACGAATGTGATGTCAAATTGACAATTTGACAATTGACAGCTGTCAATTCAGATGTCAACTTTTCTAAAAAGTGATTATTTATGACGAAAATTCAAAACAGATTCAATCACGATTATAGTGACCTAAGATCTGCTTTTAAGATCGATGAGCTGAAGTCTAGATTCTTGTACTCTGACTTAATTTTTTTGTATAGAATTGTGAATGGAATTATAATTTGTTCTGAACTTCTCGAATTGATCAAATTCGCAGTACCTATTATGATCTTAAGACAACATCCTAAGAAGAGAAAAAAATGGCTTTTTTCAAATGTATATACCTCCGCATTAAGCCAGTGTGAATAGGGATAATACTATATATAGAAAAACACAATACTTTCTGCTCCAATTTTATAGGATTCCACGTTTGATCCTATATAGGAAAAAACAACTTTCTGATCCAATTTTATTGGAAAACATGTAGTTTCCTATATAGTTTATGATAGGAAACCATTTGTTTTCCTTTAAAATTTCATGTATGATTCTGTTTAGGAAACCATATGTTTTCCTATAGGATTACACATATGATCCTATATAGAATTGAGTAAACCAGTGTGACGTCAATCGTCAATAAGGGTTGGTCATTTTGTCAAGAAGGTTGGACCCAAAACCCAAATTTACATTGAAATGCATGGGATTATTATTATAAAACAGTTTTACGATTAATTTATTGTAAAATTGCATAAATTATTGCAATTAAAAGGTAGAATATGTTTTTTTGCGTCTTTGAAATATACTTATATTCCTTATCAATTATTTAATTTGCACTTAACAGGTAAATAAACAATCACAATGACAGAACTTTCTAACCTATTTTCAATTTTTCACTATTTTTTTGTCATTTAAAAATAAAGCAAATAACTGATAATATGTATGAATTTATTTTAGAAACATAATAAAATATGTTTTATTTCTCATCCTTAATAATTCTAACCGTATTTTACTGTATTGTTATAAAAATCACTTTTTATTAAAATTCCCATACATTGCAATGTAAATTTGGGTTTCGAGCCCAACCTTCTTGACAAATGACAAAACTTAACGGACTTGTGACGTCACACTGGTTTACTCAATAACATAACGTCACCTTAATAAGCAAACCTCGTAACTCTATTTACCACTACTTTACAGGAGAGCAAAAAAACTGTTTATACGCATTAAATTGGATGTTCAAGCGGAAGTAAAAGTTTCATTAGATGCGTAACGATTATTTTTTGTGTATTGGTATAGTATAAACTATTAAATAAATGTCTCCGATATCTTACATATTCGTATAGTCAGAGTTACGAGGTTTGCCATTAACAATTTTTTGCGAAGGAGTTACGAGGTTTGCTGGATCGAGTTTTTTAACTGAATTTTTCGTTTGAGAGTTATGTCATTGAAAGTACAAATGTGTTCATGTATGAGGAATCGAATAACATCAAAAAGTCAATTTCGACCAAAAGTGTAGTTACGAGCTTTGCTTATTAAGGTGACGATAAGTATTTTCCTATCGGAATGTTCCTACATAGGAATCTACATAGGATCCTATATATAATCCTATAAGAATCTACATGGAAATCTTATAGGATTCCTGGTAGGAACCTATATAGGATTTTCCAGTAGAGCAGTGACCATTAATTTGTAAAATTAGGAAAAATTTGTGTCTTTTTAAGTGCTTTTGTAAAGAATTAATAATTATTAACAATCATTTATTTAAACAATTGTAAATGGTTGTTGCACGGAAAAAGTATCCTGTGTATTCCACAGAAATATTTGTGCCATCTAGAAATGGAGATAATAGTTTCCACAAATAGCTCAATTTGTAAAATACACAAATAAATTTGTGGAATACACAAATATGCTTGAGGAATACACAAATATGTTTGTGGAATATACAAATAAATTTGTAAATTTTACAAATCAGTTTTTGGAATTTACAAATAAGTTTGTGGAATACACAATTGTACGTATTTGTGTTATCCACAAATTGGATTTGCGGACTCTACAGGACCATTGTTTTTTCCGTGTGTAGTTAATTTTACTGAATATTCTCTTAATTTTCAATATGAAAAATAGTTAAATCAAAAAAAACTACAACTCGCTAGGTTTACTTAAATATTAGCTGTAAATTAACAATAATAAATTGTTTCAACAAATGAAAAATCAATTGACGATATGTAACTATTTTGATAAAAAATCCTTATAATCCTTGTAACCCTATAAAAAAAGTAATTGTTAATAAAATTTTAAGTAAATTATGGAATATTGCTGTTTTCAGTGATTTTTAAGGATTATGTAGCAAACTTAAGGAAAAGTGCGTTTTACCCATGTCAAATCAATGGGAAATTTCCAGGGATTTGTGCTATCCCTAAATAATGTCCGATTTCAAAACCGATTTAAAAACCTAATTACATTAGAGGATAAAAAGAACAAAAAATTGTGTAGGACAACAATTTTGGTTCTAATAGCACACATAAAAATTATTATCTGTTTGTTAATAAATTTTTAATAAATAAATTTCTCAATAGGTACCAATTATAATGGTTTACCAATAGTCAGAATGAGATTACATATGAATAGAAAAAAGAAATTTAGCAGCACAAGAATCTGGGTGCTAGCATACATAAAAAATATAATTTGTTTATTAATAAATTTTTAATTATTTAATTTTTTAATACCAAATGTTTAAAAGGATTTACCAAACGTCAGCTTGAGTTTACGGATAGAAAGAAAAAAGAAATTGTGGAGCACAACAATTTGGGGCCTAGAATACATAAAAAATATAATTTGTTAATTAATAAATTTTTAATTAGTTAATTTTTTAATACCAAATGTTTAAAAGGATTTACCAAACGTCAGCATGAGTTTACGGATTAAAAGAAAAAAAAATTGTGCAGAACTACAATTTGGGGCCTAGCATACATAAAAAATATAATTTATTTATTAATAAATTTTTAATTAGTTAATTTTTTAATATCAATTATTTAAAAGTATTTACCAATCGTCGTTATGTATTTTCACGGGTAAAGAAATAGAAAATTATATGTATTGCAGAGCAATTAGTGTTTTAGCGCGCCTAAAGAAAATAATGTATATTTACTTAACTTAAAATTATTTTAATGTACATTATTTTAAATGTATTATAATGTTGTTGACAAATTATTGTTGTGCTTATGGCATTATTATTATTTAAATTCTTATTTTTTGAGACAGTAGATTTATCTTCAAGTAAAATGGGTATTCTAATTTAATTTCATATTTGAATTTCCCAGTAGATGATATGTCTGAAGGCTCTGCGCATGCGCATAGTGCGTTGGTGAAATTTTTTAATTTTGATTTTTCAGCTAAAATTGTGATTACCAAACGACTAAAAGTGATTACCAATCTTTACCAAACAAATACCAAATGTTTGCAAAAAGAATTTTCAAAATATATTGTAATTGTTGTGCTCGCGTGAAGTTAGCACACACAACTTTAAACTTTTATATTTTTTAACCCTTTAACGCCTGCCGGACGTATATGTCCCACTTGCAAAAACGCCTGTAACTTTCTTGAATATCAATATTTTTTAATGCGGTTCAGCTTATTTTCTTCAGTATGAATGCTAGTATCTAGAAAAAAATACAAGTAATAAAAAAAAATTATTTTATTATAAATAAATAACCAAATGTTTATGCAAATCTCAGAAATCGTGAAAAAAAATCAGTTAGCTCCCAGAAGGACATCAAAGTCAAAAAAAAATTTTGGGACACAGGATTTAAAAGTTTTTGAACTACTTAATACAAATCTGGTACCAAAATTAAAAAATTCAAAATGGCGTATCCTAGATGGCGCCTCAAACATAAAAAAAATATCTCGTGTTTCTCAAGTAGTAACAATAATTATAAATAAGTGACACATGTTTATAAGGGTTTTTGGGGTCGCTGATTACGAATATAATGTCAAATTGACAATTTGACAATTGACAGCTGTCAATTCAGTTGTCAAATTTTGTAAAAAGTAATTAATTTTGACGAAAATGACAGTATAAAGGTTTTCGGGGTCGCTGGTTACAAATATGATGTCAAATTGACAATTTGACAATTGACAGCTGTCAATTCAGATGTCAACTTTTCTAAAAAGTGATTATTTTTGACGAAAATGATAGTATAAGGGTTATTGGGGTCGCTGATTACGAATATGATGTCAAATTGACAATTAAACAATTGACAGCTGTCAATTCAGTTGTCAACTTTTCTTAAAAGTGATTATTTTTTATGAAAATGACAGTATTAGGGTTTTTAGGGTCGCTGATTACGAATATGATGTCAAATTGACAATTTGACAATTGACAGCTGTCAATTCAGATGTCAACTTTTCTAAAAAGTGATTATTTATGACGAAAATTCAAAACAGATTCAATCACGATTATAGTGACCTAAGATCTGCTTTTAAGATCGATGAGCTGAAGTCTAGATTCTTATACTCTGACTTAATTTTTTTTTATAGAATTGTGAATGGAATTATAATTTTTTTCTGAACTTCTCGAATTGATCAAATTCGCAGTACCTATTATGATCTTAAGACAAGATCCTAAGAAGAGAATTCATTTCAGTTATAAAAGAGTCCCTCCTTTCCATCTGGACATACATAGAACAGTTTACGGTGAAAACGCGACAGTAAATAGAATTTGTAAAGAGGCTAACGCTCTCCATTCAGTCCTAGATTTTAGCTTACCACAAAGTCAGTTTATCGCCAATCTAAGACTTGTAATTCTCAACAACAATACCTCAACCTAACGATTAATTTTAGATTTTAATACTTATGTATCAATTCTTAGATTTTAATTATGTATTATTTCCACTTTGTTATCTACTTTATTGTTAAGTACTTATGTACCAAAGGGCTTTAAGCCCGTTAATCTGTATAAATAAATAAATAAAAATGATATTATAAGGGTTTTTGTGGTCGCTGATTACGAATATGATGTCAAATTGACAATTTGACAATTGACAGCTGTCAATTCAGTTGTCAACTTTTCTAAACTAGGTGAGAATTATGTCCATTTCATGGACATTTCGCTTCCAAGTAAGCAAAATAATTTGCTTCCTCATAGAGGAAGCAAGAAATTAATAATATATAAGTTAATTGGGAAAGTTGTTAAAAAAAAACTTTTTAATGCAAAAATACTTATGTAAAAATATGAATTATTTTACGAATTCTTGATCAATTATAAAAGTAATATAGGTCAATCGATTCGTTTTGAGATGAGGAACATGATTTTTGTATTCTTTAAGTTGTATTTTTAGCATGAAAAAAATTTTTGTCAAAAAACGATTTTTTTCGATGAAAAAAGGTGCCCAAAAAAATTTGGTTGGGTATTTTCAAAAATCCCTGTGTCCAAATTTAGACATTCATGAGCTTAATATGTCATCCAAATTTTATTGGAATCCATTAAAGCGTTCTCGAGATATCTTGTACACAAAAAACGCTATACACACACACACACACACACACACACATACATCTGGACATTTGCTTAGGAATGAAAATTTACGCTTTTTAGATGAAAATAAGTCGATTTAGACTATTTTTGGAAAATCGAAAATCTTAACGATCACAAAGCTTCCTCTATGAGGAAGCAAAAGTGATTGTTTTTGACGAAACTGACAGTGTAAGGGATTTCGGGGTCGCTGATTACAAATATGATGTCAAATTGGCAATTTTCCAATTGACAGCTGTCAATTCAGTTGTCAACTTTTCTAAAAAGTAATTATTTTTGAAGAAAATGACAGGAATATCGGTTTCGGGGACGCTGACTACAAATATGATGTCAATTTGACAATGTGACAGCTGTCAAAGCAAATGTAGAATAAGAGCATATAAGAACATTTTTAATGATTATTTTTTCCTTCTTTTCATGAACGAAATTGAATAGCAACTTAGAAAAGGACATTTCATGTTATATATAGGTATTTAACAAATCGTAGAAAAATGCAACAAAACAAATTATCTGTATGAAAGATATGTAACTTTAATAGAAACTTTTTGTGAAATGTATTTATAATACTTGTATGTATTCATAAACTTTGTTAACACTGGATTTATCAACTTTCGTCAAAAATACAAAAAATCTGCGAGCGACAAATCACTCAGCGACAGACGAAAAGACAGGTTGTACAATGCGTAAACTTTTTTTTTTGCTTTTTACTATCTGGGCTGATTTTGATTATGTGACAGCTGTTAGCTGACAAATTCACATTATTTTCGTAATCAGCGACCCCAAATACCCTTATACTGTCATTTTTGTCACTTTTCAGAAAAGTTGACAATTGAATTGACAGCTGTCAATTGTCAAATTGTCAATTTGACATTATATTCGTAATCAGCGACCCCGAAATCCCTTACACTGTCAGTTTCGTCAAAAACAATTACTTTTTAGAAAAGTTGATAACTGGATTGACAGCTGTCAATTGTCAAATTGTCAATTATACATCATATTCATGATCAGGGACCCCAAAAACCCTTATACTGTCATTTTCGTAAAAAATAATCACTTTTTAGAAAAGTTGACATCTGAATTGACAGCCGTCAATTGTCAAATTGTCAATTTGACATCATATTTGTAATCAGCGACACCGAAAACCCTTATACTGTCATTTTTGTCAAAAATGATAACTTTTTAGAAAAGTTGACAACTGAATTGACAGCTGTTAATTGTTAAATTGTCAATTTGACATCATATTTGTAATCAGCGACACCGAAAACCCTTATACTGTCATTTTTGTCAAAAATGATCACTTTTTGCTTCCTCATAGAGGAAGCTTTGTGATCGTTAAGATTTTCGATTTTCCAAAAATAGTCTAAATCTACTCATTTTCATCTAAAAAGCATAAATTTTCATTCCTAAGCAAATGTCCAGATGTATGTGGGTGTGTGTGTGTGTGTGTGTGTGTGTGGGTGTGTGTGTGTGTGTACGTGTGTGTGTATAGCGTTTTTTGTCGCCAGGATATCTCGAGAACGCTTCAACGGATTTCAATAAAATTTGGATGACTTTTTAAGCTCGTGAATATCTAAATTTGGACACAGGGATTTTTTAAAATAGCCAATCAAATTTTGTTGAGCACCTTTTTTCATCGAAAAAAATCGTTTTTTGCCAAAATTTTTTTCCAAGCTAAAAATACAACTTAATGAATAAAAAAATCATATTCCTTATCTCAAAAGGAATCGATTGACCTATATTACTTTTATAATTGATCAAGAATTCGTAAAATAATTGATGTTTTTTCATTTTTTTGCACTTAAAATCCCTTTTTTTAAAGAATTTCTCGAATTAAATTTTATATTATTAATATATTGCTTTTTCTATAAGAAAGCTTTGTTTGCTAACTTTAAAACGAAATATCCACGAAATGGACATAATTTTCACCTAGTAAAATAATGATAATAATAATAATAATAATAATAATATTACTAATAATATTAACCTTCAACTGCTAGACTATCGGGATTTAACGTAACTGCTAGATTGGGTCTACAGAACCCGAGCGATTTTCAAACGCTGATTGCTCAGAGCCTAATGAACATATCGGGACGTCTTTTTTTTTAAAACTTATTGCCAGAACCTGTAGAAAAAGAATATCTAGCTTAAATTAATGTGTCTTTAATATTTTTTTAAATATTTCAAGAAATGTAAAGATACTTTTTTAAAAAGTCGTTTTTTTCAAATAGCTAATAACACCAAAAATAGACATAAATAAAATTTCTAAGTGGATTTTTAAAGCTTTAAACATGTACCTTAAGTCTGTTTAAGCCATTTTTTGATTGGCTGAAAAAAACATATGTGACGCCGCGCAAGAAAAGGGACCTATCGCAAAAAATATCAATTTTCATTTTTTTATGCCAAAAGGTAGCTTATTAGTCGCTGTTTTATTTAAAAGAATAAAAAATTGTTTCCATTAGTTACTTTTTGAGTTATTAAGCATGAATCGTAAGAATTTACATTGGTCGCCGTGCACTGACGCAACTTCCAACGCAAAAAAACCTATCGCAAAAAAAATCAATTTTCATTTTTTTATGCCAAAAGGTAGCTTTTTAGTCGCTGTTTCATTTGAAAAAATCAGAAATTGTTTCCATCAATTACTTTTTGAGTTATTAAGCATGAAGCGTAAGAATTTATATTGGTCGCAATGCATTGCTGCAACTTCTAACGCTCGCCCTGTAAAATTAACGTTTCAGGCGATAGGTCCCTTTTCTCGCGCGGCGTCACATATTTTTTGGGGGAAATGAAAATCATCAAATTTGGTTCATTAAGTGGAGTCACCTGAGAAATTTCAACCCATCGAAATATATGTTACTTATCGGTGCCAATTTTTTTTCTGGGGCTATTTTGGATGTAAAAGAATGCCATATTATCAAAATTAAAAAAAAAAATTTTTGAAAAAAAATTTTAAAAAAATTTCTGTTTGTAGAAATTTTTTTTTTGTAAAAATCTATCTCCTACAATTTTTCATATTTTTTTAATGCCAATTTTTTTATATGACTTTTTTAAGATTTCAAACAAAATATCGTATGGGTTTTAACATTTTTTAATTTTTTCAACAAAAAAAAAATTTTTTTAATTTTTTTGTTCAAAAAATTTTTTATTCAAAATTTTTTTTTTTTAATCTTGATAATATGTCATTCTTTTACATCCAAAATAATCCCAGAAAAAAAATTTGCATTGATAAGTAACATATATTTCGATGGGTTGAAATTTCTCACGTGACTCCACTTAATGAACCAAATTTGATGATTTTCATTTCTCCCAAAAAATATGTTTTTTTCAGCAAATCAAAAAATGGCTTGAACAGACTTAAGGTACATGTTTAAAGCTTTCAAAATCCACTTACAAATTTTATTTCTTAATTTTTTTAATTTTTGTTTTTATTAACTTAAAATATTTAAAATATTATTAAATTATTGCTTCCTCTATGAGGAAGCAAATTGTTTTGCTTCCTTGGAAGCGAAGTGTCCATGAAATGGACAGAATTCACACCTAGTTAGAAAAGTTGACATCTGAATTAACAGCTATCAATTGTCAAATTGTCAATTTGACATCATATTCTTAATCAGCGACTCCAAAAACCCGCGAGAGGAAGTTTTCATCAACAATAATCACGTTTTAGAAAAGTTGACAACTGAATTGACAGCTGTCGATTGTCAAATTGTCAATTTGACATCAAATTCGTAATCAGCGACCCCGAAAACCCCTAGAATGGTGTTTCATTTTTTCATACCTACTCTCAATTTTGCTCGGGTGTTAAAGGGTTAAATAAATATCTACCAAATGCCCAAAAGTGTCTACCAAATCCTACCAAACGATTACCAAACGATTCCAATTAAAAAAATAGTGGTTTTTTATGGTTATTGTGACAACTTCACGTCGCCTTAAAAGTTGGGTTCCTTGCAAATTTTATTTGGATTCAAGCTTAAATTGTCACGACTACTTCCATATGATTAATCGAGGTTATGTTTTATACAATAATTGCCTCAGATTTCTCTCATTGTAGATTAAGAAAAAAAACATTTCTCCATTTTCTTGCTTTTTATTTAATTTTCTTGATGTTTCACTACTTTTTTATTCCTTCCTTGAGTTTTAATTAATTCTTTAATTTTTGTTATTATTTTTCTATTTGTTAGAAACATTTTTCCTTCTTTTCAATTGTTTAGTTTTTATCTTATCATAATACGAATTTTTGAAAACATTTATTCGATAAATTTATCAGATCTACATTTTTTAAATTTCTCAATTTTCTACTTTTTTTTAAAGCTTTTATTCTTTTATTTTATATTATGTAAATTTAATCTTGTACTAAATATTCTTTAATAAACTACTTTCAATTACATATCAGCCCTGCATTAAAGCCTGAAATCACAAAAATCGTAGCCGTACTTTGGATCAGTACTACAAGTAGGAAAAGTTTTTGTAAAATATGGGAATAACGTCTCTGCACGTTTTGGGGTCACTGAAAAAGATTCCGGGCTCAGATTTAATTTTTATTCATATGCAAAACCAATAAGGCGGTTTTTTTGCAAAAAAAAGTACCGACAAATTGAAAACTTATTTTTAAATCAATATTTCTTAATGAAAACATTTTTTAATGTGTAATAAGGTGGCACAAAATGGTACAAGTTGTTGGAAGATTAAAAATATGCATTAGTTAATACATGAAATTCAAGATGGCGGCGTCAAAATGACGGATATTGTTAAAAAAAAGTAAAAACTTAATATTTGTTGCACCAATCTTTAAGTTTTATATTAAAATTAATGATATCGTTCACACCAAGTCGAATGTACTTAAACGTTTGTCACAATTTGGAAAACGCTTAACTTTTAAGAACAAAGTAGAAAGTACGTATATCTTTGTGGAAGCGCTTAGAAACAGCGCATCCACGTACACTCAGAAAAATGGATATATTCAAGCTTAATATTATAGACATTAAAATTAATATTTTTAATATCTAAGATATTATATTAATAATTAGGTAATAAGAATACAAATTATTTAACCTCTTTTTTTGGCCTATACGACTATAACTTAATACCTAAGATATTAAGTTTTGAATATCTAGCTATTAATATCTTGATACTAAGTTTTAATATCTGAATATTTAATTTTAATATCCATGAACAGCCATTTTCTCAGTGTAGTTTTTGTACATACGAAACATGAGTAGTTTCTGAAAACACCACTAAAGATACGTACTTTCTAACCTGTTCTTAAAAAATACGCGACTTCCAAATGTTCAAAAACAGTTGAGTACGTACGTCTTGGGGTGAACAATATATACTTGGTATATAGAAGTTTCTTGGGTCGACGATTACAAACCTATCAATTATTTTTCAAAATTTAAAAATAGGCTGTCACTTAGCCGATATGACGTCAGATTGTTGGAGAGAAAACAAACTCAGACAATACGCGGTTAATGCACGCATAGAAGAAGTTTACTGTGGCAGTAAAGTATTCGCTACCACGTCAAAATAAGTTTGCAAATATAGGGACAGCGAACAAATTTGCTGTGAGAGTAAAAAAGTTTGCTGTGAGAGTAAATTTAAATTTTTTTCTAGTATTGCTTATCACAGCAAACTTTGTTCATTAACACAGCAAATAATTTGATGTGGTTACTAATTTTGTTAGATTCAACAGCAAATATTATTTACCCACTGCAGACAGTTCATTTTTTTCCGTGTGTAATAAAGCAGATTTGATAGGTTTTAGTTAAATAGTCAATTAGATAAGATAAAATTTTGCACCAATTTAGTTCACATACATGTTGTCAAATGCTCATTAATATCACGACAATCTTCAAAACACCGTTTGACACATGGGGGTGAAAGGGACAGGGGAAGCGAAGCATTTTACTTTTCGTTACTATACAACTAGAAACTACTGAAGTCAATAAGACAACTTATAAAAAGTAGTTTTCGACCTTACTCATACGAAGACAACTTATTTATACGATTTAATAGTTCTTTCATGACTACAGTAGTACTCACTGACATCGGTAACGTTCGGAATTTTTTGTGAGACAATCTTTTGTGCAGATATTTTGTCAGAAACTGTCATCGGCAGTTGTTAGCTAACAAAATATAGAAAGTATTGAAAAGTTTTATGACATTTTTTATATATTTCTCTTAAAAAATGTTTCGTTCTGGCCCAGCAACGATTTTTTCCATTAATCAAGAAATTCAAATGATTTATTCGTGCAGAGAATACCATCATTTACCGTATGACGCTTCCTTCCAAGTCCATCACGTGTATCTCTTTTAATCCTTTTAATCCTGGTGATGTTGAATGAAAAAAGGAGATTTTAAGAATTAAAAGTTACCTGTCATACAAATAACACAATTTTAACGCTGTTAGGCCAAAAGAACACAAAAATGACTATTTTCAGATATCAGATTCTTAGATTAACAGTGGCGTAACAATAGGGGATACAGAGGATGTGAAACATCAGGGCCCCCGGGGGTTCGGGGCCCCCAAAAATGAAACAGATTAAGGTTTTTTTTTAGTATTCAATATCGCTTTAGTTTCTGAAAGGCCCCAAAAATTTTTTTTTCATCAGGGCTCCGAGTTTTCTAGTTACGCCACTGTAGATTAAGAAAACGGAAATTTTCTTTCGACACTCGTAACTTTTTCTGTTCCCATGGTTTGACAAGCATGTCGTCTGCTTTATTTTGGGTCGCAAATTACGAATCTGTTCATGTTTTAAAATTCAAAATGTCTAATCCCATATGGCGGACAAAAATGCAAAATTTTTTTAAAATGTATGAAACACAGTATATAGATGTTTTTGGGGTCGTTGATTACGTATCCGATTAAAATATTTTAAAATTCAAAATAGCGAATCCAATATGTCAGATATGAAATGCAAAAAAGTGCTTTAATTTTTCTAAAAAAAATTCGGTTTTTTTTAAATCTCCCGCAGGATGGGATTTGCCATTTTGAATTTTGAAAAACGAACAACAGATTCGTAATCAGCAATGCCGAAAACCACTGAATAGTGTTTAATTTTAACTTTGAATTAATGTGATTTGAATGATATTGAATTGAATTTTGTGCTTTTTTGTGAATTGAATTGGCCATACCTTTGGCCACATTAAAAAAAGGAAGGAAGGAAGAAAGGAGTATCAAGTGAATATAATTACTGTTTGCTTTCTCATAGAGGAAGCTTAGGGATCGTTAAGTTTTTCGATTTCCCAAAAATACTCTAAGTCGACTCATTTCAATTTAAAAAGCGTAAATTTTTTTTTTAAGCAAATGTCCAGGTGTGTGTGTGTGTGTGTGTGTGTGTGTAACTTTTTTTGTCGCTAGGATATTTCGAGAACGCTTCAACGGATTTTTATAAAATTTAGATGGCTTATTAAGCTTATAAATATCTAAATTTAGACACAGGGATTTTTGAAAATACCCAATCAAATTTTTTTAATCATCTTTTTTCATTGAAAAAATCGTTTTTTGCCAAAAAAATTTTCAAGCTAAAAATACAATTTATTGAATGCAAAAATCATATTCCTTATCCCAGAACAAATCGATTGACCTATATAAAGTTTATAACACAGCCCCACAAAAAAAAAAATTCTTAGACACTATACTACAGTCAAACTTCTATCCGGCGGACTTCTATATGGCGGAAACTCATTAGGTAAGTTTAGAAGGGACTATATTAGTGAGAGTTATGATTGTGTGCGTGCCATCAAATTCAGGTCTGAATTCTAGTGCTACTTAGTTTCGACGAAAAGTGATTATAGGTCGCCAAAAATAAAGCTCAAATAATCAAAATTTAAACAAAAAAAGTGTTAAAAGATATTAGTGCGGGTGTTTCAAGAAATAATATATTAGATAAATATAATATAAAAAAACAACGTAATGTGAGTTAAAACTTTACCTGAAATTAGAGTATTTTTCTAATTAGAATTTCTTTAAAAAAATGATTTTAAAGAAAGAAAAATAAATATATCTTTTAAGTAGGGGAGTGGGCCCCAAGATGGACAGGGCCCCAAGATGGACATTTCGTATAAAATTTTTGTTTAAGGTGGCAGCGCCGTATGCTTTTTATCATTTTTGTTATTTGTATAGACGAAGATTTTGATGCACATTTGAAGAAAAAAAACCAGTTGGTTTTTCTTCTACACATGCCACGTAATTTTGGGTCTAAAAAAGTTTTGTAACAGTTTTTTCTTAAGTTGGTGAAGTTACTTAAATTTATGATTTAGAATGAGTACTTAACGTTAAAATATTCTTTATTTATCGTATAATAATATACTAAAATGATTTTACTAATTCAGTGTTCGTATATATATTTTTACTGGGGATTAAAAAATGGTATCATGTACCCTAAGATGGACATGCCTCAAATCTCAATGTATTTATTTGCATATTGTGGATTTTACACTTTTTTTAATAATTTTTCGAGTTAATTAATTAAAATTTTTTATTTTCCACCATAAAATGTGATGTTATCGTTAGAGACTTTGATATATCGATATTTTTCGATATTTTATTACTTTTTACTGTTAAGCTATAAGATTGAAGTTTTAAGAAATGTTATTTCCTCATAAATTCCGTAAAATGATTAAAATTAGTTTAAGAATTGTTACAGGATGTTAATTTTTTATTTACTACAATTTTCAGAGACTTTTAAGAAGGTGTCCATCTTGGGGCCACTTTTTTTTAGACCGAAAATTTAAACTATTAGAAAAAACGCATTAAAAAATGTTTATGTTCAAAATAAAATTTTATCTTTGTGGCCATAAGTTACCTTATAAATTGTACTTTCATCCGGTATAAAACATTTTAATATATTTTATTTGATTTGGATTCTACAGCAATAAGACGAAAGGGTGTCCAACTTGGGGCCCTCTCCCCTAATGAAAAGATTCACCGAAAATTTTTCTTAAAAAAATATGAAAACAATTAAGGAAATCAACGAAAAGAAAAATGCATTAAATGTTATAAAATCCAAATTGTTTAAAATGATAATAAATAGTTAGTGTAAAATAAAGAAAATTAGAGAAAGTTCTAAAATAAATAAACAAAAACCGCAAACAATATCAAGAACAAAAGAAGAACAAATCTTTTAAAAAAGAGAAAATTTAATTATGTAGTTATAAGAAGAATAAAAAATATACGGAATATATTCTTGAAAAAATAATAAATTATAAGAAGAATTATTGTAAATTTGTAAAATAATTATAATTTTTTACTATTGAAAATAAATAAAAATAATGTTATATGAAACATGTGATTTTAACGATAGAAAAATAACCAGATTGGCTAAAATTTTTGAAATAATTTTAAAAAACTGTCCAAAAAAATGAAAAATACACTAAGATATTGTAACGAACAAAGAAATTTTTTTTTTTTTAGTAGTTTTATGAGATTATCTAAAAAAATTTAGCCAATTTAATTATTCTGACTTTGGATATAAATTCAGCGGAAAGAAATACATGGAAATACACTAGCGTAGTGTCTTGGCCAAAAAAAAAAAAAAATTTATGATTTAGTTTTTAAACTTTTTTTGAGGTTATTTCCAAAAATAGAACCAATCCGGCAGTTCCTACTTTAAATGCGGATTCATCGGAGAAAAATAAGTAGGAATATATTAGCGTAGTGTCTTGGCCATATTGAATTCTAAAAAATTATGAATGGATTCGTAATCAGCGACGCCAAAATCCTATATGTACTAATCCTGTTAAAAGTAAAAAGATAGAAATCCTATCAGTTTGAATCACTTTTTATACGTTAGATAGACATATTTAAGAAATATTATCTCAATCTGACACACGTGTATCAAGTGTTTTCTGATCATATCTCTTGTGTCTTCGAACCTACCCTTTTCATTCTTTGTCCATGTCTTATTACCTCATCTCAATCTTTTTCTTAGCCTTGTCTATCAATCCTTATCCGCTTTTATATGGGTGATTCTTCTGTAAGTGCCTCTTTTTGAAGGTTTTATGTTCTATATTTATTCTGCGATATCTACACGGAAAAAAATAATTTATTTAATTTTACACAACCTTGGGATGATAACGTTTTTCAAGTACTGCTTTGCCAGTACTGGTGCACTGAGAAAATTATATCTGTAACGATTACAGAACTGCTATGGTACTGCTCGGACGAAAGGCCACCTTCAGTAAATAGTAAATAAAATGATCTTATAAAAAAAACGAGAATGTCTCATACTATTTAATGTTACAGAAACAAAGAAATTAACGTACGTAGTGATAAAATTACAGGACAAAATAGACTTAACGAGTATTAAAGAGTCTAAGAAAGACTTATGTTATCTTGGAAAAAGATATATACTCACCGTGAAACGTTACAAAACAGTTCTGTAATTTAACCTGTTCACATATAAAAAATTTCTCTTCCAGTTTTTCAGTTGTTCTCTTTGAGTCAATTTATGTACGCAACTCGCACGTAACCTACAATTATTTACTGATACACCCTCCCTCCTGTTGCTTACAAATATTTTTTTTTAATATTTGAAAACAAATTCGCATGGTGAAAGATTCGAACTCGCGCGACCCGACCCTATCACGAACGCCTTAACGACCACAGCTATCACAGCACATGTCAGTTAGTTTTGACCCGTCTATATGAACTACAACGTCGTGTGTAGCGTCGTCTGTTGTCGAGTGAAGCCGTAAGATGCCGAAAGTTGCCGAATGTTACCTTCTTTAATGTGCGTATGTAATGCTTACAAAGCAGTTCTGTAAAATTAACTTGCCTATACTGCACTCTGTGCCTAAAGGAACCTTACAGCTTTATATAATGAGTTTTGTAATAATTTAACTTTCTTTTATGACAGACCACTGTATTTAAAAGTTAATTTTTTCCTCCTAATCCTGTAATAATAACAGAACAAAAATTTGATGCGAAGTATAGTACAGCTTATGACAGATTACAGAAAGTTTTGTAAAATTAGCAGACATATTCTTAAGAACAACAAGGTTAATAAGTAAATAAAACAGAAATGGTCATTTCGTCCGAGCAGTACAGGTTAGTTCTGTAATCATCACAGATAGAATTTTCTCAGTGTGCAGTACTGGTTTCCATTACTGGTACAATACTGGTGAAACTCTGTAATTAGGAAAAAAATTTAGTTTATTTAACAATTTGCTTGTATAACGTTTAAATCCTTTTAAACTTTTGTTTTACTTACATTTATAATTATTTAATAATTTTTGTACGCAAATAACACTTATAAGTATTAACGAAAAATCCGCTTGCTCGCTTGGGAATCGAACCCTGAATCTTATGCACGCAAAGCCGACCCTTTAACTTTCTTTTTTTTTTCATTTATTTTTTCACAACAGGATATAAAATACATTTTGACGGATAACAAACTTATAGAAAACGTCCCATTCCATACCAATATAACATACAGATGTTAAAACGTGCCACTTGGGCCACTCGTTAACTTAAACTTTTATTTAATTATACAACCAAAACTTTCATTATATTTAAAGTAATTATCTGTTTGATATTACTCCATCGCAACAGTGCTTATAAGGGAACAGAAAGCAAACCTCAGCCGAGATCCGAAAAACTGCTCCTCACATTTGATCCTTCTTTTATGAGAAAAGACAGGAAAAAGGAGAATTAGGGGAGGAGTAAATCCTCACAGGATCCATAACAAATTGACATTTTCTATCTTACCATAGATCTCTCTTTTATACATTTTTTTTTTTTTTTTTTTTTTTTAGTAATTTATTTATTTTTTTTTTTACAATACAGTCTCGATACTAGAGACTAACGTCGCAATACTAAAAAAAAATTGACTCTCAATTTATACACCTTATTTTCGTTTACTCAACGCCCCGTTAGATTTTTACATTTCATCGAAATTTGCATGGTTTTTTTCCGGATTTAGCCACCAGTACCTGGAGGAATATTCGCGATAATTCTTTCTCCTTCTATCTCGGAAACTATCAGTTGAATAAGATAAAGCAATCCCCGGGTCATCCTGGATGTCCCCCGCGTTAATTTTAATCACCCTGTCTCTTACGTGCCTTGTAATATGGTATAGAATTACTCTATTATCCTCATCCTGAATGAACTCCCGCCTGTCCAAGTACGTAAACGTTTCTGGCGACAGGTACCCTTTATCTACGAATTTTTTCAAGATAACATCTCTTCTTTGGTAAGGCAACGATATCAGAGGGTTCACCCGGTTATTGATCATTAGTCATATTTGGCATAAGTCTGTAATTTCTGGTTGGGATGGATAAAGCCATTTACAAAGCTCAGTTTCTGGGGATGTGCAGAACAGTTTTGTAAAATATCCTGAAATTTCAGCAAGGAGTACAAAACTATTTGTAGTTACTGCAAAGAATTCCATAACTTGTGCAGAAAGTTTAAAACATTTTACAAAACTGTTCTACATATCACTTTAAACTGAGTTTTGTAAATGGCTTTATCCAAAAGTACGAAAAAGTTTAGTAAAATTCGAAAAATTATTTTATTCCGTGTACACAATATTATTTATTGTCACCTTGCCCAGTCAAAATTTAGCCTCTTAGTATTATTAAAAATCAATATGCAATTTCATTAAGCCGTATTTGCGTGAGAGCTAAATTGCATTCATCTCGGAAGCCTTTTTGGAGACACTTCATCTCCGAAGCTTTTTTGAGTTGTCAGAGCTCTGATGTAAATTCAGATGAACCAAAATGCTTTAAGCTTTTCTTAAAGTACTGAGTAAAGGGTAAATGTTGACTGTATAAATCGACAACAATTAGATTGTACAAAATTAATCAAAATAAGAAAATGTTCAAAAATATCAATTTCAAAAGAATCACCTTTCTCTTCTATATGAACCATTCTCGAGAAAACCGCCGAAGTCGACTCAAGCCGTTTTTCAAATGATGGCACTTTCATATTAAGAGTCATCTAAACTATAATATTCAATTGAAATTGTTCATTTATGAACCTTTTTAAAGTTTTAATTCGAATTTTGAAGTACGCGCCGACCAAAGGTCGCACCTCGTTTATATCTGATCTTTTGTCTCTCACTCGTTTTCTAAATCCAATCAATCGAGAATTTTATAATAACATTTTGACTTTTACAGAGATTGACAATAACAAAGATTCAAACAACACAAGCACGATAAATATGAACCCATTAACGCCCATGCTTAGGAAAAAATTGAAAAAAGTGAATACGGGAAAGAGGACCGTTGCCCAAATAATGGTTTTTGACTATAAAAATTGTTTAAACAATTTGTTATAAACAAATGTTTTTTAAAACAATTTTTAATGTCAAAAAGCATTATTAATTTTGTCCACGATCCTCTTTCCTGTATTCACATTTTTGATATCAACATTTCTCTAAGCATGGGCTAAGATTGGTTTGAGTGGTTACTTTTATTGTTTATAGATTATTTATAACAAGTGGAGTGAAAAATTAAAAAATGTCACACATATTTCTTTCGTAATTTTTCGCATACAATCGAATGGCTCTGCTTATTTTTCATAATTTTTAGTTGCTTTCGATTTGTTTATAACAAATTGTTTAAAGAAATTATTTTTTAAACAATCTTTAATGTCAAAAATCATTATTTGGTCAATGATCCTCTTTTTCGTATTTACTTTTTTGATATAAATTTTTTCCTAGGCCAGTGGCGGACTAAGACTATTCGCCGCCCTAGGCAGGTATAAACTTGTCGCCCTCTCCCCCTCCACTTTTAATAATTTAATTTTTGAATTAATGTAGACTGTGTGTATAATTTAAATATATATACATAGGGTGAAGGAACTAATTGCCGAGGTTGAGCCATTTGTCGAGTTACCATGTCAACAACCTTAAATATTACCAAAAATAATCCATTTTTTTGTAATTTTAAATTTTATATAATATGTTTCAAATTTAAACATATAATACGCATCATATTTTGAATTTACAATGTAATTTAAGATTCATAACTAAAAATAAAATTTGTTTACTCGACAAATGCACTGTTAAAAATTTGGGGAGTTAACGGTTGCTGGAGTTGGGAGTTGAGATTTTAGAGTTAAAAATCGACTCTCCAAGGTGAGTGAGTCTCATACGCTCCATGTTTAAGAAGAGTGGGGACTGAAGGATTAAGCGTTAACTCTCTTTACTTCAACTCTTCAAGGCGTGCGACTTTTATAGAGTCCCGTAGGGAGTTAAATTTCAACTCCTTTTTTTAACAGTGTGGTTCATCCTCGACAATTGGTTCCTTCACCCTATATCAGATTTAGAATAAGACAATATTAATCAAATCAATACACATTATTACATTTAGATATATTTAAGATATATAACTTAAAGTCAATAACTTTTTTAATACCTTCATTAGTGCAAAAGAGATGCAAATATACTTTTGTCTCTTTTGCACTCACTGGCATTCGTTAAAACGCTAAACGCAACACAAAACGGTGCTATGAACACGATGAGGCTTAACAAAGTTTAACCCAAACAGTGGCGCACAACAATGTATCAAGGTGGAGTGCTCGCTCCACCTGTCAAGGGGGTGGGTGGGTCCCCATGAGTTGGTGGGTGGGTGGGGGAGGTAATGGGAATAAAATGTCCAAATAAGTCAGAGGGTGGTAAAACAATGTTTTGAATTAAGTGGATCACAGGAAAAACGTTCTTATTCTAACAAGTTAATTAAATTAGAGGGGGTTATTGCTTTTAACTTCTAGATTCACAACAAATTTGAGAACTCTGAGAATTGATCTTAAAACGGTATCATTATGCAACGTTTTGGTGCTTCCAGGTTTTATGTGTTGTCATAATTTCACCATTAATAACTCTTTAATGTCATAGTAAGAAGTATTAATTATTTTTAAGTTCTGTTTCTTGACTATTCTTTTGTATTTTTTGTTAATCTGTTTTATGGAAAAATCCCGAAAAGTTGCATATAAAGAGAATGAGGTGTAATATGAAGTAATTCTCTTAAACAAATTGATTACAGCCAACACAATAACATAACACGTTAACTTCACTAAGAGAAACAGTATCTTCTACCAAGGATAAAAATATGGTTGGACTAAAATTTTGGATAAAAAATAATTGTTTTTGAAGCAAGAATATTATTGTTAATCTTCGATTAAAAATAGTTACACTTCAAAAATTATTATCCTTAATCCAAGTACACTTCTTCCCTTGCTCGAAGCAAAAAGTTTAAAATGAATAGAATTATTGGATAGAAATTTACTATCCTTCCCATCTTTTCTTATCCATGCCTATCTCTTTTTATCGTCGTGGATAGGAAAGGATAAAAATTTTCTATCCTTCCCAAATATACAAACTTTGAATCTTTTTTTGTTCTATCCATGCCTGTATACAATGTCTATTTCTTTTTACCAAATTTTTTATACAAAGTGATGCAAACTTTCCATCCATTTTAATTCACGTAAAACTTATAAATCATTATCTTTTTCTATCCACTTGAATTTATATCTGATTAGTTTGTTTATTTTACACACACGCTTAATTGTTCAATAATCTTCTGAAAATGTAAATACTCTTTTCTAATTCTAATACAACGCAAGAAATATTTGACAAAACTGAAAGTAGGAAAATCCCTATCTTTTCTAATCCCTACTTTTTTTTATCCTCTCTTTTCTTTCATTCTATCCACATCTTCTTAATGTTATCCAGGAGCGTGTCCAGACAAGGTTTTTGGGGGAGGTTATATATGAGAGAGAAAGAGATAACACTATATCGCTATCTCTCTCACTCTCATATAAATCTAAGTCTTCTAGGGGGGGTCATGACCCCCGTGACCTCCCCCTGAACACGCGCATGAATATTATCTCTTCATATATCTACGTACCTACATATTTATTTATTTTTTTACTTATTTAAATCTTTTTAAAAAATATTATTATCTCTTTTTATCGACGAGGTATTTAAATTTCTGTCTATTTGAATCTTTTAAAAAAAATCTTTTTTTTCTATTCCCGATAGGTGAGGCGCATGAATATTCCCTAAGTCTCATTTGGCATGAAACCCATTTAGCATGAACCTCATTTAGCATAAAACTTATTCAGCTTAAAATTCATTTGAAATAAAATCTAATTGGCATAACCCTCTGTTGACCTAAAACCCATTTGGTATAAAAATCATCAGCAAAAAACTCATGTAACATGAAACCAATTTGGCATAGAACTTATTTAGCATAAAACCTATTTCGAATAAAATCCGTTTGGAATAAATCTTATTTGGCATAAAATTCGTTTGGCATAAAACCTGTTTGACATAAAACTTATTTGACATAAATTTGACATTATAAATTATGCCAAATGAGATTTATGTCAAATGGTTTTATGACCAATGGATTTTAATTCTAAATGGGTTTTCGGTTAGATAAGTTTAATGATATAAAGGTTTTATGCCAAATAAGTTTTATGTTGAACGAGTTTTAGGATAAATGGTGTTTATTCCAAATAGGCTTCATGAAAAACGGGTTTTAGGGTAGTGGCACCAGTGAAAGTAAAAATTAAACATTTTCCATAACAATTTAAAAATTATAGTTTGCATTCTGATAATTAATATGTGTTTAGGAACTCATTTAATTTTAAATCTTGTATATGACACAGAATCAGATTTAAAATGCAAATTACTTTCGAAAATAATTATTTAAAAGTTTAGAAGGTTATGTATACCTCTTACTAAAAAAACAACGCTCTAAACACGTCGTTATAATTTTTATATTTCTTCTGTCAAAATTGCTTTAATTGGTGATTTTTTTATAAATTAACTTAAGTATATCTCTTAATTATTTTCTTTAGTAACAAAACTCAATTCTTTATTAAATATTATTAAAAAATGCAAATTCCTTTACTGAGTTTGCATTTGATCACTTCCCAGTAAAAGAATTTAATTTATTTACATGAAAAAAACAGTCCGAAGTAGCTAAAAAATGATATAATATTTGACATTGCAATGAATCAAAACATAAATAAACAAACGGGTTAGAAGTAATTAACCATTTAAAAAGTTATTTTTGATTACTTAATTCAGAAAAATATGTTCATAATAGTACACGGAGAAAAAAGTATAACTGCACCCGTAAAACTTTTCTCCATAATAGCTAAACATTTAGCCAAAAACGAACGAACGATATTGCCAATATCACTGTTTTGGCGAAATTGAAAATCGTCGCTCAATTTTTCTATATTAGGGAAAGTGTATTATTAATTTATATATTTGTCACTTTAAAAGAAAGATATTAAAATTCTTAAATTTAAATATTTAAAATGTATAGCTAGAAATTTGATTTTGATGAATAGTTAGAAAAAGCAGATGAATATATGTTTTGACAATTTCAACTTCAAATATTTTCGTGGTTAGGTATTATTTATTTTTATTTTATCACATAATAAGTATTAAAATTTTTACTAAGACCTTAATTATAATTAATATAAGTGTTTTAATTATCTTCAATAATAATAAATAATAATAAACCATTTAATAAAGGTCAGGGATGGGTACGTATAATACCTGAAGTATTATACATAGTTTTCTACACGTATAATACTATGTATTTTACGTTCTTAATTTTCTACGGGATGTATTTTACGTTTTATCACGTGACGAAATGAGCGGGATACATATGAACCCATACATATGAACCCAGGGGACCTGCGCACTCGTTCATATGCCCTTTTGATCGCGGACGGTTCATATAACATAACTTTTATTTTTATAAAGACTGTACCTGTTGAGTTTATTTAATATTGTGACAACATATTTGCATGATTTTAATATTAATTTAAACACTTTTTCAGAATAACTTGATTATCATTACTAGGAATGCTATAAAGTCATTTAAATTGTTCTACAAAGTATTAATAAAAGTTTTTGAAATAATTTTGTGTCTAATCCTAGAAAATTATTGGTTATATAATGTCTGGAACTATTTTAAACTAAGTTAAAAATGTTTTAAATATATTTATTAACAAGAGGAATGTTCATAGATGGTTTGAAATAATATTATCTGTGAGAAAAACAAATCGAGACCAAAATAAATATTGTAATTACCGGCATAATTAAAATAACAATCTTTTAAAACTGCCTCAACCGCAGGGTAATAATGAAAAGAAATTAAATTTAAATAACTAGTTAAAAAGACTTTAAAATTTTTTAATATTTTCAATATTAGGCTTTCTGTTAATTTTCTAAATTCCTAGATGTAAAAATTATTAATCACCTGACATCTTGCCGAAACTTGTTAACGTGTCGCAGAGAATGCTATCATTAACATTAGAAATGTTAAATATTGTTAAATAACATATTAAAGCTTTATTCCCTGTTTAAACAACTTTTAAAGGACAATTAATTATACCTAATGTATAATATTAAAATTGTATGTGATAAATAGGATATGTTACATTGTTTACAAAGTTCACGTAGAAAACTAGGTTTTCTACAATTTTCTACGTATAATACGTCCTTCATGTATTATACGTAGAAAACCTCGAGTTTTCTACATTTACCCATCCCTGATAAAGGTTGTTTTAACGTTTAGAGATTCGGTTTTTAATTTTTATTTTACGTTTTTTTTCTTCAGGGATTTCAAAATTCAATAAGATAATTATTGTATGCATACAAAAAGTATACAGTTTTTTGAAAGTATCATTTTGCAACGTTTTGATTTCATTATTGGTATCAAAAACAAATTTGATACGCTATGTGCTATCAATTTGATACTTTTTGCATCAATTTGATACTTTTGAGAAAACTGTGTAACGAATGCACGTAAACTTATATTAAATTTATCAATTAATTTAAATGCAACAATCGTTTAGCTTTAAATATTTTATTATTAATGTAATTTTTTAATATTAAATCATATGATTTATTGTTTATAGAAGTAATAACATTTTTATGATTGTAAACAAAAATTAAAGGTTATTTTAATAATTTTTAAAATAAAAAAGCCATTTATCACATTATGCAAAATTATATTAATTTGCATTTTAATTAATAATTAATAGTAACTGGTAAAACTAAATAAATATGTACATGTATTTATTGTTTTGAAAATATAAATATATAAATACATAATTATAATATTTTATTAACTCATTTCTTCTTCTTCTTCTTCTTTATATTTCTTCTTCTTTCTTTTTTTACCTTAATAATTTTCACTATAATTTGGCTTAAGATAATCATATTAATATTTTTATTTAATTGTTAAATAAAATTAAAAATTTTTATTATTATCAGGTTAAATAATTATAACCACGTGAAAGTTAGGACTGAAGCTGTCAGTTTTTGACTGTTTATTTGTTTCGAAAATTTTCACTATCGCTAAATCACTAAAATTCGTATCAACAAATTGACTATGCCTATAGCTGACCTAAAGGTGCATTTCACTGTTATATTTAAAAAGTTTTATTATTTTGGTTATTTAAGAAGAATTCATAATTTACTAAAATACGAAATTTCGAATTTTAACAATAACAAAAGAAATATTAATTTATTAAAACAGTTTACTGAAAATAGCAGAAACATTTATATAAATTAACTGTACATTTTCTTATTATAACTTTATTTCTAAATTCAGTGGTTCGCCACGCTAAATTTTTTTCCGTGTAAGCTCTGAACTTAATTTTACATTTGTGATATTTTTTCTACCACAATTTGTATTTTTATGCATTAATTAAAAATAAATAATATTTTTTCTTTCATTGGGGAGTTCCAAATTCTTTCACTGGTGAACGTATTTTTTTTACTGGTGACATAGGTATGTTTCACTTATTAATTCAAAATTTTAATTATGCTTCACATTTATATAATTTAATTTTAACCCTCATATCCTGCACTTAATAACGTTTGATGGGAAATGACGTCAGTGATCATATGACCCATAGGAACCCAGGCGCGCAGGGACGATGATTTGAGGCTTTATAAAGCTTGACTGAGGACTGGTCAATATTGATTGAGGATTGGTGAGTCGGAGGAAGCAAGACTCGTCCAAGCTAGAATGTAACAGCGATTCAAGCCTGACGCTCCAAGCTTGGTTGAGGATTGGAGTCCAAGACTCAATCAATGTTCGGAAGTCCGATTATAGCTTCGTCAAGCCTGATTCCACTGTCGCTTACAGAAGACAGAACAATAAATAATTATTAATATAATAATATTCTTGTTGTATTATATTGTTAATAATGATAATTCTTATAATTATAATAATAATAATTATATTATTATATTATTATTATGAATTATATTATTATATTATTTATAATTATAAATACAATAATAATATTATTATTATCATTTTTTCTTAATTACTGTACTGCTGCAGATTATCATAAAATTAATAAAATAAAAAAAAATTTTAATGTTCGTCTATAATTATTTAAGTTGATATTCTTCAGATTGTTTTTTTTTATAATTTAAGATTAATTGCACATTTATACACTTAATTATTATCGACCTAAGATTAATTAATAATTTTAATACATATAAACATTTAACCTATGAAATAAAATTTCGCACGCTCAAGGGGGGATCGAACCCACGGCCCTATAGTCGAATTCGCTCGCGGTGAACGCACGCTATTAGTACCACTCGGCTACGACGGGTAGTTCTGGAACATATTCATTATCAAAAATAAATGAATAGAATTTATTTATCCTTCGTTTATACTGATATAAAGTTTATACAATCCAATCTCCTAACTTATTAATATTTTATAAATAAATATTCTTATACAATATTTGCAAAATATGTAAACAAAATTAACTGATAATGATTAATTATTATTTAATTATTTATAACTTTAATTTAATATTTTTATTTAAAAATTAAATATTATTTAAATAAATAGAATAGAATTTATGTATCCTTTGTATTTACTGATATACAGTTTGTATAATCCAATCTCGATCCTAACTTATTAATATTTTATAAATAAATATTTTTGTAAAATATTTGCAAAATATGTAAACAAAATTAACTAATAATTTATCATTTTTATTTATAACTTTAATTTAATAATATATTTAATTAATTAATTAATTAATTTAATTAATTATTTAAATAATTAATTTCAATAATATATTATACAAAAGTAAATTATAAAAATTGTTTATATATAATGTATTGAAGGGCACTTTTTTCTTCAATATTTTTCAAATTTGAAAATGGTCTTTAAATTATTTCGTTTGGTTATGATTCTTTGAAATTTATTTTTTTAAAATAAGAAAATAATTGTTTACAAATTTAATTTACTTCTAATATATCTTACAATTAAGTAAAATTACATAATTTTTGTTTGTTTATTTATAGTTTATTTTATACAAAATTAATAGTAAATATTCATAAAATTACTAAATCTGCAGCAGTTTTAATATTTATTATTTAATTAATAATACTTTTTATATGTATATACTTCAATATATAAAGAAATATGTAATATGATAAATTGAGCAATTGTGTCACAGTTGATTCAAGCTTGAATCTAGATTGGATGTTCAAGCTTCGCGCATGAGGATTCAAGCAGTCTTGAATCAAGCATGGGACGAGCATTGGTGTCCAATATTGAACGACAGTGATTTACAGACTGTTCCCAGTCTCGGTTACCTACTTTGGCTGTCAAAGCTAGAATCAAGGCTCCATCCAGCGTCAGCATTGGTTTCTCGCGCCTGGGAAAGTTTCTTAGCCATTTTTCTCTTACTACTGAATATTTTTAAATGGAACTTTGTAGAATTACTTAAAATATCATCTAGAAGGGCTCTCTGCCCCTAGTTTGTTTTTAATTTGACTTAAAAAATAAATTTTGTAAAATTTCTCAAAATTAGAAAAATTCAAAAAATTTATTTTGGGGCAACATCAAAATAAATTAAGGCTAGTTAGACCTTTCAAATGATATTTTAGATAATTTTACAAAGTTTCATTTAAAAATATTTATTAGTTTAAGAGAAACCCCGCTGAGAAATGTTGCCTTTGGATCACGTGACCATTATGATGTTATTCACAATATTATAACAATATAAATTTATGAAATGTTTTTTTTTCTCTAAACAAAAAGTGAGGGGTGGGTCACAACATTTTTTGTTTCGCTCTCCCTGCTCAGCGACTGTTGCGGGCCACTGAACCCAAAGATCTTAACACAAAAAGTTTTTTTTAAGACATTTGTTCATTGATTCAAATTAACCCAAATTGAATAATCGTTTACAACGTCGAAAATTATTAAGGTTCAATTATTGAGGTTCAAATTAACCCAAATTGAATAATCGTTTACAACGTCGATTTTTTTTTAATTTTCATCAAATTGCAATTTTTAACGGCTTATTTTGTAAAAACTACAGGTGTCCACACTTCCCTGAAAAAGATTACATTAACTTTTGTTCCGATTGTTTGTCCGATTCCTCCTTAAAAGAATCCTTAAGAAAACCTTATTTTTACCATATTCGAAAAAAAATTTAATTTACTGCAATTGATCGGAAGTTACAGCATTTTTTACCATATTCGAAAAAAAATTTAATTTACTGCAATTGATCGGAAGTTACAGCATTCTTAAACAGAAAAAACCAGAAGCCAAAAATGTTTTGAAGAGAACAGGTCGATGTACTTAATGGGTAATATCACCTTGTGTGTCGAAAAAATAGGGTCATTTTTCGGAATTAATTATAAGAAAATGAAAATACTTATTAAAAAACGGGTTCGTATACATAAAAGTACATACTTAAAAGTGTATATAAAATTAAAATAGAATTTTTTTTAAACAACATGTCGGCGTATCAGCAGTTTTAGTGGGGTGCTTTATTTCCTTGTGACCGCATCGGGCGTACCACTGCAGGTGGCAATTTCGCATTGGAAGCGTTCATTGGAAAAAAAAAAAAAAAAAACAAGTTGCGGAAAGTACTGCGAGGTTCAAATTCATTTGAAAATACCTTGAAGCCCTTAAGCATTTTTTTTTAATTTCTTTTTTTTTTTTAATGAACTCTTCCAATGTATCAAAATATTTGATGCGCCAAGCGTATTTAAGTACCTACATCTGCTTGTTCTTCTGGAAACATTTTTGGCTCCTCATTTTTTCTATTTAAGAATGCTGTAACTTCAATTCTCGATCAATCGCAGTAAATATACCCAATGGGGGAAAAAACCATTGGTGCGTTAATGGCCCAATATTAGGAGCCAACAGACCATCATTGAACCATTATTGGCAACCATTAATGGTCCACTATTGGTTAAATCATGGGATGTCCATGTCCCTGCCAATAATTGGCAAGCCATCATTGGCTCATTATTGGCTGCCATTAATAAGCCAATAATAAAAAAATGTAAATAAATTCTAAAAATAAATTATTAAACATAAAATTGTTTTAAAATTAAAATATTTTATTTTATTTAATATAATTTTTAATAAAAAATATTTCTCAGTAACGAAGGGAACTTGCAAAACAATTTCCATTTTGCCGTCTATCCCAATATAGGAGAGGCAGGAGGTAGTGAGTCTTCGAAAATATCGAAGATTTCTTCGAAGAATTATATAAAGCTGACTCCTAATATAAAATTAATGCTGCACTTCAGTTGCGAGAAGCATAGCATGGTCGCC